>VWYP01027843.1:177738-344141 GCA_013400435.1 Pycnonotus jocosus | reverse complement strand
AAAAAGGAGGGTGCAATGCTTCTCATTCTGGACCTAGGCATTAAGAACTGTACCAGAAAGAAGTGATGTATTCCACATCTGGAATTTAGTATGTGACTTTTTTTTAAAAAATATTTGCTTGAAAATAAGAAAAGGGTAAAATCAAAGCCTGTCATTCAAGATGTATTTGAAGGGGACAGAAATGTTTTGGGGTTTTTCCCATTCTTCTCTCTAGTGAATCTTCAATCAAAATTTTTGTGAACATATGAGAGCAATGTTCAGTTGACTCCTTTTCCTGCTGGATCACTGAGTTGTAGATTGGAAAGAGAGAGTGTGATTCACATGTCAAAAGGTTAGAGAAATGGTTCCCATACAGAGGCTATGACAGAGAAGGGGGCAAGTTGCAAGCCTAACAATTGTGAGACTACAAAAAACTGTGGTCTACTTTTATGTTCACTAAATGTGTTTTATATTAAAAAGCCTTTGGAGAGAAGACTGGAAGTTCCCTTCTTTTCATGGATAAATTTCCTAACCCAGAGCAAAAGCAGTTCATGCTCTCTGTCTCAGACTTGCATAAAAATGGAGCAGCTTCTGCAGGATGGTTAGAAAGCCAAAGTCATCCTGATGTGATCCCCTCCTAAGACTGGTGTGAATTTGTATATTTGTCACACAGATTTTAAGTTCTTGAACCACTTAGCTCTTGCACAATAGAGTGACTGGATTGAAATCAAAAATAAATTAAAAAACCCAATACAACAAAACTCCACACCAAAACCAGCCAAAAACTCTAATTGATTTCTAAAGAACTTGCTCTTCTAGGCATTAAGAAAGTAGCCCCATGTAACTGAGCCCTTTAGGCTGACACAGACCTAATGTGCATCTTATTAAAAGTGCCAAATGCTTTGCTGCTACCAAGAGTGAAGTGCTCAGAGGCATCCCCAGAAGGAGACCTGTGGGCAGAATGGGAATTTACTGGTGAAAGCTAGGGCATCCAGAGATGCCTGCAAGGTTAAGCCACAGCTAAAACAAGGTTTGTAGCCTTTTGGATTTAGGTGCCAGAGTTCTGACAAGCTTTTGCATTTGTTGCCATGTAAATAATCTCAGTTGTTTTTGAGTGGAACCTCTGTCATCTTCCACCCTGTCTAGAGAAGGCTAAAAGCAGTATTTTGGTAAGGAGTGATGGATCACTTTCACAGATAGTTCCTAAATTTAGGAACATTTTTCTTTTTCATTGACTCCACCCCCCTGAAAACCAAAACCCCAAACTGCCTTGAACTGGAAGGCCGTTACTGTCTTGGCTCACCAGATTTACTGGGTGTAATGGAATGAACTGGAGAAATCTAATTTAGGGCTAGTTGAGCCACAAGGAGGCAGGCTTTTCCTATGGAACTGGTTGTCCTGTACATAGTGCTAGTTTTCCCTTCTCTTTTTTCCTTTATTTTGGAACATACTTTAGGTAGTTGACTGTGCTGGAGCTAGCTGAGATGAAATAAAACTGAAGGTAAAAGATGATGCTTCATACTGAGTATGTGACTGATTAAAAATGTCTCAATCACTGGGTCAGGCAGGGGAGAAAGAAGTAAGCCTTTCTTGTTCTGTATGGATAAAACTTTAAGTCCTTTCAGCATACACAAAGCTTTATTTTCCTTTCCTTTTTTTTTTTTTTTTTTGAGCCCCTCTACTATTTCAGTTACTGTTAAAGGATGCTTTTATTGACATTGTACTTAATGACACACATAACTTTCTTCCTCTCTTTCTGCATAAACTACAGATTTAGTGTACCTAAGTGTTTTTTTTATGGTTTAAGTAAGGAAGAAAGGAAATGTGTGTAACTCAAGTTCATTAATCTGTTTATGTGCAACTTGAGTATTTCTCTTGACGTATGTGAAACAAGGGGGTTAAAAGTAACCACTTAAACTCTATTGGTTTCTTTCATCACAGGAAGGCATTGCCTGCTTTAATTTCTAAGTACTGTTTACTTTGCTGGATCATTTTTAATGTAACTTTAGTCCTTATGTGTTGTGACATTGAATGTGATTTCTGATACCTTGATCTTGAGACAAGTGAAGATACCAGAGGTTTAAAAAGTCAAATTGTCGTATGTCCTTTTCTATATCATTGGCTTCCTAGAAGGTGCAAGGAGATAGAAAATGATGTTCCTCTCTATAACAGGTAACAGTTTCTGCTAATAGATCTTTCTTTTATATGATTCTGTAATAAATGGGAAAGAGATTAAATTCCCAGGCACTTCAATAATAAATCTGTCCTCTCACTAGAACGTAAATGTCACACATGTATATTTTCTTAATCTAACATATGTCAATTGACAAAATTACTGTTGTGGCAATTCAGGCACTTCTTTTTATGGATTACTTAATAAAACTTAACTTTGGGTGCAACGAAAAGCTGGCCTATTGCAAATTCTGCGCAGTCTCTTTAGGTGTGTAGCTGTATTGGGCTATTCTCTTTTCCTCTCTTTTTAAAATACTTCAGTGAGGGAGGTTTTTTTGCTTGTTGACATTGAGAAATAAGTTCTTTCCTAGAAGACTCCCCTGCAACCTGCTAGGTTAGAAACTGATGACTGATACAGATGCTGTGGCTCTTGGATTGCTGTTAGCTGCTTGTTTCCTAAATGCAGAACTAGAGCAGGGCTGTAGATAGAAGGGGCTGGAGAAACAAGAATGACTTCTGGTAGTTTAATACCAAATGGGGAAGTGAATCACCTTTCCCCATTATTTTTCCCTTTCATGTGGATATTGTAATAGTTTGCTGTGCTTCTGTGTTATTCCATTGCTGCTGTGGTTTGCTGCTTTCTGGAATCTGTGTACAAAAGTTGTAAGTTGTAGTGATGTCCTTTGACAGATACAGTTTAAAAATTAGGTAATCCACTAACTAATTGTGCATGTGCCTTACCTGATTTTGCCCCATCACTGTTGTGATTTGAGCTGTATTGCAAATAAATGCCAGTCTTTTTTTCCATGTATTCTACACACTTCCAAAAGTACAACATAAAAAGTGATACAATAGCACTTCTTTTCTTATTTAGAAAAAGCACAATATGACTTTGTGTGAAGTAAAAAAAATTACAAGACTCATCTCAATGGTGCTACCTCACTTGTTATTTAGACCAACCTAGAATAAAAATATAAGCCATTTAAACAAATCTTAGCAAACTTATTTCTTAGTCTTCAAAATTACAGGAGCACTCCACATTTTTTCCTTGGAAATCTTATTATTTTTCCTCTTTTATCTTGCTTGTCCTTTTCAGTTTTTCAATGTGATGTGTTATCCAAGTGCTTGTGTGTAACTGATACTGTTTGGTTAAAATGATGGTATGTCAGATGAGAGAAGTGGTATTGTCTACTAGAAAGCTGCTTGCAATGATACTCTACTGCAGAATTGAAGAAACACCTTTGTAATGGTGCTGGGTGTCCCAACAGAGTGACCCTTGTTGCCTGCGTAGAAACTGCTTAAAAGTTATTCCATCAGGTAGCCTAGAAAGTGGGTTTGCTTGGCTTTTGGTAGCTACATATAATTTATAAATTTAATATGCAGTACTTTTGGTTAAGTAAAATCAGTTGGAAAAGAAAACATTAGATTACAGTTGGTCCTGTGAAGCTCAAGTGATAAATGCAAACTACTCAAACTAAGTCAGTGCAAATGATTTAAGTTGATTTGGTCCACTTACTTTTCTTAAATAACCTACTCCTGACAGTAGTTAAGCTACAATGGTGCAAAGCAATATATTGCCAGGCGGTGTACAAACAGTTTTTAACTCCCCACTCAACAGTAAAATTGTTACTAAATGTGATTTTTTTTAGGACTTAGGAGAAGATGGGTATTGCTAATATGTTGGCAATGCCATGTGTTGGCAAATCATTTGAATTCTAAAAATGAATCTGCAGGAAGCAGCAAGGCATTTGCAATTTTTTCAGGAATATGGGGCTAAATGTCATTGCCCGAATATATCAGGATATTGTGGAAATGGAATATCAATGTGGGTGTTACAGAAGGAAACGCTCAGTAGGTTGTTAAAATTGCATATTGCCATCACGTAATGCAAAGTGGTGGTATCTTAAGCTGTATAAATTTTAAAACCTGGGTGCAATCTTTCCTGCTGTTTGTTTTGGAGTAAGTAAAGTGCCCTCTCCTCTTCTGCTCTTCCCTTTCATTTAAGCTTTCAAAGGACTAAGGGATGGATTGAGGAGAGAATATGGGGGAGGGGGAAGCATCTACATCAAAATGATTGGTTTGTGTGTTTGGGATTTTGAAGATATGGCATAAGAGAATCTAGCTAACACTAGAAATTGAACCGTTTCATGTTCCATCTAAGTCCATAAAGTTCTTTCACAGGAATCTTCATATGGTGGAACTTTCCTAATAAGTGGAAGTGAAGATATGTAAATGTCTGGTGTTTTTTTCTTTTCCTCCATTACTTGAGGAAGGAATTTTTTTGCAAACCTGTATTTTACTGACATACCCAGAGTGTATGTTTACCTGTCGTTCTCCTAAGTGTTCATTTGCCATCTATTCCTAGCATGAACTAAGCAGGCCTGCACTACTGATTGTGTTCCATGAAATCATTAAGGACCAAGAGAGTGAAAAAAATCAGCATCTGTTTTCTTTTATAAACTGAATCCCCCGGTGGAATGTAGCATATTTTAAACTAATATTTGGCTTATAGATAGAATATCTTTTTCTTGTTTGTTTGCATGTTTTTCTTGTATCTGTGACCTTGAACGTTAAAAGCTGTTCTTCTGCAAAAGCAAGGTAACTTGTTAATATGACTGGCTTCCAGTGTAGCTAAAATTACTAGCAACACTTTTTTTTTCCTAGTTCACTTTTCATCTGTCTAAACTGTTTTATTTTTCCCACTGTCCCTTTTTTATACATTGGTTTTGTTAATTTCTCAGGGTACCTCTATTTTCATTTAATCAAGTTAAAATATGCTAGTTCAAATAGCTCCATCAACTGACAGGAGCACATTTGTGTAAAGGGACTACGTAGACAGATGTTAGTTTTGAGCTTTGCTTATGAAATTCAAATGGGAAAAGAACAGGATAGTAAAAGAACAGCAAGTTTGAATTTTAGAGCATTCCGTATATCTCCAAAATTGCTATGTAGTGCACATCAAAGGCAATAATTTGGATTTCTCCTCTTTATAACTGTGGTCTCATATGAAAAAAAAGAGCCTATTGAAAAGGTTACAAGTTCAGTTGTTAATAACTTCTCTGAAGTTGTAAAATTGTCATAAAACCTGGGCGCTTTATTAAGGGAAGCAGAGAATAACTAGAGATTCTGCTGAGTTCAAGCATTATCAAAGTGCAGTGGACCGCCTGTACTGAGTAACAGATCTGCTTGAACAAAAGAACTTTGGCCAAGGAAAGACGATGAATTGGCACCCAGCTAGTGCTATTGTGTATGAATTCTCAGAGAGCTATGACTTGATGAGGAGAAAATGTTTTCTCCTTGTATTAAGTTCCAAATGTTTAGCCACCCTGGAGGTAGGAGCACAGCTGAAATTTGTTACTAAAATAAATTTTGTTACTAAAATGAAGTTTCTCTATCTGTCCTGTTGGTTTACAGATGGTCACTAAATACACGAGCATATGTATATAATGGATATATACTTTGGTGACGTGAAGGTTTTCAAGTTGCTTGGTTTTTCTTTTCTTGCTTCTCTTACTTGAAGTGGAAAAGTCTGTTCCCTCAAGTACACTTTGACTTTCTTGTGTCCTCGGTAAGGAAAAGGAGTTTTCTCCTCATGAAGTACTTTTTTTGGTAGCAAACTGCTCCCAACTAATAATGGACCAGCCTAGATAGGTTAGAGGTTACATTGTTCCAATATTGGGAAACATCCCTATGGCAAAACAGCATCTGTGGTAGGTGTGCCTAGCGAGAGTGTAGGCGCGATGGAATTACAGTAATCTCTCCGCTGGAGTGTGTCAGTGTGTCACAAAATTGGGTCTGTGTGTGTTGTCCAGACAGTGTAATAAGTTGTTGTTATGGGTGAGGCACGGCTCCTGCTACAGTGGAATTCCAAAGTCCTTCCTGTGGCTGTGGCAGACCATCCATCAACTGCAGCCTTGGCATTGTATGAGTGGAGCAAATAGGGGCTGGTCTTCAGTCCTCTGACTTGTGCTCTCACAACACAATGTGTTGAAATGAAGATGTGCTGTGTCATTTAGCCTCAACAAACATCAAACTGACTGTTCCACCATGTGGAATAGTTACAACACATATACACTATGTTAGTGACTACTTCAAGTTTTAATTAAGGAAATGTTCTTTTTGCCCCACTGATAGTGTATACCTTTCTTTTGTTGTACTTTCTGAAAGTGCGGTGGGTGAACAGTAATTGTAGCAAGTGCTGTAAGGACATGGTGAGAAAGTTGGAATTTGATTCCTAAAAGAGAAGAGTCATTCTTAAAACCTCTTAAACTGATAGATGTCTATCAAAGACAATGTCCCCACCACAATTGCTAAGCTGTGGGCTTTCTGTTAACAAGTGCATTTTAAGAATTAAAGGTCTTGACAGTTAAATTAAAAGTCATTTGGTGTCTGAAAGAGGTATTTAAATGAAAAGTAGTGGGCAGTGGGCTAGCAAACATCAGCACTTCTTTACATTCTTAGATTTTGTGCCTAATGTTCAAAAAGTGATGGAGAGACTTGCCTTATTTGTAGAGCAAAAAGTGTGTCAGAAGGCACTTTTTTGAGGAAACTTTTTTCTCTATAGAGATATAAATGCAAGTGTTATCACAAGACTTAGAAATATGTTAGGGCAAAGTGTACACTGATCAGAGAATAAAAATTTTTTTTTGAAAGACTTCTCTGCAATGAGTTATCAGGTTTGTGAAAGGCTTGGTAAGAATGCAGTATGTCTTGTTAAGGTACAATTTCTCAGTTATTCTCAATACTTTCTGAATATTCTCCAGCAAAAATAAGCAAGAGATAGATTTTTGATGTTCACGTTGGCCTAGACTTAAAATATCTGTCTTAATACAAAGCAAAAGCTATTTGCTTAAAAATCCATTTTGGTTACCTACTGAGATAACTAATGCCTCTTGCATCCTGGGAACAATAGTGAGAAAATCAAGGTGTTAAAATCAGCCTGCAATCATTTAATGTTCTCTCTCATGTATTTGCAATTCTAAGAGCCACAAACCTGATTTTATACACATGGATTATCATGGTATATGGCTTTGCAAATTTTTTTGTTTTGTTTTGTTTTCATTATTTCCTAATGGTTGCAAGTTTTTCAGGTTTGGTCATTGTTTTTTCTTCTTTTAGTTAAGCATGTAGAAAATATTTTTGACAGTTTCAGAGTATATTTGCTAGGTCGTCTCTGTATAAGTAATCCTTTTCTTGATAAACTTGGATGTTGTAAACTTTGTTGAACTGTATTGGAAAGTGTGGTGAAAAGATACCACCACTTGCTCAGGACACTTGTGAATGTTGTTTGTGTTGTAGCACTGTTTAGGGTCCTGGTTCTATTGTGCCAAAGACTGAATGGTCTTAACAGGTTATTTCTACACCGTAAACATAGAAAAGGGCTTATTCCCAGCAGGATTTAGATACCTGAGTGTGAATGTTAGCTGTGGTCATGTGGCAGACATTCTCATGTGGTTAGAATTTGCTGTGGCCTTTTGCTCAAAACCAAACTTCCTTGTACTCAGCAAACTATGTTAGGTAATTGGCTTTTATGGATAAAATATCAGTAATTGAATGGACTTCAAGAAATTATGATGTCCCAAGTTTTATGTCATGTGGAAAAGATAGCTCAAGCTTTTAAGTCTTCAGCATTGAGGTATGACAGGACCTCGTGCTTCTTGCTGAGCTTACTAGAGTATGGATCTGGAGCTGGTGCAGTAGTTAGGCTATGCAGGGAACCACATCTAGTGTCTAATCTTAGTGTGGTTGATGCTGACCACTTCTGAAACCCTCAGTTCACACATGTTCAGTTTGGTTGAGAACCATGATATTGTGATGTTTATTTCCAAGAGCAGATTACAGCTCAGAGGCAGGCAACAGTTTGGAAATGTCATGGCATTTGTTCAAATTAATTGTGATTGTGGCTGTCATCTCATGATGTTGTTATCCCAGTTTCTGAGATAAGTTTCCAGTGTAGAAGTATGGAAGAAAACTGATGTAAAAACAGATTGCTTTCTCAGTTGTGCTTTGAAGATATTTTTTTAAGGGAACTTTTACTTGAATGATTTGGTAAAATCTTGTAGAGATTTTAAAAACCATATTAAGAAGTGTTGGTTTTAATACACCCAGTTTGTGATGAAAGGCAGTTGTAATGCTGAATAAGCAAGGTGTTGGATGCTGGTGGGTGTAGGTACTTGATAGTTTTTTAAGACATTATCTTCTTTTTAAAAAGATGTGACTGATAGAGCTTAAAGAGAGCCCCACTGTACTTAAGCTGGCAATTTCTTGTAAAGTATTCCACAGAAACGCTGACATTATCTGAGTTTAAGACTAAGCACTTGTTTATATATGCAAAACAAATGTCTGTAGATGGCTTTGATTATTAATACTTTTTTTGAGTCTTATATACCATCTTAGAGTTTACTGCTAGCTATATACTTATGTAGTTTGTCCCCTTAGCTATATGACTCTGTCCCTTTCCTCTTGTAGTGTCATAATCCTTTGTCAGAACCTCATAGCACATGGTATGTATTTTTTAAAACATAATTAGTTAAGACTGGTTTTTAGGTAGAAATTCCATTTTATTATACAAGTGAAGATAGATGTAGAATTTGTTTTGGCAAAATGTGTGTCACTTTTGTGCTCAGTGGTTTGGTTTTTTTGTTTAAAACTAAAGACAGTGGCCCTCTTGTTGATACGGATAATTTGTTTGCTGCTGTTTCTCATGCAATACTGAGCATATTTCTCATACAGTATTCTGACTTGGATGTATGTAGCAATGCAACTTGATATCTGCAGTTTCCAGTGAGTTGAAGATATTTGTCTGGATTTGTGTTCTGTGGGCTAAAGGAATGCACTCCTTATCCTGGAGGAAGGTGATAGAGGGGGAGCATTAAATGATCAGTCTGGAAAACCTGATTTCACATAATCATCTTATCAGAATAATTTAAAAGCTTTTTGTGATCAGCCAGGGCTGTGAATATCAACTCTCTAGCACTGAGTTCTTTTGTCAGCTGGAGGAAGAAGAGTCTCCAATGGGAGAGTTTTTTTGGAAGTATGTCAGTTGCTGTTCTGGCAACTGCAGGATGTTTTCATTTAGACTGTTCTCATGCTCTTACTGGCAGTAGGCTGTAGCAGCTGGGATGGCAGCATGTTTGCTTTCTTGTGACATGGTTTAGGCTTCTTTTTCAGGCTTATCAGTTTAAGACAATAATTGTGTAGTATTTTTTTTGTGTATTTGAATGGCTTTTTGCCATTATATAAACAGTGAAGAAAATGGCAGTGGAATGATAGGAAGTGCTAGTACTGGCTTCCCTTCTGGTTTTGGAAGTCAGAGTTGTTGCTGCATGCCTGAATGCTGTTATTTGCCCCAGTACAATGATCAAGCACTTGATTCTTTTCTTCCACAGAATCACAGAATATCCTCAGTTGGAAGGGAGAAAACAAAGCTTTCCCAGGTCTGCCAGTGAACAGCAGTGCTTTCCAGTTACTGCAATGATATTAGAGTGGATAGAACTACTGGTGAGATGGGAGTTGTTCCAATTGCACTCTTTGAATAGAAGCATAACATGGTATGGGCTACATTCCTCCTGTTTCTTTGAGTGCCAGCATGCATAAATGTGTGGTCTTCATTTGTCCATGTTAACCCGGAGATTAATCCCCTCAGTGCTTTGGGCTAGTGTAGTCAATCTCACGTGCAGCACAGTGTAGTTTTTCAACTGCTAACTTGATTCTGACTGTTTTTCTGGAAGTGCAGTTCTAGCTCTTATGCCCATTCAAATAAGAGAGGTGGCTTTAACATACCCTGCCTTCTTTCTCCCTTGAGAACTGAATATGTACAGCAGAAATTGTATTTGCTTTGTTTGCCCAGTTTCTGTGCTGTGCTCCTGGGTTTGTATTTGAATCTCTAACAGCTTTGCTCTTCATATCATAGTTGAAAATTAAGTACTGTGTAAATAAACTGCTTATCCTTTTTCTGTGCAAGAATGGAAAGCTACTGATACTGATGTGGCATATTCCTGCCATGCAATAAAGAATATAGTGTAAGAAGTATTCTTGGGAAATCTACCGTTTAACCAGGAACTTAAAAAACCCGAAGTTAGATGGACTCCTGATTATTTTCTAACTAGAACTCTTATGATCTTAGATTTAGGCATTACATTATTGCATACTGATATAATATGAAAAGAAAGCTCAGTATTTCAGTAAGTAACTTAAACTAGGAACTGGCTGCTTCTATTTTTGATGCCCGAACCCAGTGTTTCTGTGAAGGAAGAAGGGCTGCAGGAATCTAGCAATTTTAATAGTATCTGGCACACACTGACATTTTACTTGTGTTCTGCAACAGAAATGGGAGAGATAATTATATGGGCTGCTACTTTGTTTTAAAGGCTTGGTAGCTGTTGTACATAATTTTCATCAGTTGCAAGCAGCGCATCCTGTGTAAGAGAAGGAAGAAATGAGTTGAAGATAAGCTGCAGGTCATTAAAACCAGGAAGGTATTTTAAAGATGTGTAGCCTTTTACTTCCCTTTTGTCTATCTCAGAAAATCATCACAAGCCCTAAGAGAACAAATGTGTTTTTACTAATCTTACTGTTAGTATAAAACCATGCCTGTATTATTTGCACTCTGCATGAAAGTCAAATCCAATTGAACTGAAGAAAATCTGGGGAGAATACTACGCTGCAGAGATTTTTTTTCCCTTCATTGATGTTGATTTGTACTAATGGCAGCAATATATAATTTTAATTATTCTATTGAATTCTCTTAGCTTTGAGTTCTACAAAGTGATAAATAGTCTCTGTGCTAAGAATAGCAAAGCACTTTCAGACTAAGTTGAAACTATATATATATATGTATATATATCAATATACCTATTTACCAAGTTTCCTTGCAGACAAAAGCAATTATTTGCTATTCAGACCAAACGTGTCTGCAAAGCTGTTCTCTTCCAGTTTGTTTGGTTGTTTGGGCTCTTGTATCCCTCTGCTTGACCATTGGGTCACTTCTTGACAACACAACTGATTTATTTCTTTTTCAGTCACGTTTGGATTTTAATGATGACAATTGGGTTTTCGCAGACTGTCAGCTGCCTTCAGATTTGCATTAGCAAAGAAGGAGGCTTCTAGAAATGGAAACCACGTCTGTCGTGGTACTGTGGTGTCTTTTTGTCAGCTCTGAAGTATGGCATGTATAGAGAGAAATGAAATACGTTGTTTGTGGGTGTTCAAATCTAAGCAAAGATACAGTAGTCATGGTGTATGATCCTAGGACACCAGGTCATTTTGATTGTATCCACTTTTGATGGATATAATTCCAAAAAACTTTCAAGTCACAGTAATGTGTAAAAATCTGAGTTTTGCATAGCCGCAAATCACGTTACAAAGACTTTTGGAAATACTCATCTGAGTGGGAGAACTCACAAGTGGAGTTACAGCTTAACCTGGCAAAACTCAGGTATTGAAAATCTCTTAAGAGAAGGGTCAATTTACTCTGTAACCATCACTGTGACTGGGTTTAAGTTATCTTTAAAGCTAGAGTACATGTCCCTTTTTTGCATTGATGGCTCTTAGAGACCTCACAGTAACTTTTGGCTGGCAGTGCATCAGATTCTGGAGCATTGATAGCTGGGACCTCCTCTGCATTCAGTGTCTTAACGTGGTACAAAGCAGTTGTCACTGAACTTGTTTTTCAGTCTTCCTTTCTGCTTGGGTCGTCACTCCTGCTAGTAATAGGCACTGGCTTTAGGAGTATCAATGCCTATCGTAATGTTGCACTTCAGCTTATTTCCAAAGAGATCAGAAGGTATTTTGAGGGATGATCTGCAAAAAGGGAAGTTAAATTGACAATGCAGGTTTTTTTGCTGAGGTTGGGTACCTACAAATTTTAACTTGTTTGCTATTTTTGCAATGTGATTTTACAAACTCTACTTCAGCGGGATGCTTGGACTGTTGATTGAGAGAAGCTGTTTATTTCATAATGATGTTCATCTGCCAGGGCTCTATTTTGCAGCTGCCTTTTTAGAGATGCAATAATTCTGAATGTGTTGCGTGTTCAGCATCCCTCTCTGTCCACCTTTGTTTCCTAAATCAAAACCTGTCTTGTTACGTTACTGTAAAAGAAATTGGAATGGAGATTTCTGCTATTGCAACAAGAAATAACAGGCCCCATTTTTCCAAAATATTTTTACTATTTGATGTAAGCATGCTATTTTACTTTATAAACTGTCTGCTTGAGTGAAAGTGGAAAGTATTATGTCTTATAAATAAAGGCTAATTTAATCTGCTTGTGATATTTTTGCCATTGTACTGTTTACAATTTAAGACTTCCTAGATATGCTGAAACTTGTTTCTTTTTGGGAATAGCAAAATATCTCATTGCTTTTTTAAAATCACCATTTACTCTGGGCTACAGTTTGAAATAAAAGTGCTGTTGGAGCTTTCAATTCTCTGCCTAAGGCTGCAGACCAACACCTTGTTTTCTTCATCTTGGGTTATTAGACGTGTGTTCCAAACCAGAGAAATGTTGGCCTGAAATGTCACAGGGATAAAAACTTTGTAATAATTTCCTCTGTAAAGGACTGAGGAAGTAGAATAAAATCCATGTGTACTGGTCATTTATGTTTTATTTTTGTCTGTTGATGCACTGTTACTGAACTATCTCATGGCATAATACCATGACCACATGGTCATGATTAATGCATAAGTGGACTTAATTAAAAATGTGACAGTCCTTTTTTTTTTTTTCCCCTTTTTTGTTCTCCTCAATGTGCAGTGCTAACTAATAGGAATGAAGTCTTAATATACACAGTTATTTTCCTTGACAGTTAAAGAAAGTGATAACCTTTGGGAGATCAAGTAGCTCTTGGTGGAGCATGTTCTGTATAACAAAGTCTTTCTTCTGCAGAGCCTGAACACCGTCTTCCACATACAGTTGTCACTATAAACAAATTTCAGTGTGTAGCCAAATGCTTGAAATTCAAGTAGAGTTTAGTAGGCTTTCTTTGAATCATTATACCAAAGGAGGCTACCAAACTTAAAATTAATGTTTAATTTCAACATGAGACTGAAAAACATTTAATTCTATATTCAGATGGTTAGTTTGTTCGTGTACCAAACTGCATTATTGGCTCTGCACCAGGAAGGGAGCTTTGATTAAGTTTATAAAGATTGCTGAGTAGGTTTTCCTCCTGTGCTGATTGGCTTTCTTTGCATCAGGTAACTGTGTGTCTCTCTGACTTCTGTTTTCTCCCTTCCTCCTGATATTAGACTGCTGCAACTAAGGACCTGTGTAGTTCCTGTTGTAGTTCCTGTTGTAGTTCCCTTTCTTGCCTGTTGATGTTTTTGGCCCCTAGTGCAGACTAGTACCTGCTGAGGAGGGAGTTATAAAAGCTTGGTAATAAAACAAGAATAATTTTGACCCCCTCTTGTTTAGAGTAAATCCTCAGATCAGTGTGAGAGATAGAAGTTCAGAAACAAAGGAAAATAACATGATTATTTTCCTGCTGGTGAGAAGGTGTGACACAATGCTATGCTGATGGTAACCAGAATCCAAGGAATATAATGGTCCTAAAACCCCCCCAATTATTCTGTGTGAGAATGTGTGTGTTGAGTCGTAGAAGGGTGGATGGCAGTGCTTCAGTTTGCTGCATCAGGCAATTTGATGTTTCAAACTGATCTTGGGTATGAATTTTTTTCAAAGATTCTGAATGAAGGTTAACTTAAAGATGGCTTCACAAGGACATTTTGAGAAAGAGTTTCTGCCAGATCTGGATCTGTTTTCATTGTGGGTTTTCTTTTTCCGAAGAAATCTGCTGCAGTAGCAATCTTGGAATCTGTGTGTTTGTGTGGCATGGCATATCTCCAAAGGCTTAGGGATTTGTTTTTGAAGAGTGGTGATGTAGCTATTTCTTTATTTTAGTTGCAATCAAAATCAACCGTCTTTGTTCTGCACATTCTAAGATATTTGTTCTGTGAAATAGATGTAACTCTCAATATTTTTCTTTGAAAATTCTCTTGCCTTAGTAACACTGTCAGTTGCTTGGCTTGAAGGACTGACTTTCAAACCCATGAATTTGTATTTACTGAGAGGGATATAAAAATGAACATCTATGCTTTTCACATCTGGGATTTGCCCATATTGATGGATATTGATGACGAGAGTACAGTATATGAGCTGCAGGGAAATATGCTTTATTGGTGCAGATGATCAACATGTATGTATGGGTAGAAATTACAACAATGCAGAAACCCCCTCAAATTCAGCCTTTGAAGCTGCATGTCAACAGCGAGATTCAGAAGCTGAAACATTGTTACAACTAATTCAGAGTGGTTTCTGGAATTTAAAATCTGATTTTAACATTTTTTGATTGTGAGCTATACATTGTTGTATTTTGGCAAAGCCAATGTAAGTATTTTTCTGATATAAGAAAAAAGCAATCCATTCAGTGGCTTTTTTTTTTTTTTAAACAGCAACACACAGGAATTCTTGACTGCCGTTGCTCCCTCTGACCATATGACTGCTCTTAAGGGTTTTTTGTTACTCTAACCATGTGACTGCTTGTAAGAAGTTTTTTTGTCAATTTAGTGTGGTTTTCCAGTGGAAAGTTTATATTTTTCGTGCAGTCTTTCTTTCCCATTGCCATAATAGTAGTCTTGCCATACTCTTGGGTATCTTGTTTTCTGATCAGAAAGCAAGTCTTATGAAGTACTACATGGGCACTTACTCGTCAAATGGGTGAATAAGTGGTCTCAATTTGTGCAGAAAGCAAGTAAACTGACATAATTATTTGGTTAAGAGACAGATTTCAAATATGCTCAATTCACTGTAATTGCTGATTGGCTAGTTCAGTAATTGACCACTTCTGTAGACTGTGCATGTGGTGGCTTCAGACCTTTGGTGGAATCATCCTTGCCTTGAAGTTTTGGGAAATGGAATACTTAATTGTCAAGCTGGCACCAGCTCCAGAAGCAGAAATTGTTTCAAGACCCAAAGCTTTCTAATTCTGCACAAACTTTCATGGAAGTTGTTTATAAAAGAGAAAAAGCAGGTTTTCCTTTTCCTGTTTCAGAATTTAATTTCTCAGGAAGAATATGTGTTGAGGGGTGTGGAATTCTTGTGCTGAACACAGTTGCTCCTATGCTTAATAAATGAATGGTTTTGATGGTTTTAACTTTTTTTTTTTTAAAAAAAGAATGTGGTTAAAAGAGCTGTTTTGATTGAATTGATTTATTTTTAACAGATTTCTAGCTATAAATCTTTGTGGCCTTTCTTGTGGAGAAGGAGAAACATAAGGAGAAGAGTTTGAAGAGGGGTGTTACTGAATTAAAAAGGAAGTCTGGTGTTGGATTCTTAGGTACTAATTTTCCCAGTGTGTCTTGCTCAGACGGCTGTGCATGGCAGAGTGTGTTTATATAAGCAGCTATGAAGATCTCTTCTTTAAGGGGTGAGAGAGGCTGCATGGTTGTGTATACCCTTACTAGCACAATAGTATTTAAGGGTCTTTTAAAAATCCAAGTAGTGAATTTTAAAATAGAAAGGCTGAATCTGTCAGCTAACAGTGGAGGTATTTTGGGACTTTTACAAGTACAATGACTTCCTTGCTAGGCAGTCTAGGCTTCCATCTCCTCCCTGTTTTTGGGGTAGGCAGTGTGATAGGTGGCTTCTCATGGTTAATCTGTCTAGTCAGACTCCATGGAACAAGCCTATGGGCAAGTTGATAAGCTTTGTCATTCTGTGTTATGTTGGAAGCTCCTTTGCTTTGCATCTAAAAGGCAAGTACTGAAGAGGAAAGCCTCACAGCCAGGCATGCAAATACCCTTTTTTCTTTGGTTTTGCTGTATTCTACAGTAGTAAGTGTAGCCTATAAAAATCATTCAGTTATTTTCTTAGTGCTTACTCTTTGTGAAGATACTTTTCCTTGTAATGTGACAATTCTTGATTCTTGTATCTATGCCAGAATATCGATAGACTCTGAACTCATAGCTACAAACGTCCTAGTGAGTGCCATTGAAAAAGGCTGGTGTAGATGGAAGCAAGTCAAAATAATTGCTATTTGCATGTTGGGCTGTGCTGTGTTGACTAAAGGACTGTGGGGTGAATTCACAACTACAGTAGAGTGCAAGTCCATGGAATTGCTGCAGCAGAAATAGCTAGCTCCTTGGAAACAGCCGTGTGTATTGCAGTGGAGATTGGACGTGCCCTTCCTGCTTATGAGTGATTGTGTATTGTCAGCTTTGGCTCTGAGGTGAGTAGGATACGCTTTGCTGTTCTCCACCACATTAGGGTGGATTACATTATGGTTTTGTGCGTGTGGCTTACACTGTCAGAAAGATTTTACTCTCTAGCTATGGTAAGACTGCATTTGTACTACAGCATTGTATAAAAAATACTTTACACCACAGGTTAGAAAGGAGCTTCTTGAAGCACCAAGAATATTGGATGGCTATTCATCAAGTCAAGTGTGTGACTATAGCACTTCATTCAGCTGTGCTCAGTGTGTTGGGTTGATTTAGCTGGCCACAAGGTGCCTACCGAGCCACCTTATCACTCCCCATCTTCATCAGGATGGTGAGAAAACAGAATGAAAAGTTTGTGGCTTGAGATAAGGACAGGAAGTTTGCTGAACAATTGCTATCACTAGCAAAGCAAACTCAACCTAGGAAAATTGATTTATTGTCTGATAACAGATTAGGATAGTGAGAATTGAGAACAAAAACTAAAACTATCTTTCCCCACCGCTCCCTTCTTTTCAGGCTCAACTCTACCCTTGACTCTTCTAGCTTCTCCCATGTAACAGTACTGTAAATCTCAGTTGTTTTTCAATTTTCTGCTTGTCCAGCTCTTTAAGTGAGTAGAAACTAATGACATTACTTAAAACTGTGGAAAGATACTAAAGCAAGAGAGTACTCAACATATCCAGTGCACAGTTCAAAGGCACATTAACATCATAAAAAATGCACCAGCTTGTTTTAAACATGGGAACTATAACTGGGAAAAAGGGGCTTCTATATCATTAGTAGTGTGACCATGGACCTCAAACAGATATCAAACAACTTGATACCATCTGCAGTAAAAATATATGAGCACATGTGTTAAAACCTGTAGGTTATCACTGCTGTTTCATTCAGCATTTGGAGCAGTGTGTGTGTGTAAAATCTAAACAGATGTGTACACTCTCACATTTTGAGGAATTAGAAGTGCACAGTGTAGCACCATTGATATGAAACAGTTACTAGTCTTGGTAGAGGTCCAACAAATGTCTGTGAGGCCTTTCATGTAATAACTGGGTTATTAGACAACATACTAGAGAAGTGGCCATATCTTCTCTGAGTGACTGTTAAAGTTTGGTTGCCTTCCAATATATGTCACTAAGCCTTAGGTGGTTTTCTAAGAGTTTTGAGCCAGTGCCCTTTATTTTGGTCTATAAAGTCTGGTAAGACAGTGCATCATCTAGAAGCAAAGCAGTAGTGATAAGGAAACAATTTTCTGTTTATCTTGTGAATGTCAGTCTAACTTAAAGCAGCCTAGCTCAGGTGTGAATCTGGGCTTTTGCAGGAGCCCTCTTTTAAGCATTTTATTAACATTAATTGGTTTATATGATCTCAATTACTGTGTATCAATACTTAGCAGCAGATAATTTACTGGGCAGTACTGCTGAGTACTTTGCTAGAGGGTTTGCTCTAGACTCAGCTGTTCTGCAGCCCGTAAAGCAAAGATGTAGGAAAGCAGAATTGGGAAAGAGAGCAGGAAAGAAGCGAAAATAAAACCCCAAAACAAAACAGTAAGGGTTGAAGAAGGGTAAAAAAAGAAAATATGTAAGGGTGTATACCAAAGTTTACCAACACAGCACAGTAGGAATAGTTGCTGTGCTTTGGAAGAAAAGAGTTGGCAGAGCACAGGGAATGGGCATTGTAGAGCTGTAGGAGCAGATGGGTCTTAGCAAAAAGAGGGTAGATCATAGAATGAATTAAGCATGTTATTTTTGATCTTGTGCCTTTAAAGTGACAGTAGGCAGACCAAACACCTGTTCTTTATCATCACTATTTGGAAAATGTAAATCAGCCGAATTGTTAATTCACTTCTAAAACTTCACCTCAGCTTACTTCTAAAATATTTGCTGGTGTGTTTGTTCCCTTTGGCATGCTGAATTACTATTGTAAATGCAGCTGGCGAGCCACATCTATTACCTCATTGTTAATGTTTTCAATAAGCTGTAATCTGCTTACTGAATGTTTGATTTCATAGAATCATAGTGTTATTTAGGTTGGAAAAGGCTTTTAAGATCATCAAGTTGAACTCTTAACATACCACTGCTGAGTCTGCCACTTAACCATACCCTGAGCACTACAACTCCATATCTTCAAAAAACCTCAATGACTGACAGATTCCCTCAGTGTAGTCCTTGTGTGTTGGCTGTGATGTTTTTTTCTGCATTTTTATATTTTTTCATCAGCCATCAGGGCATACAGGAGTATAATCCTAACAAATTTACATGGAGAAACAAGCATGGCCTACTTTATTTCATGTTTGTTTGTGTCTTCAGAAAGTCCTAGCTCTAAATTGTAGTGCTAAATTGTACAAAATTATAACCCTGAGATTTCTACAAGGTAGTGCCAGTATTAGCCTGCACAACTTGCAGTTGCAATTTTTCTAATCATTCTTGATTACATCTTAGTTGCTGGCGTGCCAGGGATAATTAAATGTCGACTAATTGTAGTGCTTTAGATTTTTGCTGACAAAAACCTGCTTTAGAAGGTGCAAATACGTGTTCTAGTTGTCTTCTTCCAGCCTATATTTTAAGACACAAAAATATCATTTGCAGGCTGTCTAAGCAAAGGTGAAAACAATCTGAATCTCAGTGTGATTGGCCTCCTTGAACTTCAGGAGCTGTAGAATCAGCTGGCTCGAAATGGTGGCACTTACTGGGCACACCTTCCTGTACAGTGGTTCTCAGACCTGCCAGCCACTTCTACGCTGCTTTTACTGAAGTCCAGGATAGCAAAGAGTTGTGTTTTCTGCTGGGTCTTTACTACCTGAATTCAGGTAATAGAAAGTTCAGTTACATTTCACAAAGCCCCATACAAAGCTCAAATGTGGAGTGTAGATAAGATCTCTAGTTGAGAGTTAGCAAGATAATAACATTGCAGTTTGCTGTGGAGAGCAGATATCTATGGAAATTGCAAGAAACTGAAAGATCTCTTAAAACACTAACCATAAATCTAGAAGAGGATGAAATTCTGGTGATGCTCTTTAGCAACTTAGAGTAAGACTTGGTTTTTGGTGTGCTGGCTGGCATAACTACTTCTATGTCTGAAGTGAGTCCCTAGAGGAGTAGAGGGTAAAAATATATACTGCTTTTGTCAGTATACTTTCATTTGTCAACTTGGCATGATTTTCAAGAATTAAGATATAATTTGCTGAAGATGCATGTCTAGTTCTCCTAAGCTCGTAAGGTTTTACAGAGGTTCAATCATCAGTATTTTATGTGCAGTACAGTGAGTTACCATACTAGAATCTTTTTTATAAGAAGTACAAACTCAATATCCCATGGCGTTTCTGTAACAATTTTTTTAAAAAGTATTACGTATAGCCTTGCAGATTTAAAATGCTTCTTCACTTACTGTGGATATATAGGGTTATAATTTTAGATAAGGCAAAATATTCTTGGCACTTCTTGTGATAATACTTCTTTAGTTGACTCAGAAAATAGAGAGATTATAGTGATTTCATGGCAGAGTGACCACAGAAAAATTATTCCTAGTACTGAAGCAGACCTTGGTTCTGGCTTTTTGGTTTTGCTATAAAGCACACTCACAAGCAATTGTGAAAATAAAACTTTGTGTATCTAGCCTGCCTGGTGTGTTAGAGGAGTATTGATTGTTCTTGAAATTGATTTAGAGATGCAGCTTGCTGTGTGCCTCTGTGATGACTATATACAATCTGTGGGCCTGTTCTAAATGTGGGGGTTTTTTTAGTGTTTCATGATAAAGAGTCTCTTGACTGAGCAATTGGCACTGCTGTGTGTGATGCCCAGGAAGCAAGTACTGCCAGTGTGCCCTCTGAAGCTTTGCTCCCACCCTCACACCCCTGTGCGACTTTTAATGGCCCTATGTTAGACCCGGAAAGCATCTTGGTGCAAGGATGAATATATCTAATGTTCCTTAATGGCTTTCTTTTGAAATAGTATCAATAACATTTTTTTTTTTGTCTAATGTACAAGGCAGGTTGGTTTTGCATGAGAGGATGTATCTTGTTTCTGCAGTTTCAGAACTGCACTTCTGTGTCATCAGTGAACAATCAGTAGAGCCAGTCATGTACAGATCTGCTGCTTTCTCAAAATGGTTTTGATGATTAAAATGTGATTTGTCAGTGAAGTCAAATGCATGTTTTCCCCTCCGCACTAGCCTCCCTTGAAGGATGAGTTTTGAAACTTGACTGTCAATTAAAACAAGAGTTGGAGCCTGATAGTCTGGGTGGAACACGCAGCTGAGGTATTTTGGATGGGACCTCTGAACTCGATGATTTCTGATGGGAAGGTCTTAGTTGGTGCAGTGTGTTGCAATTACTTTTCATTTTTATTCCAACCACTTCCATTTGACTTTCTTGTCTTCCATATCTTGACTCCTTAGCCACTTTATCCATTCCCCTCTGTTCTTTTACTGCAGGCAGAAGGTCTGGTAAACAGATATGGAGCACTCTTCCCTGGATGGGTAGGTTGTGTTGCATAGCACGCTGGGTGTACAGGCATCTGTGTTCAGTCAGTTTCCTGATCACTCCCTTCCCAGCTCCAGTGAGTTTCACAGATCTTAATGTTTTTAAAAGTCTCTTAGTAATCACAAAAGTAAACAAAGGTGTAGTGATTCTGATCCTGGGCTGTCGTTCTGGGAAGAAATGGGCTTTATTGTTACCTTCTACCTGCTGGGGCTGCAAAAGGCTTCCCAGGCAGTACAGTTTCTCTAGCCTTTGGTAGCAGCTGTAACATTCATCTAAGCTTCAACTCCATCTGAACAGGGGACATAAATGTTTTCTTCGGGAGTGCCGCAAAAAGGTCACTAATCCAAAACTGCCACTTGTTTTTACTGCCAGATTTTCATAGGTTGTGTAGTTTCTCGGATAAGTAATAATGACATCCTTCAAATAATGAAGTTCATATTTCTATAGTGTTTGGGAAGGTTTTGAACAAGAATATTGGGTCTGCAACAGGGGTGCTTCATTGTAAATTTGCTTTTTATTAACTCCTGAAAAAGTGTCTTTAAGGGAGGTTTAATGTAATGTCTAATAGTCATGAAAAGTTTGAAAGACATCTTGACTCTGCCTTCATTTGATGTGATACTCCTGTTACTAGTGGTTTGCTGTTATTATTGAAAGAATTTGAGAGGAGATACCATCTGATCTGGATAGTATCCCTGGCTGAAAATTACTCTACAATAGAGATATACTTACCTGTTTAAATGCATGTTGCTAAAGGCTTGTTCTGTATCTTTAAAATGTCTTTGGAGAATAAGGTCTTCAGGAAATAAATTTCTAGAGTAATTTGAATTTCTTTGATAATAATAATAATGGGGGGGGGGAAGTGGTCAACAGTGGAAAATAATATGAAAAATCAGCAGAAATTGAAGTTTTTTCTTTATGTGGGATCATTGCTTTGGCTAAAATTCAGGGTTTTGTGTCCACTTTTGTGTACTTCTTAGTTTGTCTGAGTACTTGAAAATTGACACAAATTATATGCCAAGAAAGATTAAATACTAAAAGGCAAATTCCTGTAATGCTTGGTCCTGCTTGTGTTGGTTCCCTATGTTCTTACCCCTTCATACTTTATTTCCCACGAATTATATGCGGGTCTTTGTGATCAGAGCTTGGTGTAAACAGATTATTTTTGAACCATCATGGGAGCCAGTTCCATGATGTTCTAAAGAAGTTATGGGCATTTTAAGGTTGCTAGCTGCAAAATTGTGGTTTTGAAAGTGCATTTGGACAGGTTGAATAATGGAAGATGAGACTTCTAATGAACATCAAATTATCTGGATGGAAAACAAGCCTTTCAGAAATTGAATATGTGAAAAACATGAGCATATTCCTACTGTGTAAGTGGTGTTCCAGGCTAAGCAGACCCAGGATATTCAACACAGAGCTTGACAGTTCAGGTTATCAGAGAAAAAGATGCACACAGGCTATCAGTTCAGTGAGGGGAGAAATTACTTCTTCCTTTACAGTTGAGTGAAGAAAAATGTTTCCTGTTCCTTAATGTGAAGGTGCTCTATTTGTAATAGGTTTTTTTTTCCTTTACTTCACCTATGCCTTCTACTAATGTGTGGCAATTAATAGTTGATGTCCCTTGATAATCCGAGACTAAAAGAATTTGATGTTGTACCCTTTGTTCTCTCATTTAAAAACAAAATTTAGGAAAAGCTTTGAGGGCACAGAGAAATCTTGCAACCAGTCCCTTTTTTTGGGTTGACTTTTAAGATTTTCAGTCAAGCAAGATTTCACTTGGAAAAAGTGTTGTGTCTCATTTCTTGCAGTTCTTCTGTTGCGAGTTGTTAGGTTAAGGATATCTTTTGGAGTTTACGACTTCTAAAGCTGTGAAGTCTGCTGTGGTTTGGATTTGTGGTTATGAAAACATTTGTTCAGAGCATGACCAATCAATTAAGACAAGGCTTCCTTCCCTAGTTTAAGCAGGAAAGGAGCATGGTTGCTTTTGAAGACTCAGGGGGCTGAGTATAAAATGTTTCTCTGGGAATTCTAGTTAGCTTCTTGCAAAGATGCTTCTTCAATGCATGTAGAGAGGGAAATTGCCTTTCACTTGCAACTTTCTTCGCTTGTGCCTGCAAGAGAAAAGAAAGTTGTATTTCAGGAGCTTATTTTTGATCTGTACTGAAAGCTATGGCAAGGATTGTAATGCTCCAGTGGCTCTTGAGGGTTTCTTTGTAGAAGCCTGGTAATGATACATTTAAGGTATTTTGTACCTTTTTAGATGCTGGATGCTTTAAAGATCTTTCTGGAGTTAAAACAGTGTATGAAACTGCTCGGCATTTCTGGGCTGGAGATCTGTGTCTCACTTCAATATGCGTGCTTATAAGTATTCATGGTTAATTTGTACAGTATTTTTATTGAGATTGTGTCTTCCAAGAATCTATGGCATTGTCTGATTTTTTTTTTTCTTCTGTTCCTCATAGTCATAAGGATTTTGATTTACTCTGAAGGCACCAGAGAGAGATCAGATTTTCCCCAAAGCATCTCTGCAGAACTGAAAGTTATTAGAAATGTCATAGTACTAATCTTCAATATTGCTTTAGCAATTAGGTGGCTCTGGAATGCTCAAAATCCCTTTACCAATTAATGATGACAGACTTTTAACTACATGCATCTCTGAAAAGAGTTTTATGTGAAAGATCTGCTTTTACATGATAAATGTAAATCCAATCTGCTTGTAGAATAGGGTTTGAAATGCTTTTATGTAACAGTTTTGTCTTAAAGCTTATACCAAATAGGCCTGATAGATGGTGTACTTGGGAGATTTGTCCTTTTTTTCATCCTCTAACTGTCAAGGTATCTTTTTTGGTATTGATGAAGAAAATTCACAATATTTTTTTATTTGTGTGTGTTTGTGTAATGATAAACCAAAACTGATGTTTTTTCCCTCCATTCCCTCCTTCCAATTATTGTCAGTATCAGCTTATTGTTTTAAAGTGGAAGAATTGTTACAGCTCTACATTTATGGCTGCCTCCTTCCTGAATGACTTCTCTTCCTAAAGAGCCTGGCTGTAGGACATTTCTTAAGCTTTATTACTTGGCATTTTTATAAAATTCCTCTTCCTTAATATGTTTTTTTTTTCTATGATAAAGTAAGCTAGATAGTTAATCTTTTCAGGCTTCACCAAAAATTCTTCACCGAAACTTCTTCACTGAATCTCAGTCAAAAAAAGTTTGATTAAGGCTGTGTTTTGTACAGATAAACTGTTTGTGGGGAGGGAAGGAAGGTTTGGGGAAGATAGCTTTTGTAAGATAAGATGAAAATGTCTCAACTGACTTCTGGTTAACTTTTCTCTCCACCTGTGTAATATTGAAGAGATTCTTAAATGACTTTTAAATTTTTAGCTTTCTCTTATCTGGGGACCTGCCTACTATTGTGATTGTATCTGAGTTCTCTTTTCTTGAAATTACTGTCTTTACAAGAAATGCTATGGCTTTGAATTAAGTTACCTAAAAATGAGGCTAACCCTTTCCACATCCTTAAATCACTAGTTATTGCAGAGAACTTATAATCATGTGAAACAGTGACTTTTGTTTTCTAAAAGTACAGTACAGCTGTTAAAGTAGTAAATGAATTATTGTAATGCAAATTTTATCTCTCCAGTACCTTTCTCTACATTTGCAGAATCTTAATTCTGTGACCTGTTGGTCAAATAAAGGTTGGCTTCCAGAGAGCCGTCCTTAGAGTAACTGGGAAATTCTTTTGTTGTCAGTGTGAACTAATTAGTATCACATTGCTTGGCTTTTAGCACTTGCTAAGTGAAATCAAATTAAATCGCACATGTCTATTTGTTTCCAAAATAATAATTTTGGATGTTTGACAAATGGGCTTGCCTTTGTTATCACACACTCATTCTGGGCTAGTTTCTCCATTTAAAATGAAAATAAGGCTGTCTATGACTCTAACCAGAAGATTAATGAGGTAGCTTTGTATTTAAGTATTTGAAGGAGATAGGGCCTAATTATGTCCTTAGGTGTCTTAGACTCTAGTCATGCAAATTAAGAGAAATCGAATATTTCTTCTTTTACTGGGACACATTTTGTTTGAAGTAAGAATGCGTGCTGTACAGAGTGAGATGGATGGCAAAACTACTTTTTGTGCCATTTCGTTGGATATTCACTTGTGTGCCGAAAAGTGAGGCATTCCACAGGCCATGCAGTGTAGGCCATCAGCAGGGAAGTGAAGGGTTGCCTGATTTTTGGGCATATTTGTCAGTTGCATTTATTGCAGTTAAGAAGTGTACTTTATGACAAATCATCTGTTGCGGATGGGCTGAGCAGAGATGAGGCTCAAGTTGTATTTGCCATGAATGGCCTGACAACAAGAGGACTGGATGCACTGCAAGCAGCAGTGGGGCAGGCATGTCCTGGCACTTTGGTTTTTTAACAGTTAAATGTCATCGAAGCTGCACATAAATGATTTGAGGCTGCTAAGTGTAGCAGTGAAGCAAACCCCAGTGCTCTTTGTGACTGCGGTAAATTAATGGTGGAAAATGTCTGGAGAAGAGTGATGAAGTCTAGTGTGCTTGCTGCTTTTAAGGTTGTTTTTAAGGAATAATTGATTATCAGTTGCTCTTCCCCCAGACTTTTCTGAATCCACAGAGTAATGGCTTTCTGGCAGAGCGCACGGCTCAGCTGGCAGCTCTGAGCAGGCAAGTGGTGCCAACTTCTGCGTGGCGCAGGGGATGGCCCAGGGCCAAGCAGTGAGCCATGAACTCTGGGTATAGTTCTTCTGCAGGTCATTGTGGAGGCATTGAAGTGAATTCTGGCCATAACACAGCCTTTTGAATTAAAAGGAAAACCTCCATTTACTCAAGTTCTTATTTGTGAAGGCAGATTGGCTGAACAATTTAATTCAGTTCTCTTTCTTCAGTTAATGCTTAAGAAAGGTATGAATCATGTTGCAGCACATGGCTGTTGTGCCTTCATTCTGGAGGCTTAAAATTCCCTTACAAACAAGTTATGTTAGGAATAGCTGTTATTCATTTAAAAAAGAATCAGGGAAAACTTTGAATATAATACTAGAGAGTGTGTGTAGACTTCAATGTTGGAAAAATTTCATAAAGCTTAAATTCTTGATTTCAGCAGGGCTGAGAAAGTGAATGGGCCAGAATATGTTAACAGCATGGAAAAGCTAGCTGTAGCTGCTGCTGAATATTTGACTGTTCTGTAATGTTCTATTAACTTTCTCTTTTAGACAGTTGGAGTAATGTCTACACTATACATTCCTCCAAGGGTTTAAAAACAGAAGTTGAAAATCCTTTTTTTTTACAGTCACCTTCTCAAGATGGGAAAGGAATGTTACTAGGTAATATTTTAATGTACTAAATTATAGATTTCTGACATATTTACCAGGTTATTTTTCAGTCATATGAGAGCAGAGTTGTCTTAGCAAGCAATACCTTAATTGGTACACCAAGACACATATCTAGTGTACTCTCAATAAATACTATTATTCTTGATACTTAAATATTACTCAGAACAGGATTGCTATCAACCCACAGATAAGCATTCATAACAGAGACTTTATGGTTAGCATGGTTTTTTTGCATTTTCCCTATGTGATTTTGATAAAACCCTTTTTCTTCTTGCTTGCTTCTATATAAACCTTATCAGTGGTAATTTAATTAAAAACTGTTTAAAAGATGAAAATTTGTTTGCTTGTGTGTGAGTCATTGGAAGACTAATGCAAGAACTTGATAAGATCATGAGTAGGAGGAAGAGAAAGCCACACTTGGTTTTCTAGCACTGCAATGAAATTTGGCAGCCTGAGGGTTCAATAATTTAATTTCTTTATTAATATATTTTTCAAGATGGATGACATGCAGTATGTTTTTCTAGGATAAGAGAAGTATTGACTGCCAGAACAGCTATTCCTATTCTCACCCTTGTAGCTCTCCTCCCTTTGAAAGGAATATGTTTCTGTATAGTTTGCTGGTTGTGCAACAAAAAATCTGTTCATCCAATAATTTTTTGTTGTTGTTGACTGGTGATATTTTATGCTTCTGCTGTGGTATTTGGTTGTATTCAAAGTACCACGAGTGACCAGTGGAAAAGGAGAAATACTTTTTTTGTAAAATTGGTCCATGTTGCTGTGTAAGGTGCTGTAAAACAATTAAGAATGATTTCCTATAGTCTGTGTTAGCTTCTGGAAAGGTAGGCTTCTGAGGTGAAATCTGTTTTTACTTTTACACAGAGATCATACAGTGGAAATCTAGTCTGTTGCTAACAGATTCTTGTTTTGTTACAAAAGTTCACATCTTACTTCTCTTGCAAATAAGAAAGACCCGTTTGCAACTTTACCTGTAAGAATCATACTGTGATAGAATAGATTGGGTTGGAAGGGTCTTTAAAGATCGTCTAGTTCCAACTCTGCTGCCATGGGCAGAGACACTGCCTACTAGACCAGGTTGCTCAAAGCAGCTGTTGTTCCTGGCCAAGAACAATTCCAGAGGCAGGGTATCCACAGCTTTTCTGGGCAAGCTGAGCCAGTGCCTCATCTCCCTCACAGGAAGGAATGTCATCTTAATATTGCATCTAAACCTACCCTTTCCAGTTTAAAAACATTCCTCTTTCATATCACTACATGCCCTTAAGCATGAGACACCTGGAAAATGAATAGAAAAAATGGCCTGTTTCAAAGTTTTGTTCCTTTTGTAAGTGTTAAATATGTATTGTGGTTTGGGGTTGCTCATCCTTTCAGCTTCCCATTTTCTTGTGTGTGTGAAAGGTTTAAGGAAATGTATGGTTTGTTTTTTTTTTTCTTTTTGTTTCGGTGGGGTTTTTTAAAATTTTGTTAAATTATATAAGTTATATTCAGGACAATTTTGGTGTAGAAGTTAACATTGTTGCCTTTCTTCGAGGTCAGCAGGGATCAGAAAAATGCAAGTGAATTTGCTACCAGAAAATTGAGTTTACTTATGTACTTTTTAAAATGTCTTGCAGGTCAGCCTGGTAGATCAGACTTAGTAGATCTTTCAACATCTGGAAAGAAAGAACAGAACCTTGCAGGGCGCAAAATCCTTTAGTTCTAAGGTCTCTGAGCAGTCAAGGTGGCTATTCTGGTGACCAGATTCTCCTTTTGATGGCTCAACCCTGCTTGGCACCTTGGCTTGACCATGCCCTCCCAGCATATTATCCAGATATTTTTGCTGTGGTGTGCCCTCAGCTTTGCTAGTTCTGAAGAGGATGAAGAGGATTAGTGTAATTGATCTAGCAGAATACCTTTTCTTGAACATCTGGGTTCACATGTCAGTGCTTGCATGCTGTTGAGCTTCACAGTTTTTGCCTGGGTCATAGCTAACAAAGCTGCATGCCTTGGATTCCAAACTCTAATGTAATGGTTGCTTGGAAATCCTTGAAAGTGTCTTCAGTGCAAAATGAAACCAAAAGCTGAAAAGTGGTGCGCTATTGGCACTCAGTAAGAGATTAATAGATATCTTGAAGGGAGGATGAGAATCTTGTCTTCAAAGTATTCTCTGACAGTTTTGAGTCACTACTAGAGGAGCTGAACTCTGTCAAAGCAGAGCTCTGCTTTGTTCTCTGTTCTGTAGATCCCCGTTGAAGAGCACCTGGACAGACATGATCTGTGTCCACCAGCTCAGCTCCTTAGCCTTTATCCTGTGTGTCTGTAGTTCTTGTTGGCTGAGTTGATTGCTGAGTTGGAAAAGGCTGATCTTTAGGTGGCACTGTGCATGTGACAAAACTGGGTTTATTTTTCTGTGTATTCAGAATTAGATATATAAAACTCATTAGAAATAAGCTTTAGGGTTTTGGAACAGTTTTTCCGCTGTAACTAAACATATTGTCAATGTGCATGTGTAAGAATGTCCTTCTGTGTGCTAAACTGGTGGAGGAAGCAGATTAAGAATGCAAACTGCAAAAAGTCTGGTATGAGAAGAGGGAAAACTAATTTTAATCAAGTCGTTTATTGAAAAGCAGAGATGTCTAGTTTATTGATAGCATGGAGGAGCAAGATGGTGTTTTTCTTCCAGTAGATCTCTCATTTGCGTTCCCTGAGCAATGCAACATACACTGCGTTTCATTTCCTGCTTCATACACGGTATTTTTTTTACCCTAGATACAGAAATTAATAGTAGTGTTTAGCTGGCAGTAAAGCCACCTTATCATCAAAAGGGTACAAGATTTCAGTACAGTTTTTAAAAAGCTGGGAGCTCTTAAGGTTATACTGAACTTTGCTAAGAAAATGCATTGTCATCAGGGATGAAGTCCCACTTTTAAAGGGACGAAAATGTGAGAATTAAGCTAAATAAAATAGCTGGTCTTTTATTTCATCTCAGAAGGAATGATTTTTTTAAGATAACTAATATTTACTTTCTCTCATCTGGACTATGTATTATTCATGATTCAGATTCATTTTGGACTTCAGAGCAGATTTATTTTTTCTTGATCCTGCTGGTGCAAAGCTCTAGGTTTCTTTTCATTTTGGACAACCATTCCTTATGATCTCTGCTGCCTTCCAGGAAGTTATGGTAGAAGTAATCCCAAGATGCTTTTCTTTTCCATGATTTAAACCTGAGTACACAGCTTTTCTTTTTTTTTTTTCTTTTCCCCTTAGATGCGTGTGTTTGGGTTTTGTGAGTATACAGCATAGTATATTCTTTTCCCCATCCCTGGAGAGTTCCGGATGAGCCCCTTTCTTCTGAAAAGTCCCTTGACTCTGCTTTTGTTAGTTGTGCGTGTTCTGTATTTTTTTCCCCTCAAATTCCTTTTTCTTTGCCCTCACTACAAAATTTTCTGTAATTTAACCTGGGTGAATCTAAGTAGATACAAAAGACTAATTGATTAAAAAGGAAAAGCATTATATTCTGTTCAAAGGAGAGTCCTTTTAATATGACATCTGAGGACTGATAGCTTATATTCTCCAGATGACCTTTTGTGTTGATCCCGTTGCCCCATATATTCCCCCTTCTTGATATGGTTGAGATCCTATTGGTTGTGGAGGTAGGTGCTCCCCAAAATTATTCCAAAGAATTGCAATCAAATATATAAACTGCTTAATAAGTACTGTGTATTTTTTGTTGGGAAGGCAGGCAAGGAGGAAACAGCATATATAGAGAAATAAGAACTACTGTTGGGACAATCCTCCTCTTTTAAATCATTCTGTATAGAGAAGTGAATTTTAAAAAAATCAATAAACTGTTTTAATCCAGACACCCAGTGGAATGCAACATGATAGCAAAAATCTAATGTGCAGGAAAATTGAACTAGGAAATATAAATTAAACAGGATAGGAAAAACATACTACTGAAACATTTTCAAGCTGAAGGTGAGAAGATGCAGGCATAGGTTCATCACTGTATAAAGGGACACTAAAAAATAAAAGATGCTGTTTGCAATCCACAAAGCTGAAAATGTGGTTACCAGTGTACTATTTCCAAATACTATAGTCAATAGATAAGTCTTGAATAATAGTTGATAAAACTGTATCCTAGGCTTAAAAAGTCCTCTCTGCTTTTTATTTACAGTGGTGTCAAGGATATCTCATTATTCCGTAAATCAAATTTTATTTTTAGTTAAAATACTTCTGAAAAGCAATGTGAAGGAATATTTTAAAATCTAAAACTTGGATTGTCTTATTTCTCTTCAGTGGGGTTTGCAGCAGTGGTTTGTAGTCTTTGGAATGAACTGATGGTTAAAACAGAATCAGTATCTTCCATTCAAGTGTGGTGTAAACTTCAGTGTATGAGTTTCTCTGTAAGTTTATCTTTGCCTCAAGCAGGTTGATTTCATAAACCCAAGATCTTCCTGCGTCCAAAAATAATCAATAAACCTGTCTGTGTGCACTGCTTCAGGCTTTAACCAAGGATTGAACCAAGATCATTCTCCAAGTTGTTGTTTGTAGCTGTGCATTTAATAAGATATTCCTATTACTGTATCTGAAGAGAATTTAAACCAATAGTCTGATTAACAAGCAATTTATTTAAAATGATTTTCCTTAAAATAAAACCTAAGGCTCTCATTTTAAGTTGAGGATTTTAACAAATATTCAATTTATTACTGTTTTTCAGCTACCTAAATATGATTCTAAAATTTTAAGTTCCTGCTTATGACTGACAATTCACCTCTTTCATCTTCAGCAATGGGCCAGTTGTTCTCACTAACTCAGCCAGAAAAGAGAATTCTCTTGGTAATAGTGAGAGCAGCTGATACAAAAATAAACACAATAATTTTGTGCTACAAGTGTTCTAAACCAATTTATTATATTTGTTTGACTATGAAGGGGAACATTTGGCCATTTACTTTAATCAGGGACATTTTCCTGTGTGTTAGAAAGCTTAGATGCTGCCTCTATATAATCTCATCATTATTTATAAATATGTCCCATTGCAACAAATGGTTAGCACTGGATATATAGCTGATAATGGGTTTTTGAGTGTTTTGCCCTAAGCACTGATGGTAAAGGGGCCACAAGTATGAGAGATTGTAAAATCAGTAATTTCTCTGTGTGTGGCTCTGATGCAGTAGCAGAAAAATATACAAACAGTGTTTAATAGTGTTTTAGAACCAAATACATCCATCTGGAATTATAATGTATACATTTTTCAGCTAGTGCTCATGGTAAGCAACTCCTTTTTATAATGCTAGCAGTTAAAAACGTTTCAGGAAAGGGACAGGATTGGAATAGGTCATGATGTAAGGCTGAGGAAATAGATTTAGTGACTTTCAAAGGCAGTATCAGAAACAATTGCTGTAACCTACTCTTGTTTGTGTTACAGCTTGATTCAATGATATCTGATCAGTTTGAGCATCAAGGAATTCTACTCAGGTTTTAAGGACTGATTAATCATTTTAGAGGGAAGGAGTGTGAGTGCATGAGTGGAACGGAAAAAAAGGAAGAAGGCTGGAGACATCAAGCAATATTGCTTGGGGCTGGCAAAAAGGTACCAGATACTTGGCTTTTGGGAAGTAGCATTCAGTGACTGGAGAAGCTAATGTGTATTTCCCTCTCCTTAAATTGTTTGTAAATGTTCCTTTATGTGCTTGTGTAAATTTAGGGGATTTTCTCTTTCAGGATTTTCTTTAGCACTTCTCTTTTTCAGCTTTAATCTCAACATGTGGATAATATCTATCAAGAGAATAACACACACTGAGAGCGGGTGATCTAATCTGTCTCTGTCTTTATCTGTGCTTTCCTGCAAGTGCAAAATAAATGAGTTTTCAAGGGATCTATATGTTTAATAATAAACCTTTTAAAGCTGCTGTTATCTGAAATATATGAATCCAGTAGTGAGAATTCAGTGTCAAAGAAAGACTGACTTTGAATTGTTATTTGGTGATTTCTTAATTTTCTCTAGGAAGTTTGGGGTTTTTTTCTGGTTTTGCATGTGTGTGTCGGGCTTTTTATTAGGCCTCCTTCCTGACCCAGAAAACTCTTTTGATGGACTATCCTGTTCTTTCTTATTAGTCCTCCTTGTTCTGCTTTTGAATCTATTGCTCAATTCAAAATAGACTTCAATGTGTCATCTTTGACAAGCTGTTTGAAAGAAACTAGACAATGTAGCAGATAAGGGCAGATCAGATTATGACTTCCTGGGAGGAAAGGCTGTATAGTGAATTTAAATATTTGTAGCTCCTTGTGAGCTAAGGTTAGAAAACCTAATTTCTCATGGCCTTAGTTTATAAATTCTTCTGCTTATGTAGTTCTGTTACCTGTTATAGTCTTAACTGAAACATTAAATTATGGTAAAGGTGCATCTAGGCTGCAATTCAACTATTAATCTGGGTATATGAGTCAAAGGATAAGGAATTTTGACAGATCATATTTACTCATTAGTCTAGAAATAGCTTTCGAGTTATTAATCTGTGTGAGAAATGTGCTACACACTACTTCTCTGAAGCTCAGTTTGTGAAGCTCAACTTGTGTGCAACGGCTCAATATTTTGGTGCTTTTTTCCCAAAATAGAAGCAAAATGGGGTAAGGCATTAGAGCAATGTGTTGGGTTCTAAAACCTGATGGCTCTAATTTTTTTAACAGCGTGACTGGTCTAAAAACTCAAGCCAGTTGACTGTACTCACTTTATTTATCCACACTTTTCAAAGCAAGTCATTGCAAAGATAGGACATTCTGACTCATGTAGTTTGAATTCCTCCAAGTTTGATGAATAACTTGCTTCTTGTTCTCTAAATATTTTAGGATGTCTCTTATCTTTAAGGACTTTTCTAATCCCTATAACTATTTATTCTACCAGCTAAAATTGAGAATGCTGCCATGGCTTGGGTTCAAGACAGTTACTACTATTGTTTTTCTTAAGTTTTGTGAATTCTTGTTCCTCCTTAGGTTTTGTTTTCAATGTTTGTATTTTCTTCTTTGTGGTAATGTATCTCCATTTCGTTATTTGCTATTTCTATTTCAACTCTTCTCTCTCTCGCCAGAGACCAATTAATTCTGGTTTTTTTTGTTGTTGTTGTTGTTCTGTGATCTAGTGGAAGTTTACTTGTTAGGATTTGTTGTACTTTTGAAAGTGTACTTGTTCTCTTACCCTGTGCCTCCCTCCAATTTTTTAGTACAAAGGAAGTCTGTGATTAACTCTCTGTATATGCGTGTGTGTATGTTTTTGTGTGCGCATATATATGTATATATGCATGCATGCGCATCATGCACATGAGTACAAGGAACCTTTCTCCTCAAATCCTTTTATTTTCTTGCCTACTTTGGGATGACTTAAATGTCAGTATATGGTCATATATAGTGAGAAGAGGCGGAGAGCTCAGTGTTAAAAATAGTGGGGTAGTATGTGTTCTGAAAACACTAAATGATAGGAGTGACATTTTGCTCTTGTCTGTTATATACCATTCATGGCTTCCAAACTGGATGATGGCTTTGACCTCATCTTTTGACATTTTTTGACCTTAAGGTTGATATTCCATGTATTCAAAGATATTCTAGAGAATGGTAGCTCATGAAATTCTGCAGAACGGTTTAAATTTTGACTGGGAAGTTTCTAATAGCTTGACCTAGCCTGAAAGTGGAGTCTTTTGAGTTGTTAAATTTCAAGACTTTTTCTTACTTTGGTAGGTTTGAGAACATCACAAAAGCTTTTTGCACTGCGCTTGGCTTAGCTGTCATGCTTGGATCAGGCTTTAGTCCTGGCTCTCCCCCTCTTACGTGTTTCTATGATAAGGGCTCTTTGTGGAGGCTGTGTGAGATCATCACCAAGGGTGCACAGTTGGTGACCTCTCCTCTGAGAGACTGCAGATGAATAGCCATAACTTCAGCAGACTTGAGCCCCCAGCCTTTTTTTTTTTTAGGCCTTAACATCCAGGAGAAGGTTTTCCATCTCTCTTTGGAATGAGATTAACTCCAGTGTGCCTGTGTAGTGTGAAATCGCTTTGCTGCTTGCAAGTGTGCAGGATTCCTTCAGTGCCTCTGTAAATTGCCCAGTCTTTTCTAAACCTTTTTTCCCCTCATTTTTTCCATTAATAAGTTTGTGTATTGTTAACTTTATTTGCTCCTGGGTCTGATAGATATATCTGATACACAGGGGGGATATTGAATATTTTGCACACAGGACCTATATTGTATATAAAGGGCTCAATTTATACTCTTGGTATAAAATTTGCCTAAAATTACTGCGCCCCTCTGTGCCTTACAATCTGCCTTTCTCAGGGCTGAACTAAAAGTATACCAGCTTGAAGGACTATTTCTGACAGTACAAACTAAATTCAGCCTAGATTGGCGGAAAGGCAGGGCTGTGTATGAGGAGAAGCGAGGCAAAGTGCCTGATTTCCTGTGTTGAAGCTCTGGGTCTGTGTGTGGTCAAAATTTTACTGATAGAATGCTCTAACATCAGCTTCCTGTAGTAGCATTAGTTTGAGCGTTAACTTCAGTAGAAAAAAATCTCCAATCTTTTTCTTTTCTAGTTGGTGCCTTATTACAGAATGGTGTCTTTCAATGGAATAATGTAATGCAGTTTTGTTCTGTGTTGAGCAAAGATACAAAGATTTGCATTGCCTACTTCAGGTAGAAATGCTAGTACTAAATTTTGGCAGAAAAAAAGTGAAGTGTAGATGTCCCTTATCTCAGCAGTGATTAATATTTCTTCCTTCTGATGTAGAGGTCTGTCTTCCACACGTCTCGTCTTGTTTGTGATAGGCATTTGTTTCATTATGGGATTGAGGTTAGATTTAGTAGTCCAGACTATTGCAGATGAATGATGCTGTCTGGGTCTGGCAAAAATCAAAGATGTTATTGGCAATCATCTGTGTGAATTTTGTAGTATGGAGCCTTTAATGTTTAATGCATTAATCAATGTAATTTTCTGTCAGAATATTTGGACTGGATTACAACTTTATACTGGCTGTGGACAGTATTTATTTTTATTTTTAGCAAAAGTCTGCAGTTGAACAGAGATGCCAAAAAGCGATACTGTATGTGCTGTGTCACATGCCCAGAGCTGCAGAGACCTGATCATAAATCCTAGTGTTGGGATAGAAGGAAAATATGCACAGAGTTATTCAAGGCAGAAGTCATCTATCAAGCACAAACTTTCTCTGACGGTTATTTAATTAGAAGAGTTACTAAGTAATTTTTCAGTCTCCTGAGACTTATTCCATCTCTTTGTGTTCAAAGATGACCTCCTTGAAAGAGATATAAGGATATGATTTCTTTGTTTTTCAATGCCTTGATTTCTGAATCTGAAGATTACGCTTTTGCCATTAAAAAAGTCAAGATTTTTAAATCAATCTTGCCTTTTTTTCTCTATTATTTTCTTAGAGACCAACAAAATGCTCCTGCATTCTACAGAAGAGTTCCAAGACACAGCAACTTTAATTCCTTTCTCTCAGTCTGTCTTCACTTTCCTTATGTCTGTGGTAACCTTCCATTATGGCTGAGAAAATGTAGTATGATATTGTATCGCTTTATTGCATTGTGGCCCTACAGATCTCATCCAGCAAAACATTCAACTTGCTAACTGTGTCTTGGATTTTTAATTTTTTTTCCTTTCTTTTTCCTTAATGCAAGATAGTTCTCTTGGTTTAAGAGTTTCTATATTGTTTTGGTATAATAGTCACCTTTCTCTGTTGCTGACTGTAGACGTGACTGCAACAGCAGTTTTGGTTTCAGATGTAAATTGGGTTTCTGATGTCCTTTTGATCTTGGTTATGTTTGCAGGTTTAAATATTTGTAAAATAAAATTAAGTAGAAAGGGTTTCATTCCAATAGCTTTCTGTTTCTCCTCTCTGTCCTTCAAGATGCATGTATAAGTTATGGGGATTTTTTTCTTCCATTCTTCATTTCTACTGCATCTGGTTCTTGTATTGCTGGTGAGTGATTTCCTTATTGTTTCATTCAGATCTATATAGATGGAGACTTGCAAATGCCTGTGTTATTGGAATACTTCAGTATACTTAAGTTTTTGGATGCATTCATGTTGAGTTCTGCTTATTTATTAAATACTTTTATTTCAATTAATTAACTTCAGTTCTCCAGGTTTCATGAAAATATGACACTTTCTTCCATAAGTAAATATTAAAACAAAATTTTGCTTTCTGTGCTTTTCTCTTTCTTCCTGTGCAAAAGCTTTTTTTTTTCCTCTTTAGAGTAATTCTTTAGAGAGCTAAGAGCAAGCAGGGATGAGTTTGAATTCAAAGAGGATTAGGGGTAGGACTTTGAAATACAGACTAATTCATCAGACACTTCTGATATTGTAGAATTAACAAGAGGTTGCATTAAATCATGCCTGAGCGTTTGTTGAGTAATTGCCTTCTTTCGAGAAGGAAAATTTGTAGTGGTTTTGAGTGATGAGTGGTTTAATGTTGTAACTAAACTTGTAATCCTTTACTTATAATGGGAGCACCCATTTCAGCACTTTTTTCCCTACTACCCTAGCTGAGAATGCTTCCCTTGCATCCAGTACCTCAGATAAGTTAGTGGTTGGTCTTGTGGTTTAAAAATCCCGCCCAGTGAAATGATACATCCCTACCCAGCTCACTGTCGAGTCAGCCAAATGAGTGCCACAGCAGTGTCTATAAGGGGAGCAGTGGGGACAGTCCAGCAGCTGGGGATGAGACGTGGTGAGGTGTGAACAGCCCCTGTCAGCAGCAGCTGCCTCGTCAGAGTAAAGCAGCACCAACTCCACACTCGCTTGGCAAAGCATTGCAGCAGTTTAGGATGATGTTGTCCTGCTTTCTTCCCTTGCTGGACTAGTCATTCCATGGGATCTTTCATCTGCTCTAAGTAGAATCAACTGGGATTGTTCAACAGGAGTTTAGTCTAATCTCATAATTTTTTGAATGACATGGCTTCTGTATCCCTTGGATCTGAATTGGGGCCTGTGTGCTTGTGTTAAGCTACTTGAACGTTCAAGTTTCACGTCCTGGAGAGCGCGCAAGTGAGAAAATGAGTATGCGCAGTAATTCTCAAACAAGAGCCATGGACTTCGAAAGAAACACAGTGGACAGATACTGTTTGTTTCAAGCCATGCCCTGTTGGGAAGCTGTTGCCACTTTTTCTTCCTTTCCCCATTCCAGAAAAACAAAATACCCCAAACAACAACAGCAACAAGAAACAAAAAAGAAAAATATTACTTGCAAACATTAGAAGTTATGGGATAGGCATGCTAAAATTACTGCTGCTGCGTAAGTATGTACTTGAAAACGCTTTTTTACTGACATCAGACATGATAACAAAATGTTCCTTGGAGGTGAATATACCAGTAAGATTTTTTTAATAATTTGCAAATAGTAAAGTTTTGTTTCTAAACCCTTGTTTTTTTGCTGTTGAAGTTTTGGTTTGGTTTTTTTTAATTTTTTTTTCTTTCATATCTCTAACAGATCAATCAGCTCCTTTTGATTAACGGTGATATATGATTAATATATTCTTGGAATTTTTTTCCCAATTTACTGCAACTAAAAGAGCAACCTAAACACTATTGCTGCTGAGTGTGCACTTACTGTCTAAGTCATGTAATTGTGTCTGTGGTGACAAATACTTTTGGAATAGAAGGCTGGTTTTGACATTATTTTAAAAAACACCCATGAATTAACTTTTCAAACAGATGTCTTGTCACCATCAATCTTTCTTTTGGAAACTAAAATTGAGTGATATGGTCCTTTGATTTTATAATTAATTTAAATAATCACTGCATATGTTTTGTGATGTTTTCATAGTTAGTGGCAGGTAGTGCAGACAAGTGAAGTTTTGTTGGGACATGATAAATTTAACAGGAAATACTGGATTCTGTTTGTGACCCTCTGGCATTCATAGAGATGCTTATTCTTTGCTTTCAAAGCTACTGGTGCACTTGAGATTACACCCTTCTATCAATCACAGTAACCTTATATGTTTCTCCTACTCTTCCCTCCCCTCTCTTTGTGCCATCTATCCTTGTACATTTATGCAGCTTCATGAATCCTGAGGATTGAGTGATCTTAGAAGGGTAAAGCCTTTTCATGGCTCCTCTGTGGTGTTTTTGTGCAATTGTGTTCTGTCTGGTGTGTGAGACCTTCCCCTCACTTCTGCTCCTTCTGTGAAGAGGTGACAATCAAGCCAGAGAGACCCATTTTGCTTTCTGCTGCTTGGGCATTTCACAGCAGGTGCTGATTCTGCTTCTGTCTGCGGTGGCCTCTGTGGAGATCTCTGGTTGGCAGGGCTTCTTTTGGCATGGAACACTTTGGTAGAAGTAGCCTTTAGCAAGAAGATGTGTTTGTACCCACACTTTGTGTGGGGGTGTGTGTCCTTGCGTTGTCTCTACTCTCAGCCTGGCAATCACTTTAGCTCTAACAGTGTTTTTTCACTGCAGAGCTGAAGGAAATAAAGGGGTGTTGTGGTTTCTGGGTTTTTTGTTTCCACTTTCTGGTGGTACAGATTGTTGCTTTTGTAAGGCAAGCAATGTTTAATTCTCTGCTTTTATGGTGGGTGATAAGGTTGTCCCACTTAGTTTTGACATTTATCATTAGAGTGGATGAAATCTCTAGGCAAAAGGGAACATGGTGTATTAGAGGCACCTGGAGCTGGGTAGCTGAATTCTCATCAAGCTGTAAAAGTGTTGCACATTGGGGGACTTTTTGTTTATTGGCAGGTACTTATAAAAAAAGGATTTTTTTGTAAAATGCTGAAATACAATCTAAAACTGTATTGCATTTGTATGTTATACCAGTGTGGGTATTTGGGAGTTAAGTCATGCTAATATTTTTAGGGAACTAATGAAAATTTGAAGATAATCCAAAATATACTTGTGTGTAAATCTTGGTATTTAATAGCTTATCAGTACTTACTTCTTGAATAGCCTGCCCTGCCCTGCCTGGGGTTTTCTCTTGCTCCTTGGCTTTTGTCAGTTGAGTAAGTTTATTGTGCCCAGAAATGAAGTTGAACCAGAACTTTGAGCTGATCCCAATTGCTGTACAAATAAGTGTTCATCTGCAAAGTTGGATCAGACCTTCCTCAGAGAATATGTGTGCTTGTTTTCCAGAAACTTCAGATAAAGCATTATTTTTGTTTAATCCATTCCAAGTTTAGAAAATGTCATGCTTTATAGTCACTTTAGCACTTCAGGTAGTGCCTCTAAGCACGAAATACGTACTTTGCGCTAAGTAAAGGTAACATTTACAGAGATGGTAGAACACTAAGGCATTTAATTTTGTCTAGAGAGTACAGCTTATAGTAACTGCCATTTTCAAAATGTTTTGAGTGTATTCACTGAGTGTATATCTAAACACATCTCCTATATATGGAACCATCAAGGTATAATCTTGATGCTTCTCCTTGTTGGGGTTTTTGGTTGTTTGTTTTTTTTTTTTTGAGAGTATAAAACTGTCTTCTTGTGAGGGCTGTGTGTGTTCCTCCTGCTGGAAGCTTCTATTTTTATTCTGAGTACTCAAATATATGAAAGGAATTTGCCTTTGACAGCAATTTATTTACACTGAGTAAAGAAATAAGAATGAAAATTAAATCATCTTTGCTGTAATAATTTTGGACAGTAACAGTGATAATCAAATATTGCAAGGTATATAGTTTTTCAATGTGTTTTTCTATTGGTGTGCTTGGAAATGTCTGCTTTAGTATGCTAAGCAGGTTGGCAGTCAGAGGAAGTTAGCATTTGTTTATGGGATATTTCTTGCTTGTCTTTTCTGTAAGAAGCAGCATTCCAGGCATTTTCAAAGGATACTTTATCTCTGTTTAGTACAAAACGCTTCTGCTGCGAAGTGAAGAAGTAGGTGCCCTGTAAATGTAATTACATGAAATTGCTGTAGTGCTTGCCTGGCACACAGGAAAGCTGAATTCATTTTCTGCAGCAGAGAGACTGGAGTTGTGTTTCTGGAGACTCCGGGAGGCAGAGTGAGTGCTGGGTCAGAAAGCAAGCCCAGCTGGACACTGGACTCTGCTGAAGGGCCTCCTGCATTGGAAGGAACCGGTGCTTCAGAGTTTACTTAGCTAATGTGATAGCTAATTAAAAGATTGTAAACTGAATTGGGGTGGGGAAAGGGGCACACATTAAATACAGAGGGACGTACTAAGCAGTAACAAAGACGCTTTGGCTTAGGCTTTGTCAGTGTCTTAGTCAGCTGATTCTCTTTGCCTTTGAGTACTTTCCTTAGGAGGAGCCTTTATGCTTGGTTTAGGGATGTAAACTTCAGCAGGCATTACACTGTTGCAATGCCAAGTGCTGCTGCACAGGACATGGAAGTGCTTCTGTGTGTCTGGTGCCAAGTACATGGTCAGAACAGAAATGCAAGAAGTCCTGAGATGAGCTGCCTTGCAGTGAGAGCACCTCTTCCAAAACCATCAAGTGGTTTGACTGATCTGGACTGCTGGATGCAGCACAGCCTTGGATAAGGCCAGCTGGATCAAATGATCTCTTTGAAGGTGCTGCCAGTATTCACTCTCCTCTTAGAAAATCACGAGTAGAAGTACTGCTATCTGCAGTAGCCCTCGCCTAAAACCAGGAGGAACAGATATTAATACAGATATGGAACAGATATCAAGCCTTAACGTATATTTTGTCCAACAAAGATACATTTCTCAATTATTTTCTGAGTGTTTACCTGCCCAGGTAGCATGTAACTCCCAGCCATCTCTTGTGCCCAAATGTTGCATGCTGTTCAGCATCTAGGTTGCCTGTGAGAGGAATGGCTGGTACTGGGAGCACAGTCAGCTCCCACTTGAGATATTTCCAACCCCAGGAGTTTTTTAGAGATTTATGTTGAGTTGCTACTTGTAAGGTCTGTGTGATATCTTAATGCATCTAAGGATATTTCATGTTGTTAAGTTGTTCTCTTGATAGGAAGCCACTGTGGGGTTGAAATCTCTGCTATAATGAGATCTAGTTCAGAGCAGTTAAATGTCAAATCCGTGATACTTGAAACTATAATTAAAAGAGGAAAAAAGTATTGTGGGACAAAAATAAGAAAAGCAGTAGTAGTTTTAAGTGTGGTTTTAATTTTTTATATATAGAAGCAATACCTAGGGACTTGAAACAGTTTAAAATTGGTTTTGGTGCCAAATGAAATAATAACTGACAAAAAATTGCTTTGCAATGCTTGTAAGGAATATAATATTCAATGCATACAAATACATCAAAACTAAAGGGATGTGGTCTGGAAGATTTAAATAATGGTAATGAAACTATACACTAATGTACATCTGTGTATAATTACAGCTTTCTAAACTCAAATTGAGTACTATTAAATTTCTCATGGAATATGATCATGTCTTGCTGCGTATGAGTAGAAATGCTATAAAAAATGTTTGAATCCTGCTTTGAATTTGAACTACCTCATCCTTTTCCTGCAGCAGAGCAGCTGCAAGTGTGTAACTAATCATCTCCTGAAACAATTTTTTTGAGTCTAGTTCTCAAAAGTGGAGCTTGATGTTGCATCTTCAACATATCTCAAATTCAGTCTTCCGGCTAGTGTTAATGGAGTGAGTGAGTTGAGCAGGAAAAGAAAAGTGAACAGTAATAGCAAGGTTTGTCAGTAGATGTGGGCTTTCTGAGGCATGGAGAGTCTTCAGTATCCCGAAAGAAAAAGTTGCTGCAACTCAGTGATTAATCAGCCTAAAAAACCATCCACCCTGCCTTCAGTTTAGTCAATTTACCATAACTAATTGTGCAAGGTTATTGCTGCAAGGAATGTTTTAACAAAATGTTAAGTAAATGTACATCCCTCAGTTTCAGAGCTTTGGGAATAGCAGAGGCATTTAGAGAATTGAATTTAGAAATTACATTTAATGTATAATTATTTGTTATGCTAAAAATATTACTGTAGTATCATTGTAATATTTCCCACTAAATGGCCTTGAAAGATTGCAGTTTTGTTTCTTTGCATGTCTTGTAGTACTGAATCAGGAATTAGTGAGAAGCAGTGACATGATGTGTAAAATTAAAATATGCCAAATCCCTGCAGCACTTGCATTTTAGCTGATGTGCACTTATTTTCTTGTTGATATGTATCCTGGCCTAAGAAAATTACTGCATGAACAATGGCCGCAATGGTTTTATTCTAGTGGTGTTCTCTGTACATCTACAGTGTTCATGTCTCTGCTAGTTGGCAGCTACCTTTTTATTTTTCAATAACTTCAAAATGGATGTCCATGTGCATTTACATACTAAGTTGTAGCATGAGATTTCCAGCTCTTTTAAAAAATGTCAGAAAAATATTATTTTAAACTAGTAGTATTTAAATATAGAAAAATAGCCTTTTCTTTTTAATTTTTATTCATTAAATCTCCCTCTTGTGCTCTCATGATTAAAGAGCTGTGCCTCCTCTTAAGCAGTTTAAGTTGCTTTCAATCTTCCCTAAAGCTTAGCTTTCTGTATGAATGAGTTTTGTCAGTGCCAGCATTGTTGTCTTCTACCAAGGTTACTCCTCAAAAGCAAGTGGCTTTTTAAGGTCACATTCAAAGTTGGGATTTTGTTTCACTCAAAGCAAGCTGAAAAAGCGACTCTATCTGTGGTGATGGCAACATGGTAATGCCATTCCACCATATGATTGATTCCTGTACAGCACCAAATTACCATGCTGAAGCAATTTGCAATCAAAGATATAAAGAAACTGGTTGTGTTTATTCCTATGGTTTCAATAACTGCTTTTATGTATTTTTGTGCTCTCAAGTTCTTGTTAAAGGATGTAGTGTATTGTATGCACCTAAAAGGTGGGGGTTTCCCACATGTACCTTCCAAATTCTTAATTGGATGGAAGTTAGTGCTTATGAAAGAGTATCAGTTTTAGGTCAGTTGCTGATTTTAGAGCCAGAAGTCCTAATCTAAGGCACAAAGTTCAAGGTTAATATCCCTTAATGCTCCATACTCTCCCATCACAATACTGTTTTATAAGGAGTGCTAGGAGGCAGGCTGAACATCAAGCAATATGCAGTGGCAACTTCCATCCTGGCAGCTTGGCTCTCCTCAAAATGCCTGAAGGCTGTACAAAGTAGTTTCCTGAAAGGATCAAATTTATAAGAATTCAAAATGGCATTTAACCATAAGATTCTGAATCTAACTTTACCTTTGGTAGTTTATGTTTATTTTATAAAAAACGAAACACAACAGCAACAAAATCCAAAGCGGAAGAACTTGATAAATAATTATTCTCAGTGGCACATGCACCTCAGCTAGAAGGATTAATGGGAAGGCAGAGTTTTACCCCAACGACTTAAAGGGAGGAGGACTGTGAGGAAGCACTCAATAGTTTTTGTTTTGTTTAATTGCAGGAGAAACCCTTGCATTATTATTTTGATTGTTTAGAAGATATTTTGCATTTCTTTTTCGACTGTCGTGTTTTTTAGACTCATTCCAGTGATCTGTAATGAATAATAAAGAATTTCACTGAATTTTGCAGCTACTGTTGATTCTTGGACTTCAGTGTTTCTGTAGTGTCTTTAAAATGGTGCACCAAGCCAAATAATGAGTGAAATCCAACTTTCTCTAAACACAGAAAGCATCTGTTTCACTGTGCTGGTGGGACTCAGTGCGCAGTGACATATAATTTCCCTCATCAGTGTGAGTCATAAACATTTTCTGGAAATGCGTTGTGTGGTTTTGGGAGTGTGTTTTTGTGTTGGTGTGGGTTTTCTTTGTTATCTTTATTGTTGTTGTCTTAAATCTTTCCTTAAGCAGGAAAGACCTCCACAAGGCGTAGTAGCCCAAAGCATGTACCAACATGGTGATATGTAGGATAGAAACCTATTAAAATTCCTCCTTTCTGGAATCCTTGATGCATGATGCTATGAAAAACATGCATTAGTAGTACTCAAATTTTAACTGATTTAGCTATATTTCTCAGGAGGAAAAAAAAAGCATCTGTATTCAGTTTTTAATTTCAGTATTTTGGAAATCTGTTGCCTTTTTTCAACGTATTTCTAAATATTAGTGCCAACTTAGCACTTAGACACTTAAGCTGAATTTACATTGGAAAGTTCTGAGATGCCTAGGGACAAGCTGAAATGGTATCATTTGTGGTTGGAATGTTCCCCAGCATAAGCTTGGCCTTTTCCAACTACTTACTATTCCGTCAAAGAATTCCCAGATGTGGCTTAGGAGTGGGTACAGCAGAGACATTTTCCAGTGTGCACTTCATACACCATCACCCTGCTCTGGAGACTCTGGCAGATTCCTATAAGAATTGAGAACTGTTCTGCACTTCTTGGCTTCAGTGCACTCAGTGATTAGTACAGGAATAGTGTTGTGTCTTCTTGCATGTTGTAGTAAAGGTCTTGTCTTTAGCAGGATAATGCCAATATAACTGCTTTTATAGATGGTCGTTCCTTCAGTGCAGATTTAGAAAAGGAAATGGAATTTCTTCTGGCAAGTGTGCAAGTACAACAGAAGCTGATGGCACTTAAATCAGTTGGCTAAGTGTAGTGTGCAAAATGGCATACAGTCCATGCAGTTATTAGGGTTTTTTGTTTTAAAGTTAGCCTCTTCTCCACTTCTTCCAAATGAATAATGAAGTCATTCCAACTTCATATTTTGTATTTTTGTGGTAATAAGAATGCAAAAGTGTAGTAGTTGGGTTTTTTTCTTTCTCTGTTGAAATGAAAATGAGATTTACAGGTTTGGAATAATTGCTGGAAATTGGAAGAGGGCATTGATAAAACTATTTGCCCCCCACCCATCTAAATCATCAATATCTCTGCAATCACAAATCCAGCAGAGTTGCCTGTGAAGCCCAGAATAAACTCCGATGAAATTAACACATAGAAATATTTCAGAAGTATTTTTCCGATAATAAAGCTGCCATTCTCAATACAATTGCTAGATAACTTGATTTCTCTTTTCAAATAACTTTCTGTTTAGGTTGTTCCTTGTTAGAGCAGAGTTTTCTTCAGGTCTTGCTTAACTGCCTGTGTAGCTCCTTGGATTAAAAAAAAAATTCCATCTTTCGTAATAAATTTCCTTTTTTTTTTCCCCCCTCAAGAGGAATTTTTGTATAAATTAACTGCAAAAGTCTGACTCAATTTTTGTTTTGTTTTTCAAGTAATGGAGAAAATAATTATTGTTTGTCTTAAAATTCTGGTTTTCTTGGGTCACTCTAAGTTTAAAATCTGTAAAACCTAGTTTGTTTTGAGGACAGAAAACTAAATGAAGATTATTTTAAAGATTGTGTACTTTTCTGCAGGAGGACCCAAATGATATTGACCCCAAAAGGAAAGAAGTACGTGGCAATGATGGGGAGGACAAGGCACAAAGTATGGAGACACTACCTCCAGGTATTGCAGTAAAATTTGTTATGAAAATCCATAGCCATAAAACATTTATCATTGAAAACCATAAAACACTGCAGTTGTTCTGATTCTAGTAATTCTTTGTAGTTTGAAAGTGCTAGGATTATTTTAGCAATATATACTTCTCTGTTTTTACAGCTTCAGCATCTTTAGATCTTACCTGCTTCACTGCTCCTTTGAGTTTAAAACAATAGGGAGTGTGGTACTTTGCTAGTATGTTTGTATTGTCCTTCAATAGGTTTGAGATACTGTGAAAGTTTCTGGTACAAAAGTAGTCCATTTCTCTTCGTGGATGATGCTTGCAGGCAACAGACAAGTCACCTTGGGGCTGTTATTTTGACTGAAGATTCAGCCAAGGTTCATACATTTTTAGTTTTTTTCTAGCTTTTGATTTGGCAGATTTTCCTAGCTGTGCTGCTGGTATACTTTATTTTTTCTCATGCTTGCTCAGTATTTGTCACATGCTGGAAAATAACAGAGCAACGTGATTTTTATTTTGTTTGAGTGAAATCCTCATGCCTTGAGGATGAGTTAGGAAAATTAAGTGTTAAGGAATCTTCATTTCATGTGAATGCTTCCATAAACTTCTTTTGCTGCTTAACTGTTTCACATCGATGAGATTTCATGTATCGCTACAATTGGCATACGAAAGCATATAGAAAAACAAAGATGGAATTTGAATATTTTACACAATTGAAAAAGTTTAACCTGTGACAGGGACAACTACTGATCAGGCAGCATCACAGGGTTTGCTTCTCTTCTGTTAATCCTCATGTTTTGCTTACAAATGTCCTGAAATACTATGAGTTCTTGCAGAAAGAACTAACCAAGGCAAGCTTTCTTTTAAGCAACTGGGAACTTCCATCCCCAGGAACACGTGAGGTATGATTTTTCTTTTACAGTCATAGCCTCTGCAGGTACAGTTTTAGCTCTTTGCTATTGATACCTTTTTTTCTGTATCCTTTGGCCTACCTTATTTTATCTACTGTTTGGAGAAGGGAAATAAGATTGGTTATCTATGTATACCTTTTTGGAAAAGCCTTTACTTTGTGTATATATTGAGAAATAAATCCCCAGAAGCTGAAGAGCCTGGCTTATCTAACTTTGTTTCTGGCAGATCTTTTCAGGTATTTGTTCTGCTTCACAGACCTGCCTACAACTTTTGTTTCTGGTGTTAGATCAGCCAATTTTGCACCTTCCAGCTGTTCTTATTTCCCCCTTTTTGAATGTTTATGTATTCTGGACCAAACTTTATACTTTCCCAGTGGCCTTAAGTAGCCTGTTTGAGTATTAAAGGGAGTGGGAAGTGTCAGAGGTTGAAAGGGAGAGCTACCAGAAGCTGGAAGGGTTAAAACTAGAACTAAGATTAAGTATAAAGTAGAGCAGGTCATGGCTTTTTTTCATTTCATATGTTGATTACTAGTCTCTTATGGCCTGATGCTGCAGAATTATTACTGCTAAGTAGTATCAGAGTCTGGAACCAAACATCAAAGTTGTCACAGGCAGAACTATACACCCTTAAATCACTGTTTTCTTTATTTTCAGTTAATATAGCCAAACTTCTGAATCCTTATGGCAGTGAAGCTTGGTATTCATATTTCTGCAGATTCTTGGCATTGTTTTAAAAACTTGATACTAATTTTCAGGATAGTCTAGACAAATTTAATATGCAAAAGCGGGTTTTGATGTTACACTGTTAACAGTACTTGTTGAAGTTTAATTACTGAATTAAATATTTCATCAGTTGTGTTTGGATTACTGAATGTTGTTCCTTAAATCATGAATACTAAACTGGATATCTTCCTATTTTTCTACTGTAGGAAAAGTTCGGTGGCAAGACTTTGATCAAGACGCCTACGTTGGTGCTACCGTGGTGCGATCTGGCCAGGATCCGTATGCACGGAATAAGTTCAATCAGGTGGAGAGTGACAAACTGCGGATGGACCGAAGCATTCCTGACACCAGGCATGATCAGTAAGTGCCAAACTGAGCTGTGTTGGCCTCCATCAGCCTTGCTGTATTTATTGCTTTTGAGCTGCTTTTTCTGAAGCAGGAGCTCTCCAGCTTTAGAAAGGATGGTAACAGTAAACTCCCTGATCCTTGAACAGTGGGTTAAAGAACAATAAGTCTTATTCAAGTTTTTCTGTTTCCATGACTTCCATCAGTGTGTATTATGCCCAAACTGGTGCTGCATTTCAGTCTCTCTTTGTTCCTGCTTATCTCATGGCATTTCTTGGTCTCTACATTTGCAAGTCTCTTTCACAGTGAGGGTGATCAAACAGTGGAGCAGGTTGCTCAGAGAGGGTGTGAAGTCTCCAGGCTTAGAGATATTCAAAGCCCAATGCAGAGCCTGCTGTAGCAGGCACTGCTGTGAGGGAATTTGGGCTCAGATCTCTAGGGCCACTTTGGATCTCAGTTACTCTGTGACTCTGTTTGTATGTGATGATTGTCAACTCTAAACCTAAGGGAATCAACTTATTTACACCCTGGTAAACATAGGACAGAATGAGACTTTAGGCTGCTTGTGCAGTTTCAGGAAACAGCATCCTTCACAATAAGGAAAGATATTATTTGTTACTGGTTAGAGAAGACCCTAATTTAAAAAAGGATTTAATAACTTGCATGAGTCTTGCTTAAAAAAAAAAGTTGTTCATTAGGACATGGTAACTTAAAAATACAAAACCAGGTTTGGTTTGGTTTTAAAAACTAGGCAAGCCAATTTCAAAACATAAAATTAGCCAACCATATGTAGTTCATTTGCCTAACTAATTCTACAGTTAGGATGAATGTACATTCACAGATGCGTAAGTAGAAGAAGCTGAAAAAGACACCAAAGAGGAGAGAGAAAAGGAAGGTTCCTGGTTTTTTCCCATAAAGCTCTTTAATCAGATATAGCCTAGTGAAGAAAATTTGAATTTCTCTCAGTCATTTTTGAAATCCTTGTGTAATAGTGTGGGTTTAGGTTTCTTTACGCAAAGTATTTGTAGATGGAGTAAACCAAGTAATTTGTTGTTAATTGCATGTCAAAGTAGCGAGAATCTGGTGTTCTACTTGTTGCCAGGAAAGCAGTGAAAAACACGATGCCCATGGTGTTGTACTGAGGAGTTTAAAATTACTTTTGAGTTTTCTTCATAGCATATACTTTTTTTTTCCCCACAAGCAATGTATTCTGACTTTTTAGATCAGGTATTGTTTTCCATGAGATCAAACTCAACTACCAACTTTTAGAAGTTGCTGTAATTCAGATATGCTGAATTTGGAATTTTTTAGATACCTAATAACCTTGGGAGAGGGAGGGGGGCATGTATCTTAACAGGCAAAGGCTGTCCTTTGAGAATAACTTAAATAAGAGAAATGCCTGGAGATAAATTATATTACAATGGCCATGTTTCTTTTAACTGTTAGTCTTGTGATTATGTGCTGCCTTGCTTAAGTGTTTCTACTAAACAGAGCTGTAAATGAGCCCAGAGAGAGAGATGTTACTGGGGAAAGGCTATATCTGAACTGGGATTATTACTTAGACTTTGCCATGCTGCAGATTTAAGAGCCCATCAGTCTGTGAATAGTTGTCTTTTAAAGAAAAGAACAACCAAACAGGAAAACAAACTGAAGCAATCATTGTTACAAGCTGTCATTAATGAGTTCCCTGCCACGTTGCATTTAATTTTCCTTCTATTTTGGGAAGAACTTTCACTGAAAAAGCTGCATGAAATACTTGTCTGGGAACTGTGCAATGGAAAGAACAAAAGCAATAACCATAGGAAGAAGAATATCTGAGCACGTGACACTTTGGAGCGTGTTAGTTTCCAATAAAATTGAAGGCAACTGGGTTGAGATTAAAATCTCTTGTGGAGCTGTTGCAATCCTCTTTAAGGGAAGAAGCCTGGGTGAGGAAATTTTGTTTCCTCTTAAGTAACTTGTTATTAATTGTAGTGATGTGTCTAAGAGGCTCTTTGACTTTAAAAAAGGTACATAGCGATATTTTTTAATAGTTGAAATTCTCTAGACTGTTTAAAAGCAGTTTATCAGGATTCTGCATTAGATAGATAGATGTGAGCATAACTATGCATCATTTTAATACTATATTGTTAAGTCTTTTTTTACATCATGCAAACTTTTACTAGCAGGAAGACAAAATATTTCCTCATGCTTTTTGTGAGTACCTGCCAGGAGTACCAGAAGACACTTTTGATTCACTCATTTTAGCTGCTTGCCTTTGTTTTAAGCCAAAGGAAGAAGGGAGAAACAGGCAGCTACAACATCAGAAAGGAAGCGGAGAGAACTCTGAGCAGGAACATGGATTCTCATTCCAGCTGAAGCTCACAATTACCACTTTCAACAACTCTAAGAAACCTCTGGGTTTCCGTTCATTTCATGGTAGATTTTGGAGATCCAGAAAATGATAAGTGGGTGTCACAGCTGTAATGGGAAACTCACAGAGCTGTCCTCTTGTCAGTGTAAAAGAGTTTCCTAAGTGGGTGAAGGATGAAATACTCTGGGTTTTTTATGGACCAATGTTCCCACGTATGCTTTGGACTAGTGATTTCTGATCATGTCTTCTAACTGATGTGTTGTGATGATTTTTAGGAATTACTGTCAAATACTATAGATGCACTAAGCTGTGTTTTCTTTTATTTAGCACCTCTTAGAAGCTTCTGGCCTCATACTCAAGTTTTGTTCTTAAGTAGAAAAGAAACAAACTTTCCTGTGTCTTTAGTACCAGTTGAAGTGAATGTTCTCCTTGTACTGGTTAAAATGTATATTTCTGTCAAAAAGTGGTTTCAAACAAATCACAGAGGTTTTGGGAAAAATGTTCATTAACTAGTCCAGATCTCTGGGGGAAAGAATGTACTTTTTGTGTTTTAACTGATTTACTGACCTGTTAAACATTGAAGCTCTTGATTGAAGTTTTCAGTTCAAGTTCTATCTTGACTAAATGTATTTTCTTATTCTGCATGTAAATTTGAAGTGCTGCAGCTTGAGGAGACAAAGTTTAATCTTCATGCCAAAAATAATGACATAGTTTCTTTGGTTTGAATTTTAACAGTGGCCCTGTTGACACAGCAGAATAGGAGGAAGACTGATACTGAGTCAGTTAAAGCAGGGATTTATGAAGAGCTGAAAACAGTAGTACTTATGGAAGCATTCCTCCAGTTTTAGTTGGAAGTCTGGAAGTCTTATTTCTCCCCCAGAAATACACAGTAGTGCTCTTCTCTTGAGTTTATTTAAAATTGAGAGGCTTCATTGCCTTGAGTAGTTCCCCCTAATATGTGATCTAGCTCAAGTGCTCTCTTCTGTAAAGAGACCAGTGTAAGTTTAATGTGACTTTTTAATTATTCTAATGCAAGTGCTTCATGTGATAGCTGTGTGCATGGTAGCCCTGTCCTCTGTGGGTAATTTGAAAGTTAGCAGGATAAAGAATATCTTAGGCACCACAGAATTTGGAGTATAATAATTGCATGTCTTTTGGCTGTCTAGATTTGCCAGAAACTCACACTAGAGGAGCTGCTCTTTATTTTTCAGGAGCAGATAGGCATTTGAGATTTATTTGTTCCATGCTGGACACTAGTGACAAAGCCGTCTTGTATGCCCACCACAAAGCCAGGGATGGCCCTGCTAATCTGACACAGCAGTTGTGGGCTTGGCAAAGACTCTGTTGTTGTTCAGAGCCAAGTGAGGTCACTGCAGCATGATGATGTTTTCTTTCATGCAGGCACTGATGTTTGTGAGACTATGGTTGTGTTGTATGAAAAATACTATAGGTTTTTGGGTTTTTGTAGGATGGGCCAAGGCAAAAGCACATGACTGCTTGCTCTCTGATTCCAAGAACTTGGAGATTGCATTGTTTATGGTGCATGTTGCAGATGTTTAATCAGGTGTGGAGTGGGCAGAAGCCTAGTTTTACAAGTCTGGGTGGCAAACTTCTCTTAAAAACTGATCTGATTAATACTGCACAGAGTACAGAAATTGAATTGCTGAAATAAGTACTGAAATCAATTGCTGAATTTGCTACAGGTGTATGCTAGTTAGGTTTATTCCATCTGAAGACAATTAGGCCTGTTACAATTCTACCCTTAATTAAAGGATATGAAAGAAATACATCACTGGTGTGTATCATTGCACAAATGGCAATCAGTATCATGACTTGTCACATTGTAACACTTTTGGCATAAACTCAATATAAGTTGTTTTCTAGTACTGTTAGTTTCTAATACAATGAGCTTAGTATCTTTTTTAAGTTTATTTTATTGGATTAAATAGCTTAACTGTATGTAGTCCTGAAGGAAACATTTTGGGATTTACTTATTTTTGCTTCTTGTATTAATTTCAGGTTTCTAGAGGTGATGAAAAATGAGTTGACATAGATGGAATATTTCATTATCTTTATGGTTTCGAAGGATATGGTTCTGTGTTTAGTTGCTCAGCATTGTCACAGCTAGCTCTGTTTTTTAAATTCTGAATGTTATGATCCTTACAAGTTCTCATTAGAATAGAAAACTAGTTTTATCTATGAGCAAGGCCAGGATGTTACAGGAGCCTTAAAAATAAAGGCAGAAGTGGGCACATGCCATTCTAAAGAAGAAAAATGTGGTAGCCTGTGAACGTGTGCATTTTCATTGAAAACATGCGCATTTCCTTAGATGTATTGAATGCTTTTAGAGTAAAAGAAGGGCTCTGGTTTCGTACTCAGCTACACAAAAGACACTTGACATAGTGCAGTGGTGATGGTCTGGTGACTTTTCTGAACCTGCCTATATCTGCCACTGACTTTTTAGTCTTTTGTGTGCTAAAACAGCTACCAAGTGTCAAAAGATGTGTTGATTATAATCTCACTTGAAAACAAGCTGTTTTGTTCATCTTAGGCAGTATGTCTATGAGTTTAATAAATAAATACTTTGCAATGAGGGCTGTCTGCCTAGCCTGGGATGTAGAAATTACATTGAAATGACAAGGTTTTGTTTCTTTCAGGTGTCAGCGGAAACAATGGCGGATAGACTTGCCAGCCACTAGTGTGGTGATCACCTTTCATAACGAGGCAAGATCTGCTTTGCTTCGAACTGTTGTCAGGTATGCATAAGAGAGCCTAATTTTTCTTTTAAGGCCATTCATTTCTGTCAGCTTATGATAAGAAAGGGAAGTAACAACTCATTATGTTGTTCTGAACTACTTGCAGAGGAAAAGATAAGTCTTAATTTCATTGAGATCTTCAGTTCTTACATCCTGGAATAGCGATGTTAAACAAAATTGCTCACCTTAACTAAAATGCATGGAAGTATGGGACTGATTACTAGCTGGTGTTTGGAGGCTGGCTATTTCAAGAAAAAGCCAGAGTAGATGGATTCCCAAGTTATTGGATTTATGATTCTGATATTCTGGTGGTTTAGAGTCTTTTTTGCCCTCCTGGATGTTTCGGGGCAGATGCAAGAAAGAGACAGAGGCTTCAGACTTCAGTTTCTCCAAGGTCTATCACTTTGTTTATTATTCCTTATCTCATAGTTCTCTCTGTGCCCAGCGAGGTCTGTCTTGAACACCGGCCATAGCACAACTGCTCTTCCCCCGAAAGGTTGTCCCCCTTTATTCAGATTATTACGAACATATTGTTTACCATTTCTTACCAATGTCCACCATCCACATCAAACAGATCGTACCCACTTGGCCCAGTCTCCACAAGCCACGTACTAATGTCACATCAGAAAATGGAGGTGAAGAAGAAGAAGAAAATCCTAGGGAACCGCCCCAAAATCTCCATCTTGTCTTCATTTACTTCTATTATAGAAAACCTAAAACTACATATTTCTCACTCAGTGATAAGCTAAACTACTGTGTTTCACACTCTTGAGATTTGTAATTCATCTCTGCCTTGTGCCATGGTCTGTGACCCCCATGGACAGGGGTAAGAACCCCCCTGTTCACCCCCCTGGATGGGTGCAGGATATTACAGTGCTCTAGGGTAAAACTCAAATTTCCTTTGCTCAGTTCCCAGACTGTCTGATCAGAGTCTCCTGAGCTTCCAGGGCAGCCAAAGAGGTGCCCTGGGTTGTGACACCAAGTGATATTTGACTCAAAGATATCTGCAGAAGTTCCATATTGGACATTGTCTAATGCACTGATTTCTGGAGGCTGGAATGATGGGAGTGGTAGGGAGTCAGGGAGGAAGGAACACACAGAATTGGGCATGTACCTCTTTTCTTGCTTTCTGCAAGAGCAAGCCAACAGCTGTTGTTGAAAGTAACATCCTGGGCTAGGTTCTACTGCAGCTTAACAAATTAACTGCTTTTATGACATTATTATGGAAAATTAACACTGCTGGAATGCTTTTTTGTTTTGGTCTGTTTCAGTGTCCTTAAAAAAAGTCCATCACATCTTATTAAGGAAATCATACTGGTGGATGACTACAGTAATGATCGTAAGTACTTGTACAGGGTCCTACCTTGCTATGCTTATTCTGTAGATGCTGATAGGTGACTTGGTTGAGAATAGGACTCATGAGTAGGAATTTGCAGAGACTTGGTCGAAACCAGGTCTTAACTCTTGCATATCTGTCATTGTGGAAATGTGAAGTTTCTATAAATATTTCCGGTATATCTTATTATTTCCCATTAGCTAAAGGACAAGAGTGTATCTTTAAAAAGAACCTTTTCATAGTATGTTATCTTAAGAAAAAATAAAACCCATGGGGCTTGCAACAAATATTTTTATGGTGCTGTTTTAAATGAGTCAATCTCATGGAAAAGATCTTACTGAATCTAAAATAAGTCTGTCTGGTAGTTACCAGGGTGTCATGATAGAAGTTTAAACAATTGAAGTGGACCTCAGAGTAATATTTCTTAGAAGAAGCTAATGTTTATATTTGCATTAATACTTTTACTAATACTAGCTTAGGTCAGATTTGTCTTAATGTTGGTTAGAAAGTGAGCTTTCTTATAGGCAATAAAACAGTTTCTTATAGACAGTAAACAATAAAAAGTTTATTTAATCCTATGGAAGTTTTTTCTCTCTACGGAGTGTAGAAACTGTCTAACGTAAGCAAAGAGAAAATAGTTAAATAAAATTATTTCAAGACTGTAATATTAAGCTAGCTTTAAATAACATAATGAAGGTGATAACTTCTTAGCCTGGTTATTTTTCTTTATTTCTTGTGAAATGAGTAACTAATTAAGACCAAAACCATTTTCACCTATACAGCTTTTGTTTTTTGTTGAAGGTGGCCTCTCTTCTGGTATACAGTGTTGCATGTCAAACTGGTTCTCATGATTTGATATTTTTTCTTGTTTTAATTTTTAAATTTGTTACTGTTTTATTTTTTCAAGCTGATGATGGTGCTCTCCTGGGAAAAATTGAAAAGGTACGGGTTCTTCGAAATGATCGCCGAGAAGGTAGGCTTAATTTTAAGGGAGTAAAATACAGATTCCACTGTGCTGCCTTATCTGTTAGTTTTCATCAAGTCTTTTAAAGGAACATTCTGCTTTGCATTTGCAAGTGAAGAGAGATCTTCACTTTATTAATCTACTAGTAGAAGGAATAAAATAGTCTATTTGTGCAGGTGAAAACAGTAATTGTGATTGTTTCTGTATTGTTCTCTGCACAATTGTCCATTGTTGGCTTTAACAGTGAGAGCTTCCTTCAGAAATTGCATTTAATCTTCAACCTTTCTCTTACTGCACAGAATCAATCCTTAGTTAAGCTGCTTCCTTTGTGTGCAAGGTCTCACTGTAAAACATATCTGTGTTTGAAATGATGCAACTTAAAAATAGCCCTCTTTTTTCGCTCGTTCTCTTATTAGATATCATTTTATGGATTTAGTTGATGGACAGCCAGACAAACAATTTGCTTTGACTTAAGAGGGTTTGAGCAGCCAGGAGGGCTGGGACCAAGTATGCTGGTTTTGCTGAAGCCCTGTAACAAATTTGTCTTACATTTGTTTCCTTTTATGTTTGCTTTGTAAATTTTGATATCACATCACTGAGCCTTCAGTCAGCAGTTCACTGACAGTGGAGTTTAAAATATTAGATACAGGCAACTGTTATTCTACTGCTGTTTGAAATAATAACTGAGATTTGACAGATGAAATACCTGACTGAATTAGCAGATATGTGCTTGCTAATTTTTATAAGCTGTATCTTCTAGACTGCCAGCCTGGCCTGGGGAAGAGCTGGAATCATTAGATTGTCAGGAACTGGAAATGGCATGCACAAAACCTGTGTTGTCCCATAATTAAAGTTATTGCAATAACTGATGGATTCTTAGTGTTTAAATATTCTGTTTGGAATATACTTGTGAACAAAGGCTTATTAGGAAAGCAGGTCTTTTATGACTTGCCATAGTTGCCAGGTTCTGAGTAAGTTAATGTCATTTTTCAGTGTATTACTTGAAGATGGAGATAGCAGTAAGAGAAAAAAAGAATGAAGTAATACATTTTTAATTATTGTTTCTTTTAGTAATTTTAAATATTAATTTGCAATGCATATACGCATACACATGCTTAGGAATGTACATCAGTATATCTGAAAATTAAATGTAAGTTGACAAATCTGTTATTACGTCAGAAAAGAACAACTGTTTGCAGATAGAACACACTGTATTAGTTTACTTTGTATCTTTGTGAGATTAAGATTAAATATTACACATACAAGTTAAAATTTAAGAATTAGTGAAACTAACCAATGTGTAGGATGCTAAGAGTAGCTCAGTAGTATGAGCAATAGAGGAAAGCAGTGTGCTTTAAAAGTTGAAGCAAAGAGATGGTGTCAGTGGAGGGGATGACATTTACTGCCTTTCATTCAGAAATAAATATTAGTAGCTTTTAGTCTCATCTGTAGTACCAGAGTTTGTTATGGAAACAGGTGTGTTTGAGGGTGTGGTAGTCTATAGAATAAATGTTCAGTGGAACCCTTTCAGCTCCATTCGTAGTAATCCTGAATGTGATAGAGGAGGATTCAATGACCAAAGTGCTCACCTCCATATTTTTGCCATTGACTCTGAAATTAGAAACATTATTGTGTGTTTTCTATAGAATTAGAGTAAGACAGTAGGTTCTACAACAATGTTGTTTAGAAATAATAAGCTCTGGGGGGAGCAATTGAAATTTTTTTTAAAAACAGTATAGCCATAGTGATTGAGGAATAGTTTGATGTGGAAAAACTGAACAGAACAGATTCAAAGGCTGAAAATAAGGCAACAGCACTAAGTCAGTGAGGTACAGTTAGATGTCAGTGTGCCACAGATAAAATGTAAAATGTTGGAGAGTCATAGCACAGTGCGTATCTGGAACTGTGCTCACGCTTGAAACAAGAGATAGGAAAAGGATCTTGATGGGGCTGTTACTGAATGTTGGTCAGAGCAAACGAGCTTTTCCTCTTAAGCAACTTGTATTCTGTTGGCATAGTCATATTTTGCATATTTGTTTTGTAAAGGGAGCAGTAAGGAACAGGCTCCACTCCTTTAAAAGTATTCAGTTGGGTGGGAAAAATGCCCAAACAAACCAGAGCAGATTTAGTGGGAAACAATGAAGAAAGAAAAAGAGAAAAAAACCCCCGAAAACTTAGACTTGGCTTTGGTCTCATGTGACAAAAAGAAATCAGTGAATTTTTGAATAGTGGTAGAAAGAAGTAGGGCGGAAATTTGCAAAGGAATGGGAGGAAGCTTGCTATGAGTGTATGTATAGCCAGGGACTTTAAGGAATGGTGAGGTCATCCAGTGAACAAGTAGTGAAAGGGAAGGAAGAAAAGGAGCAAGGTAAAACGGTGAGGGTATCTGTGTAATCAAAACATAGAGAAGAACCTTTTGGTTTTGCCAGAAGTTTCTGCCTAAAGATGTCTATTCAAAACAGACAAACCCCAAACAAACTGCAAAACAAGGGAATAGCTGTAATTACAGAGGAAAGACAAATGGGTTGGGGTAAGGCTCTCAAATGGGAATTAATGAAGCTTGGTTATTTCTTGAAAAAGTTCATAGAAGAATTTACAGACTCTGGTAAGGACTAAGATGGTGGGTGGCAAAAAGGTGGGGAGGATAAGTTAATGATGGTGCTTTCCTCAGTTGCATAGTAGCACTCTAGGAGACATACTTGTTTTCAGGTCCAATCTTAAGTAAGATTTATTGGTGCAAATACCACTTACAGTGATGCAGACCCATCTGTACTCATGTATCACTTGTTTTGAAAAGGTACTTTGCTTCTTCTGCTTAAATCAGATGGAAGCCTGTCAAGTGCAGTAGGTTGAGCACTTGCAGGCTGTTTGGTGTGAAGTCATTTCACTAAATGCTTAACTAGCATCTGATTTTGATAATGGAGCTCGTGTATTTGCACTATCTAAGTAATTTAACTAATTACTAATTTGGAATACAATAGTTTCTCACTACTGTTGATTGTTTTCCCCAGGAAGTACTTAAAATGTTTTATCTTTATTTCTCAGGCCTGATGCGGTCCCGTGTCAGAGGGGCAGATGCAGCACAAGCCAAAGTGTTGACCTTCCTGGATAGTCACTGTGAGTGCAATGAACACTGGCTGGAACCGCTTTTGGAAAGAGTAGCTGAGGTTAGTAAAGAGTTGTAAAGTAATTTCCTGAAGAAGCAGCTTTTAAATTTTAAAGCCATCTGGTTTATACTAGATTAATTTTATTCATTTTCCTAAGGAAGCTTTTTCCCTGATTTAAGATGATGGAGATGATTGGAGTGTTCTGTGATTAAAACATATTTTTGTTCATTTAATCTGTGAACACAGGAACATAAAATCTGAATATTTATTATCGTCTTTGCAAGTAATTCAAATATATGCTTCCTTGGTTCTTTGGGGACCGCCTCAGTAAGCTGAAAATATTTTGAGCAGAGTATGAGTCTCCTCTATCAATATCATCTTGGTGTGATTCAGTTTACCTGACTCTTTATGCCTCATTAAGATTCAGTGTGATAATAGGAGAGAGGATGGCTTGTGAAACCAAAATTCTCATGGAAACTAGCAGGAACTAGAGGCTCTCAGCATCTATGATAATGATGCTTAGTTTGTGTCCTGGAAAAGCAATTGAGAGGATTGAGAGTGAAACCGTACTGTTTTCTCCAGGGGTTGGTTATACCTGTTAACTTGCTCTGGAAGAACTGAAGTGGAAATTGAATGAACTGTGATTCCAAAAAAGCTCTGAGGAACACTCAAAACAACAAGGTTTTTATTTTTCTTAATTGCATTCCCTTTCTGGAAAGCTAGTCTTCCAGTAAAGGTTTGGTTCCAAAATTCTTCTGATCAAAATGGTTTTGCTAAGCTACTCTGTTTGGTTAATGCCCAGTTCTTCACTTATCCACCTTATGCTTTCCTTTGCATTCCCTCAAAAAGAGAAAGAGGGACAGAGAAGGAAGTAAACCCCATATACTCAGTATGCCAATGAAGAAGCTATCAATTGATGACTGATTTTCTTTATTCTGTTTCATTCAGTGATGCTTTTAGAATCATAAAATCATATAGGTTGGAAATGACATTTAAGATCATTGAGTCCAACTGTTACCCAAGGACCTGCCAAACCCATAATTAAACCATGTCCCTGAAGTGCCACATTTACACATCTCTTAAATACTTCCAGGGATGGTGACCCCTCCACTTCCCTGGGCAGTCTGTTCCAATGCTTGCCCACTCTTGCAGTGAAGAATTTTTTCCTAATACCCAATCCACACCTCCATGATGTAACTTGAGGCTATTTCCTCTTTCCTATGCTTGTTACTTGTAAGAAGAGACTGATCCTCACGTGCCACAACCTTCTCTGAGGTAGCTGTACAGAGTCATAAACTTTCCCTTGAGCCTCCTTTTTCCAGGCTAAACACTCTCAGTCCCTCAAAAGGCTGGTGTTCCAGACCCTTCATAGCTCCCCCTTACTCTTCTCCAGACACACTCCAGCACCTCAATTTCTTTCTTGGAGTGAGGACCCCAGAATTGGACAAAAAACTCAGGATGTGATCCCAGTGGTACTGAATATAAAGGGATGGTCGCTGGCCACACTGTTGCTGGTCCAGGGCAGGATGCCATTGACCTTCTTGGCCACCTGGGCACATGCTGGGTCATGTTCAGCTGCTGTCACTCAGCATTCCCAAACCTGTATTACCGCATGAAATTGTGACCTGAGTGTAGAACCTGGCACTTTGCCTTGTACCTCATACCATTTGCCATAGCCTGAGATTGCTTGCAGCTAAAGAACTAATGAATTCTAGAACATGAGAACTGTTTTCAGACCTTTTGCGTAAACTATTTGAAGCATCTATTTATTAAAGAAATAAGAAGAGAAGTGGTAGTTTTGGTCAGCAAAATCCTGCATTTGGTAAGACAGTTGCTTAGTCATTTTTCTGCTTCTCTTCTGTGTGACTTTTTACAGGGCATACTCATTTATCTTTCTGAAACTGATATGGAATTTGAAAAATGTTACCTTTTCATTGTAACAGAATGTAAAACCTCTTATTAAGTTGCTGGCACTTCCGTGAAGATCCAGCATTGCATGGAGTGTATTAGGTTGGAGAAGCTGGTGCACATTTTGCTTTTTGCAGCAGCTACTTTTTAGTAGCATGTGAATTATTAGATCCTTCAAAACTTGCTCCTTTGAATTGTCACTGTAGTACACACTAATTGTGTGCCACTGAATAGTTTTCAGCTGTATGAATATATTTCTTTATTCTTAAAGGATGAATCTTCTGTTCAATTAATAATGAATATAGAATTCCATTTAACTATCATTTGCAAAGATTCCCAGCCAACAGGTATGGGGATTGAAAAAGCAGCTTTTAAGCTTTTTGGTTGTTCAAATAATTAAGGCCAGGTTAGTGTTTATATATTGTATATAATAGCCCTTTGTTATTTTAAATGGATTATTTCTGCTCACAGGGCAGACAGCATATGTTAGTTGATGTTAATTGGCAGCATTTTTTGGTAGTCTCAGTGACAAGAAGCTGAATAGACATGAACTCTTTTGTGCTCTGGCCTCACTGGTAACTATTTTCAGGTCAAGGCTCCTGTTCATTAATATGGTGTTTTCTGATATGCTGCTGCATCTATTATATATCTGGTGGAAAGTGTTTTGTTCTTCTTTTTTTTCTTTTTGTTCCAGAATTGCCCACTTGACATTTATTTCTGTTGGAGTTTTGGGAGATTAGTTGTGTGTGTTAGAATATAAGAATTTACAGATTCCAAGGAACAGTCTCAATCAAATCAGTTCTGCATTAGTCTATCTACTGTGCTATAACCACTTTAGAAAACTGTGCCTCTGACACTTGAGATATCAAGCTTTCCTCTTGAAGTGAAGCATGATCCATCCCACAGTTTTCTTCTATAAGATGGTTTCCTGGTTAGAATATCTTCCTTTTTTTCAGGAGCCATGTTTGCTTAGCATTTTTTGGAGGGAGTCTGACTCTGCTAGGGATTTTTCTACAGCAGTTTGAGCAAGACCTTAATGCAGAAGCAACATACACACAAGGTGACCTCTTAGGAGTTCAGAATGTGTACAGATACTGGTGTAACCTGGAGCTGGTATATCTTCTTTGCTCCTTCCTGGAGAGTGGTTTTCTGCTTGATTCTTAAGGCTACCTTTTATGCCCTCTAGATTTTTTTTGTGTGTATGTGATTAAATGAGGAGACAGTGGAGGTTAACCCTTTGATTCCTCAAAAATGTCAGCATAACCATAAGTATTCAGAGTCCTGAAAATATCTATAACTACTAGTGATTTCATGGGCACTCATCTACTTGGCTTTTTCCATTTCAACTTTCTAAACACTTTGACATCCTGTTCTTAGAACTCAGGAATTGTATGAGAAAAGTAAATTGAAAGATTCTGGTGCAGAACTGAACTAATCTGTTTTCATAGCATAGCAGTAAATCCTTGATCACATTTAGGAAGGTATTTTTAAACTAAGATCATAAAAGGACGAAATAACTAAGATTAAGAAGTGAGATGGGGTTTGCTTTTTCATGTCTCAGATTTTTTGACATTGAGTGAGTCAACTTTTAACTGACACAATGCTAAAAGGAAAATATATTTTCTCTTAAGAGTGTTGTGAAGTTTAATCTTTGAAGTGTCTTGAGACTTTTAGAAGGAGGAAGCAGTGCATGCAGAATCTCAAGGATAATTTCTCATGGTTTATGAGAACACTATATAAAGCCTAACTCTCTAGAGTATACATGACTTCCTTATAAATTGTCAAGATGAAATAGTTTGCTACAAATTTTCAGGTGCTAGAGACTTGCAGTGTTCACAGGCTATTTCTTTTCATTATCTTCATGAGGAAGTACATGCCTTTCCAGTTGTGCCTTCCATTAAAAGGCAAAAGCTTTTCTCCATTAAATTATCCTAAAGCAAAGTACTTATTTATCCATGGTGTGATTAAAGGGAGCTGCTTTTTAGTCTTAAATGAGTGAACTCTGTAATTTGGAGACACACAAGCTCTTTTTTAGCATTAACAACTTTCTAATGCTCTGCAAAGCATCACCTTAAGAATGTACAAAGTTTTTTTCTGCTTTGCTACTGAGCAAATCCTGTAATTTCAAGTCACAGAAGGATAGCACATTTCCAGGCCAACAATGTAGGGGTTATACATCAGACTGAATGCACGTGGCCTGGGTATTTGAATGTCAGAGAAACAACTGGGAGTTGTTTAAGTATGTTAGGTATAGCAAGTGGTGTTGGTGTGGTATTGCACTGATATTGATAGAAATAATCAGACCAGCAGTAAAAGCCTGAAGAAATCACAGATGTATGGACACAACATGCTACCTGCTTATGCAGCACGGTGGAGATAAGCTGAAGCCATGTGACACCTGATAACTTGGCCGGTTTGAACCTAGTGGTAAAAGCTACCCAAGTAGAACCATCTTGAAAAACCAAATCTTCAAAAATGCTTTTAGAGAGGGGCATAGATATAAAAGCTGTTTCAATTTCAGCTAAGGAATAAATGAGGAAGAAAGGAAGGATACTTTCATTTTTGTATTTTATGCTTATAGGTATACTGTGAATAACGGGACAGGCTCTATATTTTCTGTCTCATCAGTCATTATTTTAAGGGAGTTTCCTACTTCTATCACTATATATAGAATGCCTAAAACAAGGGCATGGGTACATCTAAAGCATTTCAGTGATGTAGGAAGGTGTACACACACAGAGAGGACTTTGCAGTGAAAGTGCAGTAAATTGTAATTGCCTCCCAAGTACAACACAGCAAAACTGTGCCTTACTTGCCATTGCAAACATGGGTTTGAGGCAACCACAAGGAGAAACAGGAGCTAATGATGTGATTGATGGGGGAGAATGGCATGTTGGCTTTTTTTTGTTTGTTTGTTTGTATTTCTAGTTTGTTTTAGTTCAAACTAATGAATTCTTAGTAGCAGACCAGATTAGATGTTATATTAAACATCTCTCAGAAAAGCAGATTTTTGGCCTGGGTGGCATAGCTGCAGTGATAGTAAAGGGAATGTAAAAAGCAATGTGTCTTCAGCTTTTCACTTAGTCTTCAGCTTGAATTCTCTTGGGTTTGCTTGAATTCTTCTTTTGGATGACACAGAAATTCACGACCTTTTCACTCACTCAGGCAGAATGACCTAGTAAAGGCCATTTATGTAATTAGTGCTTATTAAAAATCAGCAGAGATTGAATAGTTAAGGTTCAGTAAAAGAAAATGGGTGTTAAAGGTTCTTATTGGACCAAGCAAAGCATTTGTCTAAGTTGCTTTTAAATCTCTTCTTATGAGCTCAGGCTGTTCTCATATTAATTTGGTTCCAATCTGTTCTGTATAATACTGATTAGCAAGGGGGATACATTGCTTGAACCACTGATTAGAATATATGTGTTGTTGTTTCAAGACAAACTTATAAAATAAATTCCTGAAATGGGGATGTTTAGGTTGTATTTTTTTTAAACCATGAGAACAGTTTCTCTATAAGAGGAGTTACCAAAATATCTCCTGTTTGTTCAAAACACTTTTTTTTTTATATTCACAGATTTGATGATATGCTGTTCTGAAGTTATCTGTTCTCTGAATGATGTTAAACTGTGCAGCTCAAAACTTTTATTTTGAATTCAAGCAATAAGTCATGGAGACAAAGTGGTTTAACCATGATACTGCGTTTCTAACATTAGATGAGTCTTATTTTAGAACGTTGAAGTCTTGTGATTCTTCTGGATGATGCATGTGGAGTTGTTGGAAAGATTTTTGTTCTTAAACTATTTTGGCAAAAACATCAGCTAGAATAATTAACATTGCTCAGAATAGTATACGAGCCCATGGTTGGACAGTAGACTGTGGTTATCTGTACCACTGGAATCTTGGCTGCTGGAGATTATTAGCATTCATGAGTTGGAGGTGCTTTTCAGGTTCTCTTTCCTATCTGAGTATCTGTTATTGAAGAGTGATTCTTCTAGAGTGAAATGAATTGGCATTAACCTAAGACTTTTCTGATTGCAGAAAGGCCTAAATGTCCATTAAAGGTTGAAATAGTAAGACTGTAGTCCCTGCATGGCTGAAGACTTGCTGTGGAAAATATGAATTGCCTGGATGCTTTTCTTTGCATTGGGTTTTAAAGTAAGAATGGAAGGGCTGTTTGCTTGACTGCCTGTAGAACCACAATTTTGCTGCCTTCTTCAAGAGCCAGTCAGAAGAGGGGGATTACTGAATAAAAGTAGCCTAGAATAGAAAGAGGATTTCCAGTCATATCCTATGGTTTCTGCTCTCTGAAGCAGTGCTGTTCACAGCACGGGCTCTTGAGAGCCGTAAGTGGAAGCAGGGGGAGAGCTGGGGAGACATGCTAATGAAATCCTGCTGAACTGTTCAACATCACATCCTGCCTGAATCTTTATATATTGATTTCATTATTTCAATATTACTTTCTAACATTTATTTTAGGACAAGACCAGAGTTGTGTCTCCTATTATTGATGTAATTAATATGGACAACTTCCAGTATGTGGGGGCGTCAGCTGATTTAAAAGGCGGTATGTACCTGTACTGGAATACAGACTTCAAAAAAACCCCATCAAGAATCAAAGCTCATAATCACTGCAGTTGTGGAATGGGCAATTAACATACTGTTCTTCCCTTTCTTAGATCTAGTTTCAAGTTCTGTAGGTCACTTGCTTCTTGGCTTGGATTTTAATTGGCCTTATCATTCTCTGCTTTAAAAGTTCATCTTTATTATACTAATTCTTACAAGTTTTTGCTGTCTTTTACCAATATGCAAGACTTGCTCCAAGGTTTGTAGGGTTGCGTAAATGTGTCAGAAAAACCTAATAGCCAGAGCTTATGGTTCTCTTTTTAGATAACACAGGCTTTAATTGCTCACTAGTTTAGAAGCCCATCAACAATGCAGTGTCTATGAGGTTTTTTTCAAGATGCTGGTTTGCTTAAAAAAAATAAACTCTTCTGAATAAGCAGAAGGCTTTGGAATGTGTTTAAAAAAATAAATGTTTGTTAGCCATGATCTGTAATTGTGAAAACACTCCTATGTGACCATGAAAATTTGCAGTGTTTATACCTTTGCCATTAAAAAAAATCCCCTGTTAAATTGAGAAACTACAATTTCAATATATCTAGGTAGTGTAAAGTATTGATAGCAAATAGCAAAAAGACTTTGGAAGCCTTAAATGAGAATAAATTTTAAAAATCTTCTCATCTTCTTTCTCAAAGAGAGAGAGGGCAACTACGTGCTAAACTCCTTACTTATTACAGATTTTTAAAACTTCTTTCGGTGCTAACAAAAATCTAATATTTAAAATAGCTGTTCTCTACCCACTTACCCCATTTTTTAAACTTTTATTTCTAAATAATTGTTCCCACCCTGGAAACTGAACTATCTGCATAAAAGGTTTAAGATGAGCTATGATATAAAAATTAGAGTGCTGTTCTCACAGTGTACCATCTTTTTTTTTAATAGACTTTGTTGAGTGAGGATGGAAAAAAAGTTTCCAATCTATTCTTTTAGGTTCTAGTCTCTAACTGGTCACCTAGGTGGTTGCAATGAACTAAAATAAAAGCAATATTTGCATAATATTGCATATGCTACAAGTTCACCAGTGATCTGGAGGTGACAGGTTCTACATCCTTTTAATTAATGTTTTGAAATGACACCTACGGTGCATATATTCACGGTGTGCTGATATTTAGTTCTGTGCTATTATGTTCCAGCATTATTAAACATTAAGGCCTTTACTCAATCTATTCATTAAATATTAACTACAGAAATCCCTATACCATTATGTGGCTTTTATTGTTGTCTGCAGGAAGAGGAGGAATTCTTTGTTTGAAACCTTAGATTGGTTGCTGCTGGATTCATGCTAAATTCTTCCCAAGTGAAGTGGGAGAAGATCGAGAGATTGTTTCACTTGCTACTGCCCTTCATGCTTTATCTTTGAATCTATGTTTCCCAATTCATTCATTTATCTATTACTTTTTAGTCCTCATTTTTTCCTTTTGTACATAATAAGAGATTGGGTTTTTCATTTTTTTTAAGGTGCATGAAACCTACATACTTCTGATTGAGGAGTGAGAAACTGTCTTTTTTAACGTTAATAGAAATTTTGCACATACGAGTGTGCCAAGCTATTTGAGGGGCAGTTGAAATATGAATAATATATTTCTTGTCAGATCCCAAAAGACAGATTGCTATGTTAGAGGCACTACTGCATTTGGCACCACAGGACGCTTTCACTGGGGCCAAGTCTAAACGTGGAAACCGAACTATGCTTAGGTACAGTGTCTATGTGGCTGAAGCATGGAGAGTTGAAACAGCTGGGACAGCATTTGTGCCTGGTCTGTCTTGAAAGGACTTAATCACCCAAGACAAGCAACCTAGCAAATGGTACACGCTTTTTTCCTAAGTGGACATGTCTGAAGTAATTCCAAAGTCTGGCCAAAAGTAAATCCATGTGCTTCATTTTACAGGGATTTTTGGTTGTTGTTTGGTTGGTTGTTGTTTTTTTGTTTTGTGTTTTTGAGGGAGGGTTTCCGAAAGTGTTGATGCCACCCTGAGAAAACACTGTAATTACTGGAACAAGCTGTAGTTAATTGAGATCTAATAGTTTAGAGGATGCCTGTGATGCAGTTTACACTGGATAGAGTTTCATACTGGTTATGCACTGTGTTTAAAAATACTCCTTTTACAGAGTTACTGATCCTATCTCATTGAGTGCTGGTTTTTCCCAGAGTCTGTGAAAATGGAGAAGGAAAACCAGTTTTGAATGGGTAGAGATTTGATACACTTGTTCAGTTTGTGAGAGTGCTGTGTTACAAAAGAGACCCCTTGTGTTCACTGAAGTACACAGTAACTGTCTCTCTCTCTCACTGCTGCTGCTGCTGGAGAACAGTGGGTTTTTCAATTTCTCCCAGATGCAAGTAATTTTGCTGGCTATCTAGGATGAAATGCAGCTTTTTAACTGCATGGAAATATTGAAACTCATTTTACTCTTCATGCTGCAGACTTTGCAGTACGCCATTTTTCAGTTTTCCTGCTTGGAGTTTTGGAGTAGTTTGACAGTCTTTCATTTTTACAATGCAATGCTTCATGAAATACTCAAATATGAAGGGAAGGAGCTGCCATGCATGCTGTAAAGACTATTCAGGGTAATTTCTGTATTGTGTGTGATGAGTATCTCTTGAGTTAAAATGAAAACTGCAGGGTTTTTAACTTCCTACATCAGTCATTGCTGTGCACCTTTACGGATGCAGACAGGCAGTTTGTAGGGCTGTAATTGTTGTCTGTTTACGTTAGGTTTTTTCTCCACTTCCCCACAAAGTAAATGCTTTATCTTTATACTGGAGAATGAAAACCATTGACATCTGTGCACCAGAAGTCTGGAAATCATTCATTACATGACTTCATAGGATCTAAATGTGTTTGGCAGCAGGCAGAGTGTACAAGGCTGATTTGCTAGGTGTACTGGGAGAGGACTATGGGTCTTGTGCAGTTTTTTAATAGATGCTAATGGTTATGAGCATAACCCAGCACAAAAACTGTTATAAAAGTGTTTCCTATAGGAAGTTTGTCCTATACCAGCTCTGTATCATTGCATAAAAGATGTAATTTAACAGCTCTAATGTAGAAAGCTGCCATAGGTGACCTGTTGATCTCATCTGTTATAGTTATCTTTGTGCTTCTGTGCTTAACTCCCGACAGGCCCAGACCAGTTGTTATTATGTGTTCACACTTACATGTGTATGCATAAGGAAAGTAAGATTTTGGTGCTCTAGCACTTGCCTCAGGTTCAAAAAATGATGCACTTAAAAACACAATGGGAAAATACAAAGTTAAATGAATCTTGAGAAGATAAGTGGAACCTGCATAACTTGTTGTGACCTTCACAATAGAGAGCTCTTGCTGTTAGAGTACCTCCAAGAGTACTGCATAAAACCTGTGTAAATGTAAATATGAGATCATTGCTAAAGAGTGGAAATACAGGTATTCAGTAAAGATTGTTGAGAGCATTTGTAATGGCTGGAAGATCATCATATAATCTTTTCTGTTTGGTGTAAGGATGCCACTTGGGTTTCCTACTTTGTGAAACAGGCAAACATAAGAAAGCTGAAGTTATTTGGTGGTTGAGATTTATTCCTTTTTCTTTACCTTTCATCTGAACTCCTTCTTATTTGTTTTCTAACCAGAATTTTGCAGAAGTTTAAATTTTTAATTTTAATTACAGTTCCCGGTGTTTTTAATAAACATTGTTACTACAAGTTGAATGATAACCATGATCATTTTAACATCTTACTTTTCTTCTTGAAGGCTTTGACTGGAACCTTGTATTCAAGTGGGATTACATGACACCAGAGCAAAGAAGAGCACGGCAAGGAAATCCAGTTGCTCCCATAAAGTATGTCTGTACCACCATATGTCAAATAGATTGCAGTTTGCAACTAAGCAAAGTTAGAAATCATCTTCTCTGAATCTGAAAAAATCTTTCCTATATCTTACATCAATATTGAAATGTCATTCATGTATATGGAGCATTATGAGACTCTCAGAAATAAATGGTATTTTAAAATAGTTTAAAACGCACTAGTAAATTATTTACCCTTAAGAAAAAGTAGATGACACTCTGTTTAAAGTTGGTGTGTTTTGAGGGCTGAAAACACAGCATCAGTTGCAATATTTTATTGCTGGCACAAATTGCCACCCTTTAAAATAAGCAGCTTGTGAGCTAAACGGAGGTTTGGAAGCTGCCTCAGAAGGTGGTCATGGCCATAGAAATGTGCCATAGAAATGTGTGTAAACAACATTTGAAGTGATAGATGCAAAAGAAGTTGCACTCGAAAACGTTGCCAGTTTTTTCAAGGAGGTGTTAATCGTGATGTGCAAATAATAGTAACCCCCATGTTCATGGTTCTGCAAGTATTTATTTTCATTTTTCTTGTTTGTTTAGGACACCCATGATAGCTGGTGGATTATTTGTGATGGACAAATCCTATTTTGAAGAACTAGGGAAGTATGACATGATGATGGATGTTTGGGGTGGAGAAAATCTAGGTATGTGTATTATTTACCTTCTGATCAGCCTTGAAAGAAAGCAGATTTCATAATTTCCTTTACTGTCAAGGAGTCATGGTTTTCCTGATTTTGTGCAAAGAGGGTTAAAACCAGTGTTTAAATTTCATACACTTTATTGGAAAAATCCAAACTGTTTATTTCAATGAAAGAATTAAATTTAAAATTATATGGTAAATATGAGGGAATAAAATTAGCTCATTAAGCAGTGACTTTTTTTGTAATGGAAGTTGGTTGGTAAAAAAAATTCAGGCTGTAGATAGGCAATTAAATATAATAATATTTAAATGCTGACATTTGAGGGCATATTTTAAAGATATTGCTTAATTTATTAATTAAAAGTAGAATACAGGAGAATGAATTTAATGTTTTGACATACACCTTAATAAGTCAATTAACTTAGCTGACTGAAGAATTATTTGTTTCTTAACTTTGCCATAGTGTGCTGCCTGGCATCTAAACATAGTGAATTTTGTAGTTTTATACCCCTTCTTTAGCCCTGTGAGATATTAGTGGTTGAGAAGTCATTTTCTCTGTAAGTCCTTGTTTTCAGATGTTGATGTGAGTGAGTTTTAGGCAAGAGGGAGGAGGGGCTGAGAGAACTTGTGTTGACTTGGTGGTTAAATCTGGTATTAGTGGGGTTTTTTGGCTGTTTGCATTTCAGTATTATACAAACGTTTTCTCCAGTTAAGACCAGTACACTTGTGTTAAAACAAAAAATATTTGAAAGGAACAGAATTCTACACCTCCTCAAGAATTCCAGTTTGTCATTAGTTTAGTTTTTTAGGGTAGAGATGCATCTCAGACATTCCAAGTGTAGTGTGTTTTAGGAACACTTCCTAAGCGTAGAAGCTTCTCTACTGCACATGCTAGCTGCAAAATCCTGAAATACTTTGAACTTGTAAAAACCCATGAGTATTTTGAGTTACTGAAATCTGCATATGCATTAAGCATATGCTTGGCCTACAAGGAAATGTCTGCTGTATGGAGACATGGTAACCAAACATTTAATGCTGCTGTAACACACTGAGAAGCTGGAAGTGGTGTCCCTGCAGTCCTGTCTGACCATCCTGTGCACAATACTCCAAGAAACCCCACGGGTATTTTGAGCAGTTACATTCCATGTTTCTGTTGTCTCGTTATTTTGGCTGTATATTGCTAAATTGTATTAATGTAAACATAGTAATTTTTCATTGTTTAAATGTCTTGGAAAGTCATTGGATAAATTGAATGCAGCAATACTCTTACTCTGAAAACCACTTTTGCCACTCGAGCACTTAAATATTTGATTAGTTACAAGTGTGTTCTTGAGCAGCTGAATTTTTTCTCAACACTTAGCAACTACTTTTATGCTTTGATAATTGAGGCCTTGATAGCAGGAAAGGGCACAAGCAAGAGCTCCTCTCTCAAGGATGCCCAGAGATGTTACGTTGTTCCTGCTGCATTCAGGTCCTCCCCCTCCATGGGAAGAAGATGATGGAGACATAGGGGTGCCTGAAAAGCCAGCAGAAGGCAGCTAAAGGTTTCTTCCTAGCTGTCAGACTAATTGAAAATGAGTGAAAATCACATGGCATATGATCTAATTGGCAATAAATGACGCATGCACCAGATAACTGGAAATCTGTGATGTGCGGTTTAAATTGGATGTGTACACTTGTCAGGCCTCTTTACTCTCATGCCTTGCTCTACAGCAGGGGCTTGGTGTTACATGCAAATAACTTGCTAAATGGACTAGCAAAATAATTCTGCACATCATATTCATTTATAAAAGCTAGCATTTTTCCTTCAAGCATGTACAGAACAGCTGTTATATGAGGTTTTGTTCACATGTCAGTATCAATTTAATGAATTTTAAGATGAGCCTGCAGTATTTTCTCTAAATTGCCCGAATTACCATGAAGATAGGTACATTCTCATGCTGTTGCTAAATGTACTGGTAATGTGTGTGTGCTGTACAAAAAGTGAATCAAGGTCAGTTTAGTCTCTTCTCCAACTCAGTAACTCCAATTCTCAGTATGTTTATGATGTTTTTTGATAAGCTTAGGAGAATTGTAGTATACCAGAGAACTGGGTGGACCATGAGAAGGTTTGGGTCTAATTTGAAAACCTAGTATTTTCTTACTAGTTTTCCTAAAATCCGAGAATGAGTAAGACATTCCTTGTCTTCTATATTGATGACACACTCTAATTAAAAGAACAAATCTGTTACAGAGATGTAACTTGATCTCATAAAGAATTTTTGACATGCTGCTTATGCCTTTTCATTTAAAAACTATTTCCATTGAACTTGTTCTGGTAGTAACATTTTTCCTTTTATTTGAGGAATGAGATATCTTAAGGGAGTTTTTGGGATTGTTTTGAGTTTTAGTTACTATATATTTTTTCTTTTCCATTGCGGGCTTTAGAAGCCATGTTGCTGCAAATAAGAATTAGTTTGCTTCTCCCTATATTCTAGTCCTTTACTCTCTTTCCCACTGAGCTATTTTACATAATGTTCACTTTTTTTTGAGATTCTTCACAATCTAAGCTGCTGGAAGGTGTACAAAAATTTAAAATTAATTTTGCCTGTTGTCCCACATTAATTCAACTGGGTAAATCACTGTCAAAGACAATGATGTCATTCATGTTTTTGGAGTATGATCTATCTATAGCTTGAACTATGTTGACTGCCTAGGATTCATGAATATGGCCATCAAGAAAAAAGGCAGTTAATTTGCACTGGCAACAATTGAAATCACAGCATCTCTTTTTATTTACTTTAAAAATTTTTAAAATTTTCCCTGAACATGCAGTTATGACAATATGTTTTCTAACTTCTGGTTGTGGGGTTTTAGGTTTGTTCTGTTTTTTTCAAATTTAGTTTTTGAAGTAATTCTGCTATTATTATTTTGTGTATGTGGAGGAGGGCTTCTGAGGGAAGAAGGCATGCCACTTAGTTTGTCATAAAAGATAGACATTGACTTTAATTTAGAGCTGCCTTTTTTTTTTTTTTTTTTTAACCTATGGAAAGACACTGAATGGTTATGAAGAGGCTTGAAACTAAGTCTGTCTGGTAGCAGCTGTTGGACTAAAGGGGGAATCACCAAAATTGAAACAGTGCTGCTGGAAGCACCCTTCTTACCGCAGTGACCTGGAATTAATGTGGAAAAGTTGTCTCTCTAGGTGACTTCTGCCATCAGAGGTTGAAGTTGAAAAAAGTGTCTAAATGTTTCTAGACCTTCTTGTCATTGCTAGGTGGCTCAGATTATTAGTTTATCTTAGAAGTGTACTGTCCATAACCTTAAATTTGCAGAAGTTATGTTTTTATTTGGTCTATCCTCAAGTAAACATTGGACTTGATTAACTCCTTCCACTCTTTTGGAGTCTTTATCTGCTGTAATAAGTTAGCAGCTCAAATCTATTGATTATTTTAGTTTGCCTTGATTTTACTCTGTTATTCCCTCTTTGTGGTGATGCTCACAACTCCTCAGCTGAAAAAAAAATATTATAAACTAGGTCATTAATTTATTTGTTAAATGTATCTACTATTGTTTGTCATTCAGATAAAGCATATAACTCACTGGCAAATTGCAGGAGGATTTATGGATTTGGGCAGCACTGGTAACTTCAGATAAGAGAAGATACACATTTTGCTTCCAAGTATGTTTATTTCTGCTGAGCTTGCAGAATCATAAATGCTTAGATATATGCTTTTGTTTATCCTAGAATTTATAAAAAAAACCTGTCTTGCTTGATCTTCTCAGCAGCAATCACTAAAAGCCTTCTCTGTAAACATAATACATGTTGGTCTTTCATTCCTGTTTTTATTTCAGAGATCTCATTCAGAGTTTGGCAATGTGGTGGGAGCCTAGAAATCATCCCTTGCAGCAGAGTGGGCCATGTATTCCGCAAACAGCATCCTTACACGTTTCCCGGTGGGAGTGGTACTGTGTTTGCAAGGTGAGTGCTAAATAGCAATGGTTTGGGTTTCCTCAGATGATCAGCAGGTGGCACTAATTTCATTTCAAGGATCTTGTCTGTAGAAATATTTGCAGTATTATCTGTCATGGTAAAATATTAATTAAAAAGAAACTAATGACTTTGAGTCAGCTGTGTAGGTCGAGAGAAGAACCTGAGTGCTGAAAGAGGGAAACTTCAGGTGGACACAGACTGAGAATCTGGAAAATAAGAAAATGCTTAGTTTGGCATTTCATCAATATTGTGTTTATTTGATTTTAAAGAAGGCTTTATTTTCAAAACTGTCATAAAACTTCATTTTGTAGAAACAGTTTTATTGCTCACTAAAAGCCAGAATACACTAAGTTATGAATATGCTTTGCTTGCTTTTCATTAATACATGATCAGCATGTGAGATGCAAATGATTACAGAGACTGATTTCAGTATTTGTGCCAGTCTGTTGGCAACTTGGTTCTCTATGATATTTGCCTTTCCTGCGCTAGGTTTAAAAATACATTTTCTATAGACCTGAGAAATTGCAGTTTTAAAGGCTTAGAATAATATGCCTGTTAATTTTGGTGTTGATACCCATGCATAGCAGTAGCTGAAATACTGAGGTGTCTCCTCAGTTTCTCTTTTATAAAGTGAGAACAGCAGTGCTGATTCATGTTCATAGTGCTTTTGACTTAGTATGGATGAAAGTATTGCAGGAATGTACCAAGGGCATTTTGATCAAGGCTGTATCAGTTGTAGATGAAGAATCTCTGTAGATTTTGGTTTAGAGACTTGGACTTGATCCTCAGGAGGCTGAAGAAGTACAAGTCTCAGCTAAAGGTTCTGTGGGCTAAGAGGTGGAAATTAAATTGTTTACCCTTGAAGGGATGTGGAGCCCAAACTCTGTTTAACATGAAGCAACACAGAGAGTGCAGATATACTTAAATTCACAAGAATGTTCTAAGCTGCTGGTATTTTTGGACTCACTTTAGTGAAAGTGATTCACTTTAGACTGAGGAATCTCCTTAGGGTGTAGTTTTTCCCTTCCGTGCTGGTTATGCCACCAAGGTGACTTTAATGAATTTAATATCTGCAAAAATAAAGTCACTGCCCTGTTTTTTCAGTAGTTATAGTAGGCACTGCAATGTTTATCTTCTTTTTTTCCCATTCTTTGAGATATATATTTTATACTGCAGTAAAAAATGAATAATAGTACTTAAGTGAAAACAAAAGCTAGCAATTAAATGTTCTCAGTACGTCACATTTCTGTTCCAACATTTATAGTGTGCATCAGGAGGGTTAGAAAGCTTTACCTTTTAAAGTGCATTATGTAAGCTTAGGATGCAACTGGTTTAGTTTAATGAGGTTTTGAAATGACAGTGTCATAACAAGGAGCATGGTTAATAAAAGTGAATAAATGTATGAATATACTGTGCAATTTTCTCACTCCTGCCGCTTTTCCATCTTTGGGGGGTTGCCAAGATACTGCTTTTCTTGTGCTTTAAATCGCTTTCTTGAATGTCAAACAAATATAATGGGATGCCTTAAAATCAATTTTAACAATGAGAGAATGAGAAGCCTTAGGCTGTAGGATATCCTTGTAATACAGGTGTTGTAATACAGATGTGTGTGGTGCCATGGTGCCGAGAAACTCGGTGCATGGAATCTGTGCTGGCGGTGCAGTTGGGATGTGTTGGCTTGTGCCATCGTCTGTCTCTTGGCTGTAGGCAGCTTGTTCTGCACCCCTCTGTTTTTAGCTGGCCAGTCAGTATGCACTGCCCTTTGGCAGCCCAAACAGGGTGGTAATTTTGGATGAGAGACTGGGAGTCCTGTTCCATGAGAGGGGAGACCACATCACCACGTCCTGGCTGTGTGATGTGTGCAGGTACAGCTTGTGTCTGGCAGGATTTGTGTGACCATTAGGCTCTGCATTAACACAGCACTCCAGATGAGCCAGTGAGCCTTGCAGGCCCCAGTCTGCTCCAAGCAAAGCTGCCTCTGATCTCTCAGTGCTCTGTTTCATTAACTGGCTCAACGCTGAGTGCACCCCATGCTGTGTTCCTCAGCAGCCTAAGTTCTTTGGGGCCTTGCTAGTTCAGGCAGTTCTCAGCACCTACACAGTGCCTGTATTCATGTGGCACAAAGCCTGAGCCGTTCTTCATCCCTGACTATAGGGCAGTGGGATACAGGCAGGCATTCTGGCCTTGAAAGTGCCTTTGGAGTCATTAAACCCTGACAAACCAAGTAGTTCCTCTCTCACCACCAAAATCTGTTTGGCCTGTGGGCAGCCAAGCTGGTTGCTGAGCAGACAGGAGGAGCTGAGTGACTGGCACTCACACAGTCCTGAGAGACTGCAGGTGAAGATACACTCACATAGCTTCTAATCTGGATCTAGTAGGATTTTGCTTACAAAAAATTAAAGGAACCTTTGCAAGAAAAAAATCAGTCCTCAAACAAAAAAATTATTTAGGTCTGTCTTGTGAAATTTTTATTCCCCACATCCTTTTTTTTCCCCACAACCTGCAAACCTCCTCACTTAATCCTGACTATGCTTTGTCTTTTGAATTGGAAAATCATATTAAAGAAGTCATTGGCTGACTGAGTTCACTCCAGTTGCTTTAGATTAACTTCCTGCCAAATGTAAAATAAGCTTCAGAGCATCGCAGTTGCAAGTGAAATAAGACTTAATTTTCAAAGCATAAAATTATGAACAATAGAAGTAAATGAGTTTTACAAGTGAGCCAGGGGAGGGAGAAAGCCATTAGACCCTGTTGCAGTCCAAAAAGAAATTTAAAGATACCAATTACATAAATACAGGAATTTTAGTTAGAGGTGTTTTTAATTAGAAGTAAAACATTCGGGTTAGGGTGGTTTTTTCACATTTATTCCCCTAATCAATCTGTCTCAAATTTTAAAACATTTCCTCTTACCTCAGCTACAAAAGACTTGTTTGTTTCATAGCCTTAAGTTTTGTGGCAGCTTGTGTCTTTTTGGAACTTCAAATGCTGTGCAGGTAGGAATAGGATGAAGAGTGAAAATATCTTGCCTGTGTTAGCATATTTGTTTTCAAAAATGTAGAAGACATTTTTAAATATTGTCAGTTGTTGAGATTTTTATGTGTCCAATTAGCTTGCTTTATCCAGATGAACTCACTGAATTTGTCTTCTGTCAAGTTACTCTTATAAAAAGATCAACCAAACATTGACCTAATAAATTCCATGAAGCTTGCTCAAAGAACTGAAAGATGTGTGTTAAATTTTGGATGAAAACCTGAAGCAGTGATGAGTGTGAAAAAGACATAAATTTCATTATAAATGCATTGGTTTCAGTTATGTTACTCTGACGGTTTTCTATGACTTGGGTCGTTTGTAGGGAGTCTTCTGCCTGACTTGAGGCAGCTGACTCTGTAGTACTGGGAAGGATTAAAATCAACCTGAGGGAAAATTGCATGGTTTAATTGCACCTAGAGAATATATAACCCATGTGTTTCATGTCACTGTCTCTAGAAATACACGCAGGGCAGCAGAAGTCTGGATGGATGAGTATAAAAATTTCTACTACGCAGCAGTGCCTTCAGCCAGGAATGTACCTTATGGCAAGTAAGTCACAAGTGCTTCTTGCCCTATTTGTTTATTCTTCATGACATAGCACCTTTGGAAGTGAAAGCAGTGCTAAATCTGATGTTGTCTCTTCAAGGTATATTTCTATAGTTGTACTGTTCTTGAGTTTTCTCTGTATTCCATAAAATATATGAAGACAACAGACTGACTTTGAAAACTCCTTTTCTTTTCTCCCCTAGTATTCAAAGCCGAATGGAGCTCAGAAAGAGACTTAGCTGCAAACCCTTTAAGTGGTATCTTGAAAATGTTTATCCTGAGTTACGGTGAGTTTTGGCTGGAACAGAGTTCATATGGAGTTTTCTTTTTTGCCTCCCCAGAAATCACTGGTTTCTTTCTCCGTCCTTGGATGTAAAGGATGTGTTTTACTTTATCTGTGAATGCAATGCCTCATGCAGGTTTATTTGCTTTTTTTAATTGGTTATTTTCCTAAACAGTATTTTTTCCCTGGTTAGCTGCTTTTTCTACTTATGCCTACTACAGCTGCAGTGTTTTAGAGAACAGTGTCCAAAGGACTGAACTTGCCCAAGCCTGAAGTTAGTCTCCTACACAAGCCCTTTGCTCAAAAGCACATATTTTGTATCCTGTTGTCATCCCTTTAAAGCTTTTGGCTGTGCCTAAGTACATGCCTAGTTAAGTGAGGAGACTGAATCTCACTGCAGTACCAATGATGGCAGTCAGCAGACAAGAGGGCCTTGTGTGTTTGGCAGACTAAGGTAGATGCCTAAGACTCTGAGAAGCTGAGTCTCTTGCTCCTTCTTTCTCCTTTTTTTTTGTCACTGAATAATCACTGACTTTTGGGAAGGGCTCAGAAGGGGAAGTGAGGGATGACACTGCTAACAATTTCTGTAACATGAACACATCCTAGCTAATGAAAAAGTCTTAAAAGAGAAATACTTTTTGAAAGGATAGAAAGATTTTGGTTAAATAACCTGTTAAGAGGTATGTTGGTCAGATCTGAGCCCACTAACTCGTCTGACTAGTCTGCCAACCTAATACTGGTAATGTGGTGTAAGATACTGTGTGTCTCTTGTAAGAGTATTTGAGGTTTTTTTCCTGGGGCCACTACATGTCAGTGGTAACAGCTAGTGATGTACAGGCTTGAGATGCAAAAGCAGCACCAGCTATTACAGCCCCAGTGCAACATGTGCAGAACCATACATACTAATGGGTCTCATAAACCAGGGTGATACTGAGGAAGTAAGTTTTCCTTTTTCTCTTAAAAGTGCCAGAGGATATTTGGTTTTGTTTAATCTGTGAGAAAAAATGTCTCTCCTGGAAAATGTGCTACCATAAGGATTACTTACATGTAATGTTGTCTTGTTTTGTCATCCCTCATGTGCTCATTCTGCTGGGTTGAATTATTATACTCATATTATAGTCTGAAGTTTTTAAAGACTCTGATATGCCCTTGTTTTACTGTTTGACATGAGCTCATGGGCTCTACCCACAACTTTACTTTGCTGAATGGACTTGCCCAGGTGTTTCCATGCTAGGAGTGTACTTTATGGGCAACCATTAGAAAATAGATATCTGAAAAACTGTGATTTTTTTTTTTTCAAATTCCTAACCCCTTTTGTTAACATTTCAGTAAAAACAGCCTGAGAAACATGCAGAGTGTCCTATTTCTGCCACAAGCTATGTTGCCTGAAAAGACAAAAGGACTTGATGAGCTAACTGATAACATTAAGCTTTGAGTCATTTTAAATGATAAGTCATCTTTAATTTGATTTTTGTGCCAAGTTTGTATGTTCATCCTCATTCTCTGGTACAAGTCTTCTGGTACTGTATGTGTGGTAAGCTTGCAAGTTTACTCATGCTTGATCAATTCATGATTAGGTAATAAGCCTCCACTCAAAAGATGATTGAGATTTCCAGATGATAGTCATCGCTCATCCTTAACCTCTCATTTTAAAAATACTCTTGAGTATTTTTACAAACAAGGAGTTTAAAGAAAAAGTAAGAAAAACCTCCCAAACAAACCCCGAGCTGAATCAAGCAGATTTTTCTGGTTTTGTTTTAGGGTACCTGATCATCAAGATATAGCCTTTGGGGCTTTGCAGCAGGGTACCAATTGCCTTGACACTTTGGGCCATTTTGCAGATGGTGTTGTTGGAGTTTATGAATGTCATAATGCCGGGGGAAACCAGGTCTGTATGCCATTAATTTTGTTTTCTACAGTAAGCATTAAACAAGAGAAAGTGAAGCTAAACTTTTTAACTCAAGTAGTTAGTTACTGTGTACTAGTGAGAGACAGATGAATCCAAACCAGCACATCAGTTGTTGTCACAGATTGGCTAAAAAGCTTCTCCCTCAAATATAATTCTGCATTTTCAGGATTCAGAGATTCACTAATTCATTATCCCCTTAATTTGTCACGATTAATGTTTGCTTTTGCACTAGAGGCCATAGCTTCCTTCTCAGGGGTTTTGTACTTGTATGGAAAGCTTTTTTCCAATGAATCGGTGTGTCTGATTTTTTGGGGGGCAATTTTTACTGAAGAAAATATTTGGGTTGCATTAAGCATATGGCCTGAGGTCACCAAAATAAAAGAATGCATTTCTGTGCTGCACTATTAGTCATTTACTGTTTGCAATAGTGGAGTATAAAAAAATCTGTCATAAATCCCCATTTGGCTCTTTTAGAAAACAGAGGTGCCTAAATGTTCACTCACAGCAGGGGGAGTGTTGTAACAATCCTTTCTAATCCTACTCCTAAACTAATTGCAAACGTGTCAGATCTGTAAATGAGAGCATTAATTATTTCAAAAAATCTATTTATGCAGTTGTGACTTAGTTATCATTCATGAAATAACACATTCATGAATACAGAGGTTCTCACTGCTTTGTGTGCTGCTTTGTCACTAAATCCTTGTCAGATTAAACCTGACTTTAAATCAAATGTGATATTAATGTGTCAAATACAGCTGTTAAAATAGAAGTCTGACCAATTAAAAACTACTCTTGAGTGAGTGTCAGAAGTTTGCTCTAAATTAAATTAGAAGGGGAAAAACCTAAAATAAGATGAAGCCTAAAATGAAGTAATTTCCTGGAAGATGTATGATGACAATTCATCCAAATCAGCATGTGAGAAATGCCTGCTTTCCCTGTCATTAAAGAGAATTTATTTGTGGAGGCTTTTTCAATTACTTTTACGAGAGTACCCTCATCTTTTCAGAAACCCCAGAATGGATTCTTTGAGAGCAAGGGCAGACATGTCACAAATGCCTTGGAGCAGAAATCTTAGAATTTTCTGCTGATGTTGTGTTATCTTTGTAGATACACAAAGATATCTTCCTCTTTCAAACTCCCTTCCCCTGAATCTGACCCTCTTCTTTCTATGTTGTTTCTTCCATGGCACTGACCTTGACAAACCACTGTGCACTTGCTCTGAACAAATACCTTTGAGAGGACATTCAGATAGGTTAAGAGGCAGAATGGGTCAAAACCAAGTTTTATGTCCAAGCAGAACTCGCATTGGGTTGAAAAGAAATAACAGCATGGGAGGAGAGGGATAGGGAACAAACCACAATCTTTAGATCTGTACTTTCTGTTTTGCACCTTCTTCTTATCAAGAGGTTTTCTGAGGAGTTAAGGGCATTCAAATACTATAGGCTGTGGAAATTTTTTCCTATAACTTGAAGAGCGTACTGTCTTACGTTCAACACAACTTAAAATGCAAAACCTAAGTAAAAATGGGATTTCTTCCCCCCTTTTCCCCTGCTCTCCCCTCCCCCTGGCTGGTAGCACTCAGTGGTTGTTGTGCACTTCCAGAGGGCTGAATAGCTTGTGGTGTGCTTGACAATATGCAAACACGCAGGGTTGTGATAAGGAGCTAAAGGTAAAATCAAATGCACTTAGGTTCAAGGGAAAGTTAGTTGTATCTACTAACTTTTTATCTCTGATTTGACACGGATTTTCTATGATATTCTGATTTTTTGCATAAAGATATCCAATTTCCGGCCTGTGCCCTGAGCATATACACTGCTTGCAATTTTTTTTCTCCTCTGGTGTAGTGGAACTTGTTCCATCTTATCTCCATTATAGTCATAGTTACTGATCAGTGGAGGAAAGTATCTATACACTGTGTATCATAGCATGAAGGGCCATCATGTAGATACTTCCAGCAACAGAGCTTGGGGCTTTTATGAAGCAGCTGTACTTTGGCTTTTACCTTACCTTCTTGTGTTACCTTCTTGCATAATTTCTGTTGTGGCTGGGGCTTGAGCAGCCTTTTGGTGGAAAGGTGAAGATATATAAAGGCAATAAGTTCAAGGTTCTAACTCTGACTGCAGGGTTTTCCGACACAAGTTTTACTACATCCCTGGCAGTATTTTCAACTGTCATTTTCCACTGTAAATATAAAGTGAAGAATTTGGGGCCATTTGTAATTCCTGATGAGCTCTGAAAATAACTTGCTTAATTCCTTTAGTTGTGGCTAAAAAAAGTGGCTATTAATATTTTATTATATATTAATGGTTCTTGTTGACATCTTCCAAACGGGACAGAACTGAGGAGGCAAGTAATTTTGCTGTCAAGTGAGTTTAACATACTGAAAGTAAAAGGAGAAGTTATTTGCTTAAGAGTTTGGAAGACAAAGGGATACACAGGTTTGTCCTGGCTTTGCTTTGTTTTCCACAGTTGTCATCATTCTGGTACTTGCAGAATACAGTACCCATCCAGTGGCTTGGGACCTGTATGATTGTGATTACTTGCAGTCTCTTGGGTTGCAAGTTCTGGCAGTGTTCTGAGCACCTCTTCCCAAAGAGATTTAATAATTGTTAAATCTGCTGAGTTTCAAAGTAATTACACATTTATTTTATTTCTGAAACACTGATAATGTGCAAAATAACTTTCAAATGTTATTTAACATACAGGCTTGGCCCTGTATGTCTAAGGTTTTGTATTATACAACTCTAAATCCTCTTTAGTTGCTTGAGAGAAGCTAATCATTCCGTTTTAAGTAGTTTATAAGCATGATTTGGCTAATTAGCCTGGCTTTAATCAAGTGACTTCTTTCCTCAAAGGATAATTAGACAAATGGAGACCAGTGTGGACCCTGGAGACCAAACTTGAAAGGAGGGAGGCATATGGAGAGAGTCTGAACATCAGTGCAAAACCAGGCTCTGTGTGAAAAGATGCTGAGATCAAACAAGCTGGGCAGCAGTACATACACAACAGCTTTTCTTTGCTCCCTATATAAGAGTTGCATATTTAAATACATTTAATGGAGATTCTGTTGTACATCATGCCTTGGATGGGAGGGAATATTCTCTCTATCCCTTTTGTGTATTGCTTTCTGGTGGTCTTTATTGTATTAAGAGCTGCTGTTTCCTCGCTGTGGGCCATGTGCTTTGTTCAGTGTGTGGCCAATGGTGCTGCAGAACAAGCTTTTAGGGTTTTTATGTTTATAATTTTATTTTTATATATATATGTGTGTGTGTGTGTGTGTTTACAAATGTAGAAATCCTTCCACACAGAAGACAGGGGAAAGGTGTAATACACACACATATAAAAATAAACATGTAACTAAACAAGGATTTGGAGAAGGATCTTCCCCGGGACCCGGTGTGAGTGCCCGCAGCAGCTGTGTAAAGCCAGCAGAGGGAGCAAACAGCAAGCTTAGCCCTGAGCTGATGTGGGGAAACTGAAGCAATTGGAATGACTGTGTTTGAAAAGGACATTTTGTCTCTTGCCCTGTAGGAAGCAATGAACTGTTCTAATGCTCGCATATAGCTGTTTGCAGGATTTTAACCTGTGCTATATATGCAGAGGTAGCATGTGTTAACATACACAATTTTGTACAATTTTTGTTTCTTCCTTTTTGTAGGAATGGGCCTTAACAAAGGACAAGTCAGTGAAACACATGGATTTGTGCCTTACTGTTGTGGACAGAGCTCCTGGTTCACTAATAAAACTTCAGGGCTGTAGGGAAAATGACAGCAGACAGGTTAGTATGTCATGATTGCACTCTGCAAACAGTGGGGAAAACAAGAATGGTGAATAAACAATGCACTGGTGATCATATCTTCTATAGGCTCTAGTTTTACTGTTGCTTGTGTGTGTGAAGCTAGGATTCATCATGTCATAAAGGCAGAATAAGCATTATCCCAGAAGGGGCCTTATGTAAAGGTTTCACCCATTGATGTGTAACAGTGTTTAACTGCCATCTGTGTCTCCTGAAAGAGTTTATATATTCCACAATGTCTTTTTGAAAGGTCTCACTCATTGAAGTTTGAATATTATGTATTCTGTGTCACAGAAGAATGTGGTTTGGCTTTCCTTCTTTCCAGTTGTGGCCTGTTTATAGTAGCACTAGACTCCTTAAAATCATTTTTATCAATGCAGCTTCATCTATTTCCCATGCCTGAGGAAAATCACATTTGCAGAGTCATACCATCTTTTTGTTCTAGTCATAAAACCACTCATCTCTTCTGCTCAGTCATCAGTTCTGATCAACTGCCAGCTTCCTTGCTTCTAGATCTCTGTTTTTGCAGACAGGTATCTGAAACACTTTGTTAATGAAGGGAGGAATATTCTTGCCACTCTTCAGAGAATGAAACTAAGAAAGCAAGATTGTCTTGATAGAGTTTACAGGCATAATATGGTAGACATACAAGAGAAATCGCCCCTCGCCCCTTTTTTTTAATCCTGTATTTGGGATTTATTCCATCCTTGACATCATCTTGGACAAAGAACTTTTGACAGCAAAGATTGCTTGTCTTCTGTAGAACTGAAAGGTGTCCGACAAATTTCTGGATTTCTGTGAAGTTGTCTATAGTGATTGTGCTTCTTGCTTCTCTGTGCTCAATATTGTAGTGGTACTTGCATGGATTTTGATTCTCATTTTTTTTCTTCAGACCAAAGGTGTCACACAGGTAATGGTGTGGGACAGTCTATTTGAAAATTTCTGAACTAGAGGGAGATGTGTTGGGGTATTCTGTGTCTTGCAGAGTTTTTGCAGAAAGAAGAGCCGTTTTGGCAAGGCTTGCCAGAACTTATATACTGGTACTCAAGAATCATCTAAACTGCTCCTATTATTGCAGTTTGTACATCATTCCAGGCACAAGCCAGGGAAGCTTATGAAGACTTCAAAGGACAGGATGTAGAATTCTTCCTTTTCCTGCTTTTCCAGGTCAATAATTGTATTTTCTCTTCCAGAAATGGGAACAAATTGAAAGCAATTCTAAACTGAGGCACGTTGGCAGCAACCTCTGTCTAGACAGCCGAAATGCCAAAAATGGTGGTCTCACCGTAGAGATCTGCAATCCTTCTTTGTCACAGCAGTGGAAATTCACACTTAATCTGCAGCAGTAGAAGGACTTTCTAGTAAAATGCTGTTTCAACTGAAAAACATTGGGCAAAGTTTTGATTGAATTACTGATGTATTTCTTAAAACTTTCCACGGAACTTATATACCTCAGTATTCCACCTTTATCTGAAAGTAGAGTGCTGAAGCAGACACCAGGGATCCAGGGGACTCGGAGCACTGCAAAGCTGTCACTGAGCATTATTCCACAGGAAGAAGGAATTGTGCTGCAGACTTCAACTGTTCCTTTCTGTCTTCAGCTACTACTTGCACAGCAGATAATTAACTCTAGGAACAACTGACGTATTATAAACAAAAGGATCTGAAGAAACATTTGTGGGGAATAGTGTGGNGAAAACTCCATTGGAATAGAAGTCATGGTTTGTCATTTCCAGAACCAGAAGTGTCATTTTGAAGTTTTTTTTTTTTCTCCTGTGTGTACTTGGTAATTTGAATATGAACTTTTCTATGATGGACTCTAAATATAAATATATGAAAGTATATATATTGTCAGCTCCCAATGATTTGTATCAGTTTTCATCATCCTATAATTTTCAACAAAGTGATTGACATATGTATAACCAGAAATTGGATTGGAGTGCTAGGAGAGAGAAACTCTGAGTGTGCGGATTTTGTGCTGCTGGGTATGATGTCCGTGCTAACACTGGATGCTTTTGCTTTGCAAACTGGATCTACTTCTTAACACTTCACCCTTGCTGGAGATCAGGAAACTCAGGAGGAGAAAGAAAATAGCAGAGGAAGTTAATGCATCTGCCCAGATGGTTGTTTGGATTGTTTATTCCAGCTTGAGAAGTCATCACCTGTGCTCCGGATAACGTTAAACCTGTACTTGATATTTGTGTTGATCATTTCTGTAGTATTTTGTCTTTAAAGTATTCCTTTGTTACAAAATTACATAAACTGCACAGAGCTTTTGTGCAGCCATGTTGGTTCAGCAGAGTTTTATTCTGGGCCCTAATGAGGAAAAAATTGTCTCAAACTCCCATTTTGAGTTATCGAAATAAGTTAGAATTGTAACACCACCAACAACAGTACAAGATCTGAATTTTCATTTGCAAGGATGAGTAGCTATGTAATATCTCTGAATTGCACTTGCTTAATTTATAGACCTACTACTGGGGAATTTTCTTCCATTTTGTTTCTTTAAATGTAGCTTTTGGATGCATTCAGGTTTGACTCTGGGAATCAGCCTGGATGCCCGCATAGCCTATGTGTTTTTAACCATAGAACTCGTGCATTTTGGAGCTTTGGTCCAGCTGATGTCATTTTATAACACAATGCTGTCAAAGGTAACCCCAACTTTGACCTGTCCTTTCTTATGTTTGCATAGACTATACACTTTTTTATTAAAAGCGAATGCTTCAATGAGCTTTTAAAATGAGAAGAAAAGTAAATAAGTATTAATAAATACGACAGCATTGACAAAAATTAGTGCAGACATGGAGTGCCAGGAAGTGGTTTTGGAAAGATGGTTCTTGGAAAAATAAAAGGGTTGATTATAAGGAGATGAAAAACATCTGCTGTACTGTAGTATGCTGGTACAATTCCTCTCTTTTTTTGTCCTGGAAATAGAGTAGTTCCTGATTTTCATTTTCCCTTGGCTGTACCTGTGCATCAGATATAGAGAAGGTACTCTCATGGGCAAGGTGGCTTCACTGTGCCAGTCAGCATGCCCATAAAGACCTTGTGTGTCTGAAGCTATGACAGACCTGCAGGTACCTGCTTACCTTTCGGATGGGGCCCTTAAATCCAGTTTTACCCATCTATCATCATCTGACTTTTTAAATGAATAATTAATACTTTTTCTCTGCTTATCCACAATCCACTTTCTCCAAAACTTGCCTGTTTTAAAGGCCAGACAGTGGATAAACTATTTTCAACTTTTAGTCTCTCCCTGTAGCCTTTTAACCTAGCTGAGAACTTGAAGATGTTTCATAAACATAGCAATAGATGCCTTCATGTTTTGGAAAACAAATGCTGAAATATGAGCTCGGCAGCAAACCAGTTGTTTGAGGCTTTGAAAAACAGAATTTAAAAGGAGGTTAGAAAACCCAACCACTCAGCTTCAACCGTGGAGGTATTTCCATTCACAGCTTTGATCTGATTGAGGGTGGTAATAACTGAAAGCAGCAGCTGCAACTCTGAATATTGACCTGCCTCATCTCTGAATCAGAATTGCTAGTAAAAAGAAATTTTTAAAAAATCCATATTCCATCACTTAAATCTTTAATGACTACAACATTCATAAAGTAGGAATATTTTTTTTCAGTAGTTCCCCATGGATGTTATGCATAGGGGTTTTAATATAGGAGCCATATGCTTTTCTTTGAGAGAACAGACAGGAAGTGGTATCCTTTTGTTATGTTTACATGACAGTGTGCCAAAGTTACTTACTGTGATTTTAGGGGTTTTTAATGCTTAAAAAATTCACCCATTTGAAAGATAAATTAAGAGCCCTTGAAGCAAATTGTGATGGAGTCTCCTGAGAACTTTTCTTACTGTCTTCAGAACAAGAATGGTGATACTGTTTATTTCGCAGATTTTCAAAACATAATTTGGAAACTGTTTTTTTCAGTTGGTTTGAAAAGTCTGCTGTACAGAGCTTGTACTTGTTCATTTTATAGATGGAAACCATCCTTGAAAATTTGTTTAACTTAAATAAAGAAGAACGCTTTATAGATAAGTCTGTGCTGGTTAATAGAACTGAGTAAAGCCAGAAAAAGTCTGCCTGGAGCTTGTAGATTGAAGTAGTTTTCAAACACTTCATTTCACTTGTTTGCTTCACAAAGTTCCTGTTCTATAAGTGTGTATATATGGGTGTGTATTTGTATTTATGAAAAGAGATTTTGTTTATGTTTATACTATAATATTGAGAAAATTGTCTTATTTCGGAAGCTGTGTTACGCTGAGAGGGCTAATGCAGACTGTATAGTCACCTGAAAGTATATTGTCAAGGCACTCCCCCTCCTGCCCCTCTAGGCCTGAGCTTCTGGAGATTCCTGCTGTGCCTCTTTGCTCCCAGCAATTCCCGTGCCAGGCCCTGGTGCAGCTGCAGCTCTCAGCCCCTCGGGTGCCTGTGCTCATGGGCTCCTGTGGTCTCCCTGCTCTCTTGTGCAGGGTGGGCATTCAGTGCCTGTGCTGCATGAGATGATCCACTGGAAATATTTGAACCAAAAATACTTCTTTTAAAATGAAGAGTTTTTAGGGGGCAAACACTCCACTGATCTAGTTTAGAAAGTACCTGCACCAGAAAAGCTGAGGACGGAGCAAATTCTTCTCGAGAGGTGTGAAAGGAGAATTTTCCTGCTGCCATAAGAGGAAATGGGAATGCCAACAGGGCATGGCCTGGTATTCCCTTGGCAGAGCTGGGCTGCAAGCTAAGTGGGCTGGAGCTGGGACAGTGCTCCAAAAATTCTCATCTGTGACCTTCTGTGCCGCCTCAGAGATGCCACAGGTCAGCTGTTGGGGCACATCATTCATTCCCACTCCATACAGGGTTGGGTTCTTTGTTCTTGGTCTAAGAAACTCAGCTTTGCAGTCAGCCCTAAGGGCAGGATCAGCCAGCAGAACCTGCAGAAGCATCTATAGGAAAGAATGAAACATTTCTTTTAATTGGACTGACAGGAAGAGTTTTGCCTAGCAGCCTGTGGGAGAGGAGAAGTCATGGCTACAAACTTTCTCTGTGTAGCAGAAGTCAGTGACTTTCAAAATCTAAATTAATTCAAGGAAATAGGTCTTTAATATTAATGGCTGGCAAAAATGAAAAAGCCTTGACAAGCTGCAGTAAACAAAAGGAACACAGTTTTCCATCTGCAGATTATATCTGAGAATTCAAATGAGGGTTCTGTGTCTTAAATGCCCTTTAATACCTGGGAGCTGGCAGGTGATACCTAAAGATAATTACAACAGGCTTCTGGCAATAGAAACTTTTAATCTAATCCAGTATTAAATGTAGGAGTCTGTTATGTCTCTGTCTAGAGTCTTCCATGTTTTCTGTGTGTACTGTTCTCAGTTCACTTCTTAGTGTAAGTAGCAGGACTGAATGAACCATCCAGCAAATTTTGTATTACTGCTGACCAGAACTCCCTTGCTGCCATGTTACCTGAGTACATAGATCTGAAAAAAAGTTTCCCATTAATTTTCTGGAAATTCAGGTCATACCTTTTAGCATTTTTTATGCATGGGTTTACTATGCTTGCTTGTCACTGTGCATAAAAGCAGATGTCTTTTATAAGGAAATGTTTAAGCTTTAGTCTTTGTGGATTAACAAATCCTGAATTTTCAAAAAGATGCCTGTCTGTATTTGGAAAGGAAGCTGAATTTTGGGAGAGAGAAAAAGGCTGCAACCCACTTGAGGTAAGGATTGTTGTCTTGTTTGAAGTGGATCCTGTAGAGCATTGCCCAGTTCCATTCTGGAGTGTTACTGCCATAACTTTAGTTGTTTTAAGATGTTTAATTTTTGTACACAAATACCAACATCTACTTTTCCTTCCTTAGGTTTATTTTAAACGTAGATGGCCATGAGTGGCATGCAGGCATCACCTGTGTCCTCCTTCAAGCCTGAAACACAGTGAATAATTGCAATTATAGCAATAACTTCTTACAGAAGAAGAGCCTCTAGCGAGAGCGTTGTTCCTCTACAGAATCATTCCAAGCGAATGAAGCCACTGAAAAAACCTGGGATAATAAACCATGATTACAGAATGAGCGCAAATGTCAGGGTTGCAGCTTTTGTTAGTCTGCACATTTTATTTACAGCTTAGTATCCAGTAGCTATTTTAAGATCTGCTAGTAATCAAGCTTAAAAATTTGGAATAAAGTCAGTCGACAGCTGTTCTCTCTACAGCTCTCCAAGAGGTCTGAATGGGTGCAAAATACCCTTTTGATTTGACTTGATTTCTTGCAGCACGGCAGCGGGTTGCTGCTCTGTATGCAGGAAGAGGAATCTCTTTGATTTCAAGTTCCTATTTCTACCCAGCAGATGTTTTTAATCCAAGGATTTTTCGGGATGGTTTTTAATTTAAAAGGATCTGGAAGTGGAAAATAGCTTTCTGTCAAACCTCTATTAATTAAAGGTCACCTTTGGTAGTCTGGTAAAAACAATGTTAGAAAATTACTACCGAGAGTCTGTTGTGCTCTGGTGGTGTGATCAGCACCACTTCTGTAAAATACTGTTCTCAACTTTAGTGCCACCTCCCTCCCTGTCCAGCAGGCTGTTTTTGAAGTGAACAGGAGTAGATTTCTGGTGCTAGCTCTGTGCTCAGCTGGGCCAGCCTATTTGTTGCTGCTGACAGGGAAAGGAATGCTGATCCTGCCTCTCCTCCTTTGGGATAGTGTTTCTGCCCATTCCATAAGACAATATAGGGAAGGCTGACAAAAACAAACAAAAAAGAAAATCACCAAAACCCCAAACATAGAAAGTGTTGTCACTTTTGGTAGCTGAAAACCCTTTGAGCTTGGCTTAACTAGACCATAAAATCAAGCCTTACATTTTTATAAGAGACTGAGGTGAGGGATGCTCTGATTTGCCTTCCAGTTGAGATGCCTGTTGTAATAATAATAATAATAATAATAATAGTAACAACTTATGCCAAAACAGTCTTATTGTTATATCTAAAGCCAGCAGCACCTGTAGTATCAAGAGAGAAGGAACAGGGGTGAGAGAGACAAAAAGATTTTAAGTTTTGCATCAAGGCCATGGTTTCAATATAAAGCCAATGTCTGACAGGGAGTTTGCTACTAGAAAGGGATATAACACTTTGGCCTAGCCAGTCTGGAGAAAGAAAACGCTCCACCCTGCATGCAGTTTATGCTTTGTGGGGCATGGAGCACACCATACTGGTGTTGGGCTCTCTGTCAGCTGGTTTCAGAATTGTATGAAGATGTTGCTCTTACTTTTCCTGTTGAATGAGTTATTTGAGAGAGGGGGGCATCTTCAGGTCACTGGTGAGGATCAGGGCTTCTGTCATGGGAGGAGCTTTAAAAGAAAATGAGACACACTCTCTTCTTGGTGTCTCAGTAGAAAAGATAAAAAAGTGAAGGAGAATAGAAAGAGGTAGAAAGTGAGAGGGTGTGGAGAAGCAGGTGCAGAGCTGCAGCTTAGGATCTATTTCAAAGTCAGTAATTCACAGTTTAAGGAGAAATGAGAACAGGCTCTAGAGCATCAGCTGTAACTTCTTCAACAGTGGTGTCTGTGCCAAGTGCTGAGCTTCTCTTTGGATGTGACCTCTGGCAAGGGCTCACATGTGAAAGACTAACTAAATTTTCAGAAGTTTTTAGAATGGTTGGTTTTTAAAAATAAAATTCAGGAAGTTTAAACATCTTGAGAAACAGATGAATTTGAGAATTAGGAAATCTTCAGCTGATCTAATTCTCCTTTTGCCAGCTCTTCCAATATAAGTTTGTTTTAATGAATAATTGCTTCCAGGCTGAATGTCTAGCTTCAACTGCCAGCCATCTCTCTGCTGATCATGTTTAACTCCTTAAAATATTTTTCCATAGAATCAGAGCTGCTGGAATATGATTGTATCATTTCTTTACTTTTGGCCTTATAGACTGAGCCATTAAACTAGGTGAGAAGCAGGTTTTTCTGGGTACACATTGCAACAGCTCTTCCCTGAGCTGTTCTCAAGGCAGATGGATGATGAGGGTGAAGGTCCTCCTCCCAACTCCAGAAAAATAGGATGGGACCCCTGTGGTTGTTACTTGTGTAAGATTCCCACTGATGCTTCTCACTCATGTTGTTCTTGGGGTTTTGTAAGAAAGACAGCCGAGCAGTGCTCTGAATGATCCTGGGGTGTCCTTGGCTTCCAGCAAATCCAGCGTGGCAAGGCAAATCAATGTTGGGCCTATAACTGTTTATTTTTCTGGAAATCAGCAAAGAGAACACTGCAGTGCTTGCAGGCGGCTGGTCAGAACTGATGCCTTTGAGGGCCTGTCAGTTCACTCAGGGAACATCCCAAAAATTGGTTGACCATCTAGGAATCTCTGTGGTTCCCGTTTTACAGAGCAGGATTAGGTGCTGGAATGGATCGGAGTACTTTCATATCATACTGGTAAATCTTAAGAGGGGAAAATGGAATCAGGGAGATAGACATAGCTCAGTTACAAGCCAAGTGGCACAGAGTAGATGCTAGGGGCCACTCCTTTCCTGCTAAATCTGAAGTCCTTTATCAGCAAGGAGCAAGAACTGTCCCATTTTGAGCTAGAAGGGCAGGGTGCCTGTACAAGAAGAGTTAGATCATGAACAGTAAGGAGTGTATGGTTAGGGAGTTAGCTCATGGCTGTTCTTTACAAGTAGTGAGTGAGAAGACCAAAAAAAAAAAAAGTTGTTTCCAGGTGCCAGATTTAGGACAAAAGCACTTCATATTGTTGAAAATTACTCCCTGGATATGACAGCCCTTTCAGTGGAAACCAGGGCTGTAAAACATGCAAATATATAAATGTGCACTGGGAAGTCTCTAAGCCAGAGATTGATGGGAGCTTGAAGGGCAGGTGGAGGTAATACTATTTGGTTTTAATTCCATTCCTTTGGTCTTTCCTTAGGCAACTGGTTACTGGGTTATTAAATCCTTTGGTCCATGCTGGCTTGCATTTTCCACCTGAAGTGTCCCGAGGCTGGACAAACACACGCATGCACTGAGCACACCCAGGAGTGACCAAGGAACTGGTATTTAATGTGCTGGGTGGAGAATCCCATCTCCAGCTCTCATTTCAAATTATTTTTTTTGCTTCTTACAATGGTGTTTTCAACCTCTCACATAAAATGTGAAGATGTTTCTGGCTGATTTTTATATTAAAATGGAAAATGGCTGCAGACAGTTTTTAAATTCCAGACTTTCACATTGAGTAAATATGGGAAAGAAATGAGTCTGGAAAGGATTAGTTAATTAATTTTGTATTTTATTGTGAATAGCAGTTTAGTGCCTTTGAGGACCGAATTCTACATGATTTTAAGAATTTTATTCCTATCCAAAACTGCCACAGACAGAAGTCCATAGAATCTGCATTTTCAATAGTCTCTTAGGTAGAAGATGGCATCTTTGACATTCTGGTATCTTTTCATTGCATAAATCCTTAAGGACAGTCTTTGAGAGCTTCTGAAGAAAACAAGTTATAGAGTTCTGAAAGCATGCCATGAGATTTGCAATTAGCCTGGATGCAAAGATCTTTGTGCTGCATTTGAATTTCAACATTTGTTAGCGGTGCCTGGGGAAAGGTTTGTATGAGCTGCTGGATATCCTTACCTGGCACAAAGAGGGTCCTGGTGCAAGGTGGGGCACCCTGGGCTCCATTGCTGCAGAAATTATGACAAAAAGGGCTGGTGGCTTTTGCCCCTGGGACCCCTGCACTGTGGGATTGGTTGGAACCAGCCCCGCTGTTTTGTCTTGTGCCAGTACTGTGGTACTTCTGTGATCCACTTAGTATGGATTTAACACTTCTGGGAATGAAGCTGAAGATGTGCCCAGCCTGTGTGGAGCAGAGCTGAGCCTGGCAGGAGGGAGCAATGCCCATCAGATGAACTTTCCAGGAAGACTAAAAAAAAAAGAAGGAAAAGCATTCATTTGTATAGATTTGGCCAAATAAAAAGTCATTTCATGGAGGACACAAAGGGTGAGCCCAAACCTACGTGAGTGGAAGATGACCCTTTAGCCTGCTTGCTTCAGTTCTGGCTTTGCCTGAATCTTTTTATTGGAGGAGGCATCACATCAGCCTGGCTCCCTGTGCACAGGCTGGAGCAGGAGTAGTCACAAAGAGTGTTAGTGCTCATGTTGCTGTGTGAAGAGCTCTGTGATTGTGCTGGTGCTCTCTGGTGAGGCAGGGGAGGGTACCTGCAGTCTGAGCCCAAGATATTCCTGGAGAAAATGCCTGTCTGTTATTTCTGTATTCACCTATGCATCCCACCCCACTGCTGTTTTATCTGTGGGAAGTGTCCTTCCCTTTCCCAGCAGATGGACTTGGCTTCCCTTGTGGGTAGGATCAGAGTCGTGCATCCTGTTGGCAGCTCTGCTTTCTTTGACTGGGTGCCCTGGAGCATGAATTTCCTTAGGAAAGCCAGAGACGGCAGCAAGACAAGTTTTCTGCCAGTTCCCTTGTTCCAGTTTCCTCCTTTTGGCAGAACAGAATTTGATTTTTTTTTCTCACTATTATTATGGGCTGCAAAGAACAGCTCTTAAATTAGCCCCGAGGAGGTGGAAAGGTAGAGGGATCGCTGTGGGGAGTTTGGTCTGACGCATGTAATAAGCACAAGCTCTACCTGATTCAACTGATGAACCCTGTCATATGCACAGCCCTCTCCCCAGTTTGTTTTTGTTGTTTTAATTAACTTTTGGCAGCCATGCCAAATGCAACTCCTGTGCCTTTGCCCAACCACTGCTGCAATGTTACAGTGAAATTCTTTTGGCCACAGCTTGGCTTGAGTCCATCCAAGGAGCCTCCTGTGAAAATCCAGGCCTGTGTGAAGGTGCCTAAATATCCCCCAATAGCGACCCTTTATCCCCCTTTCCTAAACCACTCCTGGCTCCAGCTTCTCCCCCCTGCTTTGAGCAGCTCAGAATCCGACAGCTCTGCTGCTCTTGCCCCTGCTTTGGGACACTTGTGCACTGTTTGGCCAGAGATGCTCCTGCAGGAAGGGCAAAGTTGGGCTCTTCTGCCATCCAGCATGGATGTGCACCCGTGGGGACACAGATCTGCCATGTGTGGCACTGGCCCTGTTACCAGAGCCTCTGAAGGCTGTCCCTCTCTAGGGGAGTCCTTGTCAGCCCCAGGGACTGTGGAGGAATTGCACTGCTCCAACTTGAGGGGATGGATACCCTGGAGCACCCAGATGATGGGGAGGAGAGGGAAGGCAGCACACAAACCTCGTCAGTGCTCTGCAGCATCGCTGGGCAAAGCAGGATTTAGGCCACCTGCCTAGGGAGCAGTTTGTGCTCTGCTGACTGCTTCAATCACACAGGCCTGAGGTGCTGACAGGAAAGAAAGGCAACTTTTGAACCCCAAGTATAAATTCCCCTAACTTCATATAAGGTGTTATGATTTGCTTTCAGTGAGGGAAAGGAGCTTTGCAACCACTCATTTTTACAGAAATCTGCCCTAAGAAGGTGGAGCTGCTCATTCCTGGGTGCTTCAGCCTTTGCATAGAGCCCCAGAGAACAGCAGCCACATCAAATCTCATCCACTGCTGATTTTCATTATCCACATGAAAAACTGGGTTAAGCTACCTCAGGCAAAAAGAAATCCTGCAGGCTGCTGTGAGGCTGGCTGTGCTAGAGAGGCTCTGTCAGCTGGGAAAGGGCACTGCTTTCGTGCAATAATCAACCTCACCATGTTATAAATAGCTCCTCGTTGTTCCGAAAGAAACAGAGGAAACTCTTTCTCACTCTCTTTCTGTTGCAGTTTTCTCCTTTCAGGTAGCATAAAAGCTGCCTGAAAGTGGTTATTTGCAGCACAGAAGCAGAGCTGGTTGGGACCAGGGGCCATAAAACCAATGAGATAACAGGTAGGGTGAGCACATGGGGAGAAGAGTAGGGTCTGACATGTCTGGTGGTTAAACCTGATGCACAGGCATGGGGCTGGGTCCCACCCACAGAGCTGCAGGACTGCATTTCCAGCTCCCTGGGCTTTGGGCTGTGGCAGGGCAGCTCCCTTGCAGCCCGGTTGTGTTTGGTATCTGCTCTCCCTTGCTTAGAGGGAGCGTGGACATCACCCCTGCTCTTCGGGGGAGCAATCAGGGAAGTCCCTCCCAGTGTCTGCAAGCTGTTCATGATCTGTGATTTACCACTGGCCTGCTGAACCACCACTCTCTATTGAAATTTGATGGTGATGCTACTGGAAAAATCATGAGAAACAGATCATATATGCTGGCCTGTGGGAAAAAGTTCCTGAATTTGTTTTGCTTATCACATGAGCAACAGAAAGCTGTTGCTGGCAGCCACCGAGTCCACTTGAATGTCTGTGCTTGGTGTATGTTTGTGTGTACTTGCCCCAGGCCNTTTTTTTTTTTTTTTTGTTCAAAAAAGCAGCTTCTAAATCAGTGTAAGTGCACCATGCCTTGAAATTGGCTGCTGTCATCTCAGGCAAGAGAATGCTGCTGTGTAAGGATGATTGGTTTAAACTGTCTATGGCCAGTTTGTTGCACTGGCCAAGAAAGGGCCACAGATGTTTAACAGCTGGTCTGAGTCCTGCTGAAGTACCTTTCAGATACTCCAGGGTCACACACCTCAAGCTCCTGGCTGCAGTAACAGGTTTTCTTCATTAAACATCCAAGTATTTCTTCTATTTTAGTATGTTTATTAAACCTGACTGGCAGTGTTTAATAGCACTACTTGCTCAGCCTGGCTGTAAACTGTGGGTGATCATCCGTGACCAATTTAGTAAATACTCACCATTACCTGGTGTCTGAAAAGACAAACTGTGGAACATTGCAGTGGCACTTTTGAAATTGCTTTGAAATTTTGAAACTTTTTTAAACTGAACAGAGCATCACTCTACCTTTTCAGTATTAATTACAGGACAGGAGTGAAAAAAAGGTGATTATCTGAACACAGAAATACTGTGCTGATGTTATGCCAAGCTACTTGTTGGGATGTCTCTCTTCCACCCACTATCAGAAGTATCTGTGGGTTTTAGGTGGTGATGAGTTGTTGGGCACAGTAATGGAAAGGACTAAAAGAAGATTAATTGGGATGTCAAGGAGAAGAACAGCACACATACTCTGGAGGAACACCAGCAGGTACAGAATTGGGTTTTTCTTTGCAAGTGTTGGATGAGGTCTTTCCTCTGTGGCTGGGTGCAAATACAATTGCTTATGCTTGGAGACCAGCTTTTCCAGTCCATATGTCCAAGATACAACTATGCCTGTTAATTCATGTGTTTGTCTTTGTCTCCAACAGTTTCAATCTGAAAAGGCTGGGATGCTGATAGACTAGTAGGCAATGAAGTTTTCCAGTTCCTCTGAGTGATTTGCAATTTATTCTGGTATGGCTGCCTGCAGATGCTAGTCTTATTCACAGCAAATAAATGTCTCTCTCCTTCCTGCTTTTCCCTCAAACCTTTCCATTTTCAGGGGATTATTATTTGGCATCATTGTAGCTGACTGCTTCTAAATTTTTGTGTGTCCAGGAGAGATGGAAGAGGTTTGCTTTGCTGTTTCCCCAAAGGGTCTGAGACAATACTGCCATCTTAAATCCTGCCTTGTTGCCCTTGGGGAGTCTGAATCTGGCAGGAGGAATATCTAACATTCCTTTTAAGGTTGCAGTCCAGCCTCGAGTCATAGAAGTAGAAAAGGGAGCATGTTTTGGCTTGCTGCACCTCGGTGTGCTCACACTGCAGTTGGTACCAGCTGCTGCCAGGCCAGTGCAGGACAATGGCTGCACTGTGGGAGGTGAGTCCTTCTGCTCAGGGGAGCTGATTCTCATCCAAGTTTGTGTATTTCCAATTCCTCATGAATATGGGAACCTTCCTTGGTGCTGCTCTTGCTTCTTTGATGAAGACTGGACTGTAGATTCCCAGGCAAAATCTGCGAAAGGGAATAAAATCTGCAAAAAAAAGCCCTGGTAAAATACATGAACCCCATGCCAGTATCACTGGTGCAGGTGTCCCTGAAGAATCCTGTCCAAGTCCTCACCTGGGGAAGTGGAGATACCAGAGAAGCAAGAGAGGTTTCTGGCTTCTCAATTCCCATCACCTTTTGCGTGCTGATTCCTTAAACTCTCATTCCCAAAGACAAAACTGTGACTGTGCTGTAATCTAAGGAAACTGCTGCACGGAGACCATCTCTGAAGTGAGGAGATGGCTCTGCTTTGCAGGGGTCTGATGAGATACCATTCATTACTGCCTGTAAAGTGCCTTTTCAAATTTTGGGTGAGGGTGCTTTAGGAGAGTCTGTGCTTCAGCTTGGGGACAGCTGGGGGTGTCCTTCTCTGCAGTGTCTGTGAGGTGGCATTTTTATTCTTTCTGTTCCTCTCTGGGGACAGAGGGACAAGTGGAATAGGATATTAGAAAACACTGAGAAAGGGAATGTTAAGTTTGGCTTAATTAATAAAGACCATGTTGTTGGAATTAATTGCAAATTTCCCTGAGAATAATTTCACAGGAGATTGAGTTACTGCAGGCCTTGGCCTGATCTGAATGGATGGCAATGTTGTAAATGACAGTGCCAAGGTAATGCATATGCCTGTGTCAATCAGATCCTGGGTTTCATAATTTCATAAATTAGATTCCTTCTTTTATTCAATTAGTGTGTTAAAGATGATCTGTACTGCTTATTGTACCTCTGATGGTGTGGCCTGACCAGACACAGCGTTAGCTCTGGTCACAGCACATCCAGGGAACAAAGTGCTGTGCTGCTGGGGGTGGCCCTCCAGCCATGACAGGGAACAAGGAGAAATTCTCATTTGGTTTATGGCACAGCTGCACATCTCGTCTGGTGTGTAGCTGGTCTCACTGCAGGAGCTTGTAATCCTCTCCTTATGTCCCTCCTGCTGCATGTGCCTATGGAGCAATGTAGGAGCCCCCTGTGTGTGGCTGTTCCTGTCCAGGGGAGCCCTGCCCCAGGCCAGGGCGTGGTCATGCTGATCCATCACCCTGATGATGCACCTCCACATTTCCAGCCTCTGCACTCCTTTGGGATGAGCCAGCCTCCACTCTGAGCTGCAGGCACACACTGTGGTTTGATTGCTTCTGGAGTGTGGATGTGACGTCTCAGAGCAGGAACCTGTGAGTTCCTCCCCTGCTGCTTGGCAGTGAGTGTTGTGGTGCAAAAAACACTCAGCAAAGGAAAAAAGGAGTCTCTTTCCTGTGTGAAGGGGCCAGACCGGCATTAAGGGCTGCCAATGCAGCTACATGTTGAAAAGATTTCTGAGATATTGGCTGTGTTGAACAGCCAGAATCTCTTGCCCCTCCTTTTGTGATACTAAGCAACTTCCTGAAAATACTCCCCTCCTAGGGACTGCGTCTATAAAGACATCAAATAGGTCAAGGGGCTTGTTGGTGGTTGCTTCTGTTAATGTTTTGTTTTTCCAGGAATTCTGTTTTTTTCTTAGCACAGCTAAGGTGCAAACTCAATTCCTTCATGTGCAAAACAGGATGCCACGAAAAAACACCCTGAGCAAATCAGACACGGCAGCCTGACAGATCCTGGCCAAAGGTCAGTGCTGAGCCACACTCACACACCTGGAGGTGCCAGGCAGCCCGGTCCCAGTGGAGACTTTGCAGCCACAGGGAAATGAGGGACACAGCCCAAGGCAGGGGGGACATCCTTATTGTGGTTGTTGGCAAAGACCAACTGTAACCCCACCCATGTGTTCTCCGGCAAGGCTTCTGCTGCCTTGGTGGAATAAGGTTTAAACCAGGTCGTAGCAACTTGCTGACTTGGAGCTGTGGAACAGCAGCCATCTGCAAGATCACACGTGTCTGGTTTTGCCTGCAAATGCCACTCATTTGGCGTGCAGGTCATGGGTTTGGTGGGCACCACTGGTGGTACAGACAATGCTTGCCAGGAAGGGCCAGAGCAGTGAGGACAAAGGGGCTGGTTCTGTTCAGCAGAGGTATTTGAGAGCTGGCATAGCTCTCCCTGTCCTTGTGTCCTCCCTGCTCTGCCCTGAGGTGGCTGGGAAGCATTCCCATTGGGGTCAGGATGGCATGGGGGGACAGGGTCCCCTTTCCTATGCCTGTGTGCAGACTACACTGAAAGGCTTTTTCAAGTCTGTTCTTTCTAAAGAAAAGGCCTTTATTCCCAATAGCTGGCTAAAGATAGTAGGTTTATGATTCTAATGGTCTCAGAGTGTGAACCTGTAACTTATCTTGCAGTATATTCTCTACATCCTTCCACTTATGCACCCAGAGCATAATGACCAAACATTATCCCCACCTCTTTCAGAAAAGAACAAGACAGGAGAAGCAACAGGTAATATATCTGACTGTATTTCAAAGTTGTTGATTGTAAACAAACTTTGTTGAAGAAATAAAATCACATGACAAGATATCAGAGTGATACTATAAATCCATTTTGTTATTGTTGCCACACTTCACATTTTTGGAACTTGGAATTCAGCTTATGGTGTACAAAACTTGTAAAAATTTATTGCAAGCGTGCCTTTGTGTAGAACAAAACTGGTGTCATAAAAGTAGTTCCCTGTCCCATGCAGGAACACAGCTGTGTGTCTCTTACTGTGAAGAGGTCACACACCTGCATTTCCTGAAAGACTTGGCTGTTATAAAATTGCTCTGAGAAGATTTTTAAAAAGAAAATGAAAAAAAAAAAGAAGTAATTTGCAGTGTATACTTTACCTCTGTAATTTATGCTTTCAACAGAAATCTTTAGAATTATAAAGAATATGAAACTTTGCAACAGAACTGCAGTTGCTGATGGTGTGAGCACAGCCCAGTGGTCTTGAAAGCACTCATCCAGCTAAGGCCCAGCTTCACATTTGGAACTGCCACTGCATTTGATGGAATGTAAGTTGCACACATTGAAAAACAAAACAAAATGTCGAGGGGGAGACTCCTTCTCTGGAATCCCCACTGTTCCTGTTTCTACTGTGATGCTTCCACAGTCTGTAGCTTCCATGCTGTGCTGACATGCAGCAGTGCTGTGACTCCAAGGCTGATGACTACTGAACATATATAGTCTAAGGAAGGGCATGGAGTGAGGCCAGGGATGTAGCTAAAGCAGGGTTTGTGTTACTAAATCAGCTGTGCAGACTGGTTATGTTAAACATCAGCCTTTTCTTTTAATTCAAAGGCAGCAGGAGAGGGGGGTATACATGCTGGAATGATGGGAGTTAGAAGGGATCACCTGGCTCCTCTCCCTCCACATGCTCATCCTCTGAACTTTCCTCTGCCTTCTCAAACACACTGTTGCCCTTGAACTCCTGCTTGTGTCAGACCATGCTGATTAGCCTCACCTTCACAGGATCAGATTAATCACTGGCATAAACCTGAGCTTTGTTATCTCTGATATCGCACCCAGACCATGGGATCAAGCTATTTTTTAATTTCAGTACTGAAATGCTAGGCAAATATTTGGTTTATATCTAGAAGAAAAATCCAGGTTGCAAAATAAGTCCAAGAGACCTGCAAACTGTTTTCCATCAAATGAGCAACTATGTTTCATAGAGACATGCAAATTGTTCAGCAGTCACATTTTGCAAATGCCTTGACACAGATTATTTGAGAACAAGACCACAAAGTTAATTTGACACAAGTGGGTTGGGGTTCTGGACAGCTGAACGTAGTGCACTGTGCTTTGCTTTTCAATTTCTAGGCTTTTGGGGGGAAAGTAGTGGAAATAGGTCAAAATACTCTGAAGGCCAGAGCACACTGTAAATACTTGAAGTGTGAAAGCATTTGCTGAAGTGTTTGTTTTAGAAACACAGTTGCCAGGGGTCGGAGCCTGGCATTTTTCCTTTCCTAGAAAAACTTCTGAGACCAGCTTGACTATGAAATCTACTTGTCCAAGGACCTTGGATTGCAAATTGTGATCTTGTGTCTCCCCAGCTTTTTGCCCCAGTCAGGTCCTGCACATTGTGGTCCTACAGCACAGCATGACAGTCCTCTCCTACTGAGTTCCTCACCCAGGGCCCCCAGGCATCCAGGGTTGTTCAGGTACAGCAAACGATGCTTTCATGGGTAAGGTTTTCACACTATACATCACGTGGACCACCTTGACATCCAGTACAAGCAATTATTACTTCAAAAGAGTGATACAAAAGGGATTTACCACTTAAGGCCTTTTCGTGATACCTTACAGCTGTTCACCAAACCCATCAGAGTGAAAGGGCTTAAAAAACCAAAGCAAAACACAAAGAAAATCCCCAGACCCTGTCAAAGGTCTCTCTATGACAGCAATGCAGAGCTGAGGAATATTACAGCCATTCCAGTTGGAGCAGTAGGTGCAGTGCTGCTGAAACCCCTTTGGGGTCCATCCAAACCTGCTGGGCAGCACTGATGGGGCAAAGCAGTCAACACCTTCACAGTGATTGCAATCAGAACAGCCTGCAGAAACAATACCCTGTTTCATCTGAGACCGCAAAGTAGCAGAAAGGACCAGCAAAGCAACACTACAAAAGTAAACTGAAGGGCCAGCTCTGTGTTGTCAGCTCTTCCAAACTGACCAAGAACCTGCAGGATGCTTTGGATGTGTTCTAAATGCAAGGAATGAGGGAAGCATAGGTAAGTGTGGGGCAGGAAGCTTCTCCTGGGCTAGATTTCCAGAGAGATAAAGCTGTCACTCAAAAGAAGAGGAAGAGATCCTTTTTACAAAGCACAACTGTTCTCAACTGTTTCCCAACAGTGAGGTGATGATACAGAAGTGCTTCCAGTGATGCTTCTGGAAACAAAGGTAAGTTTAGGAAGAATTGCAACACAAATGAATATATATCAAGTAGCACTGACGACAGGCTTGCTTTTGAGTAGATGATGTGATGTCTTGGTGCAAGTATCCTAGTTAACAGCAGGCCAAATATATACCTGTTTTGAGCTTAGAATACCTTGTCCTTGTGAAACTGTGAACAGGCCTTTGACACTTGAATGTTTTTCTCAGCCAGACTGAGATGAGCTCGTTTTATAAACAACCAATCTTACATCAATCCAGCATGAAGAAAGTGCCGTGACAAAATCCATAACAAAGGATGGAAGACCTCATATTCCATCTAAGCCTCAGTGACTTTTCTCAACTTAGTAATTATTTGTCTGAATTTCACACTGTGTACTGGACTATTGCAGAGCTTCAGATTTTCCATTTATCTCTTCTGAGTTCCTCTAGGCTTCTTGGGCTCCTACATTTTATCAAATTTTCTCTTACCTTTAGTGCAATTTGGGTTTGACTCATGCCATCCTGTATGAAGGAACCTGTGCTAAGTTCCACAGCCCTTACTTAGGGAGAAACGATATTTGGCATACTTCCATTTCTAGTTTGGAAAAGTGCTTTTGAACAAGAACCAAGTCACTGAAAACACAGAAAATGGCCTTAATCAGCAGGAGTGCAAACTCCACTTTACATTTTCATCACCCCCCTTATCTGTGCAGTGCCTTGGTGTCTGGTAGGAAAGGAGAAGCTTAGATAAGCTAATGATGTCTCACGGGTGCTGAGGTTGTTTCAGCACTTTGCAATCCTTTCTTGGAAAGTACCAGAGATGCACAGAATTATCAAGCAGCATAATCCCCCCCTCGTCAGTGGAATCAGCTCTAGCACGAGGGGACTAAGGCATGGAAGAATGAGATACTCAAAGCTTCTTTCATTACTTGCCAGCTCAAGACAGACTTCTAAATAACTGTTAGAAAGAAAATAACATCTTCAGGAAAAAAAGGGCACAGAAATATAGCTGGAGGTAAAGAACAGGAATGCTGTTTTTAGTTGCTAAATTCAATTTTCTCTAGGAACTACCTGAAGAAAACAAAGTTGTACTTCTATATATTATAATTCCTAGACTACTTGTACATAGAAGGGTTGGGGAATAGAAAACAGAAAATGGAGATGAGAGTTCTTTAAATTGTGCCCTATTGTCAAGTGTACAGATGGGCTGAAGTAGAAAGTGGCAGAATTCCTGCAAGCCCTTGAAGCATTTTTCAACTGAGATGACAGTGGAAACCACTTCCCAGTGGCTTCTAAGCTCTGGCAAGTGTGGTATTACACACTGGGAAAAGAGATGTTTTCCAAGAATGGATCGTGGCACGACAGACATTTCCTGAAAGTACTGTGCATAGAAGGTGGTCGGTATGTCTACTGATGGTCTTGGTTCTTTGAAACAAAGTTTGCATACCATGAACAAGTAATTACCAGTTTTTAGAAGTACATATCAGTGAAAATTCAATTCAGCAGGAGAGAAAGGAGCTGTGCTGTGCTCCCTTCACTACTTCAGAGTCAAACTTCTTTTTTTTTTTTTTTTCCTGAAGGAGTTTAGAGACATTGCTCTGTGACCCGGTTGGCATTTTGACTGCATTTAACCTACTGCTGAGTTCTCAGATCTCTTACCAGATTGTCTTAAGGCTACAAACAACCCAAACTATCATTTCACAAGCTATTGCACAATTAGACACACACACACTATAACGAGCATCCTTGCACTACTTTGAGACTTTTTCCTCCACTTTAATTAGGGAGAAGCTTTAATGTTACAAGCAGGTGGGGAACCAAATCTGAGTAAGCCAGTTTGCAGTAAAGGAAATAATCCTACACAGGCTGAGCTGCAGCTGACAAACTTTAGCCTTTTAAAATTATCCTATATCTTCCTTAATTACTTTCCCTTGGTTGTGGTAAGAGAAAAAGTGCAAGATGCTTTTTCAACAAGGAGAAATCTTAACTTTCCCCAACCCTCTCCATTTCCAGTCAATAAAAGGAAAAGATGAGGGGGAAGAGTCAGCTGTAGATATAGACTACACTTTGGTGGCTTTTGCTTGTTGGCTTCGAGAGCCAAAATTCAGGCATTTTGTACATACAAATATATATAAATATTTTTGCTTACTTATGGAATGTTTGTGCATGATAAGAACAACAGTTCAAAATGATGAGGGATGGTTAAGGCTAAGAAAATGAAATTCATTGCAAAGCTATAATTTTGTCTTCATTTTTCTCCTTTACAAAGGAGACTAAAGCATCTTCCCTGTAATAGCCACTGTGTAATCCCCCATCAACACCAATTCTAGGGAAAACTACTCAGGACCAAGTCCCTGAGGCTAAAAGCTAGGATCTCGTGATTTGAGCTCAAGTAATCCACATAATTAACTGCATACATTGGTGAAAAATTAAATATTCCACGGCCTCAGGCCTACTGTCACCTAAAAAAGAAAAGGCATTTTCTGTATGGGATGGCCTAGATTCAGGCCTTTAAGCATACATAGTTATGTGACAATTGGCCAAGGGCTCCAGATTTATCCCAGGGGCCTACAACATAGCTGGAGAGTGGTCTGCCTACTCCTCAGAAATGCCAAGTGGCTCCAAGGTGGTCTTGGAAACCATCCCATGTCTGCTGAAGGCATGGGTATCCTGCACATACCCCAGCATGGCATGGGAGTGTAAGGAAGCAGCTACTGTTCATTTAAGCCATCCCATCAGCAAAGTTCCAGCCAAACTTTTCCTTAGTGCCCCAGTTTTAACTACTGTAGAAATTTATGGGATATAATGAGCTAATAGCTACACTTCCAGCTCCAATGTGGGCTGGCATTGTCTGAAGCAGGGAGCAATAAGAACACTCTGTGAAATTTCCTGAAAAAAAGAAAACTGTAGCTTTATATTGCTGAACATTTATTTTTTCATGCTTCAGGCTAGCTGCTGTCTCCCTTTGAATACTTACAAGACTGACAAGAACCAGCTATCAAACACACTCAGTCTAAGAAGGGCGGTCTCAGTTCTCTGCAGGGCCAAGAAATTTTTAACTCATCCTTGGTTTCCTGTGCAGCTTGGCACTGTCAAGGGCTAGAGTGGTACAAAGCCAGCCCTTCTTTTGTGGTTAGGAGGCCTCAGTGCACAAAGTTTGTCCTTTCTCCCATGTTTCCTGGGTGAGACCTTGTGGACTGAGAAGTGAAAAGGATGCTTAGGAATCCCGCTGCTGTTCAGTGGGCAGCTGGCAGGCAGAGCAGGATGTGTGGGACAGGCTCCAGGCTGTAGCACAAGCAGAACCACCATGGAGTTGGCATCCCCTTCTCTCCTTGTAACCAGGTGAGATCTGCCTCTAGGTCTATGCCAAATATAAGACTTTGGTGGAAACAGAAAGGTGTCAGTGCAAGGATACTCCATGGGCTAGTCATTCATTTACGAACCCCTGCTGGAGTCTTCCTCTGTTATTATTTACATGCTATGCATTTGCATGTCACAGAATGATGAAATCTGAGTAGTTTCCAAATTGCTTACCCTCTATTGCCTCTTGTCAGAAAGATACATGTAACCTGATAAGATTTACACTGATAAATCAATCATTCACTCCATTCCTCTTGAATCAACTTGAGTCATTCTTTGGGAGTAAAATTTTTCAGGCTTGAGGTCCTCTAATCAACATGGTTTTCTGCCCTGTAAGTCAATGCAATTCTGTTTGTGCCTATCACTGCTAACCTTCAGAATACAGAGTTTTTTGATGATTGAGTTGTGGACTGAAATCAATAAAGTGTAGAGGGCAGGGTAGTACTTCCCCTCAGTATTGATTCCCTTGTTTCAATCATACCTCTGTCTCTTGGCATTGTTTTCTGAAACTCCAGTGGCTTTCAGATTCCACGAGCACCAAAACATGGCCTTGGCCACCAGCTCACAATGATGCTTGTCCTCTACAGTGTCAGAACAGAAGAATTCTTTGGGCTTGCTCTGTTTTAGCAAGGTTTAAGGTTGGTTGCAACTGGACTTCCTGCATTTTCTAAGACACAATGCTACGTTATTTTGCTAAACATGTAATTTGCCTTATTACAACTACTGTGACAAGCCCTCAACTCTACCAAAAAGAATTCCTACAGAACACCCCACAGTGATAATGGGAAACACTTGGCTATTAGTGACTTTTTTTTTTCTGCCAACTATGCACCAGAGTTCTAAAGTGGACCAAAGAGGTCTTGACAGTTACCAAAGAAAAAGCAAGAAAATATAATTCTTAAAACTTTAACAGTCCATTACATTAGCTTTTAAAGCAACATTTAAGATACAGTTGAAATCAAGAAAAAATATAGTTGATAAATTTTCATTTCTCACCTGTACACTGACCGTGGCAGTATATGAGGCAGTATTACTTACTGGTTTACTCACTGTAAATGCTTACAGTATTAATCACTGTTTGTGTATAAAATGTTTCATCCTAGTTGAAAATCAGTGTAATGTATTTGTCATTTTAAATTCAGTAACGTACTTGGTTTCTCCTAATTTTCCTGTGTTCTAACTGGGATCAACTTGTCTTATGTTACACTAATAAAAACAAAGGGGAAAAAAACCCACAGAAACAAAAAAAATCATGCCTGGTCCTCAGTTCCTGGCTGCCTGCCTGTGAAGGTGGTGTTTGTCAAGATGCCTGCTGCAGTGTTCCTGTGCTGGGCTGCCCTGCCTGTCCCACTGCAGGACAGCAGTGACACTCAGACACAGCCCATGGTGCAGCCATGGGGCTTCTCCTGGATTTTAATAACTCCCAGGAAGGTGCAGAGTTTCCTGTAATACCCACCTAGGACTGCTGAGCTGTGCCAGCTCTGACAAGCTCTTGGCCCAAGAGGAACTTTACAAGATGACCCTGTTCAACAAATAGCATTGAGATGATGGCTAATTTGAGTCTGGTTTGGGTGTACAGATTCCCACAGGGCATTCACATATGCAATTTTTGTCAGCTTTTCCAGTGGCACTTTCTGCACGACATGTTTACATCCAGCTGATACTAGGAACAAAGTCTGCACCTCTCTAGTGGCATCACTTGGCATTTTTGGATGACAGCACTGGTGGTGTCACAAGTTCCTTGCTTTGCTGCTCCAGGTGTGGTATCTTCTGCTTTCCCTCCAGCCTCTGCCTATCCACCAAGAGCAAAGTATCAATGGGTGGGTGAGGTGTCCTCCAAGCCCAGAAGCTCCTTTACAAGTCTTTCACCAAACTGTGCACGGCTGTACCTTGTCACGTGGTAGGCCTCTGACATTTTGTAGAGGATGTAGGCATTATTTATAGCAATGCTGATGGCAAACCAGAACACTTGTTGCCAGGTCTTGTTTGGTTTGTGAGAAATGAAATACCTAAAAGCCAAGAAAGGAGGGAAAAACATTGTTCAGCTGAACATTTGCAGTTGGGATGCAAGAAATTACCCCAGACAAGGATCCTGCAGTCCCAAAGGAGAGGCAGACATGAGATTTAATGCCTGGTTCAAGCATTATTTAAAGAAATTTTGTACAATGTACTTGACAGTCATTTACAGCAAATTTGCAGAGTTTTGGAGATTTCTGGTAGTGTGTAAAAGAACAGACCTCCCTTCTCTCAGAAGAAAACTTCAGCAATATTCTCACCTCTGTATCACTCCATGTAAATAAAAGTACTGATAAACATTCCTTGAGCTCACCCATGACAAATATCCTTGTGATGGGAGATGTAGGTCTGAATGTCTTCAATTTGTAACTAAAAAAAAGCCTCAGTCACATTACATTACAGTTTTGGGAAGCTTGCTGCTGCTTCCCCTCATGCTTATTGTGAGCAAAGAATGATTGCTGCTGCTGTCAACAGTAGGTGGGAGGATGTGGGGGTAGAGCGAGAGCGTACACTGCTGGTAGGTGGACCACAAGGCAGAACAAGAAAGGACTGACATCTTTATATTTAGGTTCTGACTAATTCTAGGACTACCAGAATATTCGCTGTTCAGTCATAAGATTTCCTATTCTCCCATTTTCCTACTTTAATTTTTTAGTAACCATTTAAATCTACTACCCCAGCTCTTTTCCACATCGATTTCCTCAGATCAGATCCCAACATCATTCTCCAGCGACCACCTCCTCCTTTTTCATATATTCTACTGAATTCTTGCTGCCTTGCCCAGAAATGGCTTGAAAAATTTGTGCTGCTTTTTCTTTCTTCTCAATTCCTAGTTCTCAAAATCTTCTGCACCTCATTGCTATTCCCACAGCCAAGCTTCACTACTGCTATTCTTACTCACTTCTGTTCCTCCCTGCTACATTAAGAGGACATACTGAGGACACCAACCGGAATTCAGGAGCCAGAAGTTCTACATTCTGCTCTCTCATCATGTGGATCAGCTTTTCATGCATAACTGAATGTCTTTTTTCTTCTGGCTCCAGGTGACGCAAGTATCGCCAGGACAGATTATCAGCTAAACACCATTTACTGCTAGAGGTGGAGAGCTGGGCTAGCCTGAGAGACTTGTGGGGCTGATAAACCCTTGTTGAATTCTCTATCAGTCTGTTGGCTCATCCTCCCATCACTTTTTAAAAGTCATTTATAAGATGCAAAGGACCTGTGTCTCAAAATTTCTTTTTTTTTTTGACTGATGGATGGGTAGACAGAGCCAAACCAATACCAGCAATGCAGTTCTTGCTTTGAGCAGAGACAGCATCTGATCTTTGATTTAAATAGAAGTTCTGTCAGAGACTCAATGAAAGCAGCATTGGGCCCTCATAGGCAGCTCAACATGAACAACTCAAACCTTGCAGCAACAGAGAAGGTGTGAAAGAAGTACACACAAACATGCACATCTTCTTACTTACTTGCTGTATTTATCATCATATTTGCAGATATAGCTAAGGTGAGCAGCAAAGGCTTCAACTGCCAGTGGGCATGGAATTTCTCCGCTTTTCCTCTTAATTATAACTCCTGCATCAATTAGAAACATAATAGTTTTAAATTGACATCGTAATTCTAGCAATTGAAAAATATGTTTTCTGTATATGGCTTATAAAATAAACATTATTGACAGTTTTCCCCCTAAAACTGGAAAATATCTGTAACAGAGATGCTAATTGGATTTCTTTTCCCACAGGTAGTACATTGAGCAAGTGGAAGGGGAAGAAAAGGGATCATTTTTCAGTCGGAAATGAAAAGATATTAGACACAAACATCTTTGCCATATATTCAAAGGAACCCACACATTGCTGTAGTCCCACAGTAGCCCCCTGCAGACAGTATTAGTCTCTCCTGTTTTGGGTCACAAGAAGTTGTGGTCACCTCTAGAGCAGTGACTTGCTGTTATATGCTTTGAATTCTGGAGGTCCCAAATTAGTCCCTTGAAATTAAATCCTTTGTTTATCTCCACCCATGGGGGCCAAGAGCAACATTACCTTCTCTTCACTGGAAGCCAACTGACACAGAGAAGAAAATACAGCAAGAAGAAGCCAACTGGCTGAACTCAGTGAAGACAGAAGTGAAGCTGGTGGGTGATTGCAGTCTCTTTGAAATGAAAAGCAGCCTGGTTCCTGCTGTGGGGAGCCAGAGCTCAGAAGTACCCGCAGGTTACTCACTGGAGCTGAGCACACATTTCTCTGCCTGTAAGAGCTGCTTCCTGTCCTGCCTGGTCAGCTGGCTTGGTAATTCAGCTCATCATGGGGGATGGCCATCCTGCCTACTGCAGAAATCTGTGGAAAAGCTACAGGCATCACCCTGCAGCCTTCTACCAATCACTCTTTGCACAGACAGGTGCTAGAGCAGGTTACTCCAGAAACAGGCCCCGTTCCCCCATGTGGTCTGTCTTTGACCTGACCTTATCCAACACTACAGCAGTATTCCTAAGTCCAATGCCCTCAAAAGAAACTCCACTTGCTCTTTTCTGACTTATTGCTCCTATCCTTCTTCCCCCTTTCTGGGGAAAGCTCCCTCTAGGAAGGAAGGGTGGGTAAAACAAACTTGTAGCCCAGGAATCTGTTCCCTAACTTTTGACCTTATGCCCCCAGAGGTTTCAATTGTTGGCTCTCCAGGGTGTGGAGCATCACTTACTCCATGGCTACAGCACACTGCCTGGCAAGGCTCCCTTCTCTCAGGTATAAGGCTATTTTCTCCAGGTCTAGAGAAGCACAGGCTTGGTTCCATCCTTTCCCAGCATCGTTTCAGTACAGGTACAATCCTCACCTTTCTCATTTCTCAAGCTTTCAAATCTTTCTTCGCCTTCCTTCTGCCAACTCTTTTACAATCACCTTAAATGCTACTCACGTTTTGATTACAGACTTCACCATTTCATTCCTCCAGCTGGAAGTCTCATTCCATCCATTATCTCTGTCAAGCCCCCTGTGCTGTCCTAGCTGGCAGGCTCTATTTTGAAGCTAGTATGCGACACATACTAAATGTCATGTTACAGCTGAGCCATGCAGAAATTTATTTGGGGTGTTTAAAGTCTGATTTTTCAAGAGTCCAAAATTATGTTACCTCTGAATTGTTCAATACACTCTCCTTTCACCTCTGCCTCCTCAAGCTGGGTGTAAATGTAGCCTAAGGAGCGGGGGGAAAAATCAATCAAACAAAAAAATTTTTCATTACATTCACATAATTATTTTGTGTGGTTTTGATTCTTTTAATGAGTCCTACACATATCTGGCCAGCATGAGGTAAAAAGAACTGATACACCACCAGCCTGCTGCATTAGTGCTGCAACATCACTTGCCATCTCATCAGGGCAGGTCAGGGAAGGGTAAGTATGTTCCTGGTACAAATGTTATTTAAAAAAAAAAATCTTCTTTCTCCTATTACTCTCCTCTCTTTCTTTTCCCTTCTCTTCCTTTGGAGGATTTGTATTTCCTTTGCAATTTGCTTTGTATTCATAATCTTTAAAAAAATGCATTGCAGTGGCAGAACCATATACTCCCTGTCACTTTCTATTATATTTCCCATAACATTCCCCTGTTTTGAGAATAAAAATAGCTTTTTAGGCATACTATTTTTAGCCTTTCCTAGGCTTGTTTTGCAGCCATAGCCCACCTTCCCTGTCTGGGAAGACAACTGCCAGAGCTGGGTCATTCCTAGCTGCAGGTCTCTGTGGCATGTGGTCCCAAGCCAGCTGACTCATCGGCACATCCGAGGAGCCACTTCCCCTCCTGGTCCTCCCCCAGCACTGCTGTGTTCCCATTCCTGGCAGCACTCCAGGGAACACACCACCTGCACTGCAGCCACAGCCTGCCTTTGCTTCCATGCTGGAAAGGGTGCCAACTTCCAGCCTCCATCCTGTCACCATAGAAAGGCATCAGCTTTTGGGTATGGGGTTCTTTTAACCCCTTTTTCTTTTGAATTTAAATTGTTAAGCTGTATGCTTGTGAAGCAAAGCTTGGGAAATACTACCTCAAATAAAACAAGCCGAAAGACAAAGGCTTACATATGTTTGTTTCCTCACAACACTTGTCCTAACCCTATCTAGAATCATGCTTTTTTAAAAATGGGAGTCCCATTAATATCAGCACTTGCATCCATCTTGTCAACTGCTGAGATTTCATAACAATATAAAAGAAGGGGCATTGCATGACACAAATGCTATCTGGCTTTTTATCAGGACTTTGATTTCTTACAGTTCTTTATTGGAATTGCTGACATTCAGCATTGTACAAGGTCTGATAATCGAAGTCTTCCCATCCTCAGTCTCCATACTTGGACACAACCTCCTGACTGTAGTCTCACAAAGGACACATGGAAATGGTGGACACATGGAAACCCTAAGCTTATCCATTCTGAAACATGCTTTTTAACATCATGCTTCTTTCCCCAGATTTTCCAATTCTGGGCCAATCTCACAAGCTGATTTTTTCAGGAAACTGGACTGTCACCTGTCACCTGTCACTCCAGCTTCTCCTGGAGTAAGAACCACACAGAGATGCATACAACTGCTTCATACTATTGTGATGGCTCCACAACATCTCCCATCTTCTCACAAGTCACTTATGAGATGCTAACATGCCAACTGCAGCTCTTTATTCCTTGCATATGTGGCCCAAGCTTTGTTTTCTATGCTTAGTTATTGACTGTTGAGCTTTTAACTAGAGCTAGTTGTTGAAGAGCACCTATGGAAGTTCTTCTCAGAAAGAAGCTACTTGAAAAGATTTTGGGTTCAACAGTTTTTTGTGCTTTTTTGCTGAAGATGTTATTCTGGTCATCCTACTGTGCAGCAAGTGAGGTTGCTGCCTGCTCCATCCTGCTCCATATGAAATGTAGAAAAGATTGCAATTATTTCTAGAACACAATGATGGAGATGCTGGGGAAGTGGGCACCAGATCTAGAGTGAAAAACCAAAATGCAGCCTTGTCCTGCAAATGGGGAGATTTGGACTAGCACACAGACAACCTGCTTTAGAATAAGGTAACTTTTTAATCTCTGGGGATCCCAATCAATTTTGAATTCTCACTTCTTCTGTAATACAAGCACAAGGAAAAATTAAAGTTTAAGGGCAATTCAAAATTGACTGGATTTTGTTCTAGGCAGAAATTATATACTTGATAGCAGAGTAAGCAGGATATGTTTGCAAGACTAAAGGAATTAGATCCATCCTCGAGTATCTGAGATGATGTATTATGACATGCTGGTTTAAACCATCCATAATAAATAACCTGCTGCATCTAAGAATAGTATTCATAGATCTGCTCTGACAAGTGTACTGCCCTCCTGGTGCCCCTGGCTTGGGTGGAATTTGCACTCCAAGCACAGGCAAGATTTACCTTCTTGAATTTCCTTTAAATTGAGATAAGTAGTTAATTATTAGCTCTGCCTACCTCTTTTCTCATCCTAAGTGTTCTGTTGACCATCTCTGGCCTTATGTTCAAAAACATAAGAGGTTTTCTCTTCATGGCCTCCTCCAGCCCGTGCCCATTTACACTCAGCCGAGTGCAGACACGCACTGTGCACCACCAGACAATCCCACTGGCACCAGCCTCTATTCAATACCCTGTGTGAGTTTCAACCCTGTTTTACTGCCTCTTCTCCCATGTAACATGTGCTGAACACATCTGTGCTACAGGCCTGCCTCAGGGAGCATGGAGTTCTCCTCTTTCTCCTCTATATTTACGTGCCTTAGAGGAGACTGGTGCTCCAGCTTCTCTTGAGTTGGTTTAAACTATCTTTGGTGCACTGACTTCAGCAATGCCAAATCAGAGGCAAGCAATCTGGTCTCTTGCCTTCCCACTGAGCTTCCATCTGTTCCCAGGTCCCTGCTAGAGACTCTCTGCCCAGCATCACTCTTTAAAAAGCCAGTCTCTGTTTTCTGCTCTGATTCACAGTGAACTATGTCAACTGTCCCAGCCAGTATTTGGTGAGCAATGAGTTGGGAAAGCCTTGTCCATTACACACAAAGGTTGTAATCATAAATACCTCACACATACCACCTACAATCCCATCTATGCCAAAAAAGACCGAAGGTCAATCACGGGCACAACAGCTCACACCTCCATGTGCTGCTTTTAAAGGATGCTGCCAGCACAGTCTGCTTTTGCTCCTCTTTTTAATAGGGCAGTTATACTGATGTTTACAGAGTATTTTCCTAATATTTATGCATTATAACCAAATGTTCCATGCTAGTCTATAAAAAACAACTAGTAGTTTGTAGTGATAACTCTTGTCCAGTTAGTGCTGCTGAATAATCTAAATCCAGCAAAAAACACAAGGAAAACAGCACAAATCCTGATGGTGAAAGCCCCTCATGGGGAGCTACATTGCTCCAGAGACTGGCTTCAGCAGAGTGTCCAAGTGTCATACTTCCCTCACATACATATTTTCAGCATTTGTGCTCAGACATCAGTCCATCTGAATCACCAAGTCCTCACTCTGCTGGGATGCCCAGCACAATTCCTCAGAATCACCCATGCTTTTCTAAGGCAATGAGCCTTCTGGCAAGGCACTGAGCAACACACTAAGGCAGCGTTCTCAGCTCACCATTCAGAATTCTTAGCTTTGCTTCTGTAATCTGTACATGCATGTGAGAGTTGCTTGGGATTCAGAAAATGAGTGTAGAAGATGCCTCTGAATTGGTGGCTTTATATGTAAATGTTTATGTTATAATTGTCTCTGGCAGTTATATATAAATCTGAATCATAAAAATTATAAGAAACTGAAAAAACATTCTCAGTGAAAAACTAATTTGAAGAAGTTAGTTAATCATTGCATTTTACAGAAGTTTCCAAATGTTCTTAAAACTATCTTATACTTTCAAAAAGGAAAATATTTCAGTAGCAAGAAGCTCTCTGTAATTATTTGAACTATCCAAATTATTGGTTTTGGTTTCTTTTCATCAACTGCCAAAATCAGTTTAACATACAGCAGGAAACTTTAATCATATCTACTTCTGGCAAAAAAGATACTAAGATACTTTGTGACTAAGTTTTTAGTAGATAAGAAAAATTAATTGTAGGATCTGCTTGGAGTTCAAAGTACATCACAACGTTTATTAATTTTTCTGTAGCAGCAATCCTAGAAGATGCTTTGAAAATGCAGCTAATATTGTCTTATGCAGTAATCATCTTCCTTTCTCTGACCATCAGCAAAGATATAGTCTTTATCTCTGAAAGGATAGTGCCTCCACCAGCTCTGGCAGGGAGGCTGCATTAGCAGTAGGCTTTTTAACCTTTGTATGGGAAAGAAAGAATAGCTGTATGAAGACAAAAAAGAGAAGCAATCACTACAGCTACTGTTTATCTAGGATGTATGATCAGTTACAATCAAGCTCTTTGTTCAGGCTTATTATCAATCTCAGTGACTCACTCTGGCTTGTGACATAAAGCATGTGCACTTTTGAGATGAGGAGTAGGAATATTGCTTACCTTGTTGAACTGGAGAATAGGCGTTGGTCAGAAAACGGAAGTGCCCTTTATTGTACCAGCAAATCAATGACATATTTCCCTTCATTCTTATTCTGTACTGTCCTCTGGACTGTGGAGTTGCAGAATTGTTCAGCATGGATGGAGGTAGGCCTGTGCAGTCACTCTTCCTGGTGCTCAGCAACCCACAGCAGTAAATCTCTGCATGTGAACAAACATACTCCCTTTCAGCAAGCCATTGCATGGACCCAGAGAGCAAAACCAGCAGAGCAAGCCTGAAGGACCTCTGAAAGAACTTGCCACACAACCTTCTAGTCCAACAGATATGTGAGACAAAGATTTGTGTACTACAGACAAGTGCAGAAAGCCTGATCTCTTGCTGAAATATATTGACACCTCCTGCACTGTCATGATGAAACAACAGGAAAAATAATTCAGGGTATTTTCCTAGCTGTAACACCTACAATCTCTGTTTAGCATTACAATATGTTTAAAATTGGTGTCAAAAATCCCACAGTGGCAATGTGCATTATGGGACACATCAGAATTTATGATCCAAGAGAGTCTTGGATGTTTAACTGAAAGAATAAATTTTGGAGGGAGCAGGGATGTAGGGAAAGCTATAGCATCTCAGATGTTAACTGAAATAAATTCTCCTACATGACTCCTATGATGCTTTCAGTCACAATAGTTTAATCTACTGCTTCACTGTGCTGCCACACAGTTCTTGATTTTTAGCTCAATACTCCTTGCACCTGCATCATCTGCTTTCCGGAGGAAATGATGGTTAAGCAGCTGAAAACCACTGGAACTAATGGTTTATTTAAAAAAAATGCATATGCCAGAAGGATAGAGAAGATGGAAATACAAGTTCAGTGAAAACTGATTTTAGGGCACTAAAGCAAGCACTGATCTTGTCCTGCACAGACACCAGAGGCTCTTGCAGGAGACACAATCTGTTGCTCACAGCTTCTTGGCCTTTTCATATGTGAAAGAGGCAATGAATAAAATCTAACACCACAAAATGCATCTCAGTAGAGCCAGGTGTATTCCAGAGATAGAATCCAAACAAGGTTTGTAAACAACATTATTAACAATGCTTAAATTTTTCATTAGGCTGTGAAATACTAACAGCCTGTTTCTGTTAGTCCAAGAGAAGCAGATCTTCTCGATCAAATTTTTCCCTGACTCAAAGAAATCTTGGATGGAAATTTCCATCATCTCCCTCGGTTTTGTGTTAACCCATTTGAGTGGAAAAAAACAGTGGGCATGGAAGCAGGTGACATCTGTGCACATCTTGTGGTGGTTTAAAGCTCATCTGTCAGCCAAGTCTGCTTGATCAAATTTTTCATCATGCTGAATTTCGCATGATATCCTTACAATGAAAATGTGAAGTCAGAATGCAGTGTCTGGCTTCTCCTAAACATGTTACCTCTGTTCTTATGTTTCCATAAACATGTTATCACCTCTGTTCCTGGATTTCCATTTATGTGGCTCTTCTGCCTCTGCCTTTCTGGAAGCTCCTAAGCTCTTGAGTGCAGGTGCAGCCTTTGTCCTTGGTTCGTATAGTGACTTGCATGCTGAGCATCCACTCACAGCTCACAGCCACTACAAGAATACTAATAGATTCATTGCATGTACTCATGCATTGGTCCAGTTGTTGTGGGCAGATCTACAAGGAGCTACAGCTCTTCCATCAGAAATTTAAGCCACTAATGAGGGAAGAATATCAACCAACACAGCAATGGGAAAATTTCATACTCAAGGGAGAAACCTACACTCCACCGGTTATTTCTGATGAATTAATCAGTCCCTGGAAATCATAAGTTCCTTTCAGAAAAGAAAATGAGAAAAGCCTGATGATAACAGGCTTACAATCATTGCAGAGGGGACTGCACCTCCAGTGGAGAGCTGATTTTTTATTTTTCTTTTTAAAAATTTCTTCTGTTGCTAAGGGGTACCCAAGCAGTGTAGGTCATGTACCTGCAGGGTCTGCCATTAACATAGCAAAAATTTATAAAGCTTTCTTCTAGCCAATATGAAGATCTTCCTGCTTTGATAACAAGAAAACCTGAGAAGAATTTGCTTAGCTGCACAGAGTTTGTTATTCATTGAAATGTGATACTTTTTTCAGGAGGCTGCAATGGAATAAAACCAAGCTAATAACTAGATTGTTGTGCTAGAGCTTCAAAACAGCAACAGCCATCTCGGAGATCCCATAATAATTAGTTGTAGCCTTTCCTTTTATTGTAGCAATAAGCCTGCAGAAAACTTCCAGCAGATGTTCCACTCCTCCTGCAGAATAAAGAGAACCATTTTCTCTCTGAGGAACACATCATGTACACATCATGTAGCCATCCTGCTGTACAGTCTAGAAAAGTGCAGCACTTCTGCAGATTTACTAGCATCTCCCATCATGGATGAAACCCTTCATCTACTGTAGAGGTTTTAAAAACCACTCAGTTACTATAGCAATAGAAGCAATAAAAATTACACCCATCTGGCTCAATGAAGTTTTTGTGTGTAATTAAATCAGAATCACAACAGGTGTTTGCTGCACACACAGGAGTCAGAGGAAACAGGTTGTTCTCTGCTCTTCTTAAACTATGGGTGCAATGTAAATGAATACACCTAAGATAGAAGAAGAAATGTGGTGTAGTCACCCAAAACTCATTCCCAGAATCTCCAACCTCCAGAGAGCTTTTGCTGAAGCCTGTTTCACCACATCTTCACTAGTACAGTCCACAAAGGCCATCAGGCTTGAGCTAATTCAGGCAAAAATACAAATTCTGCAATCATTTATTCTGCATGCAACACTGGCTCAAGTCAGAGCTAGGAAACCAGTGGGGGCTGCCCTGGGGAGCAGAAGTGAGCTTGCTTTAGTCCATGTGCTGGAGTTGCAGGATCTTGCAAACCTTGTGGGAATGCCATGATCAACCAGGCTGGCAACTCCTGCAGCTTTGCCAACACCAGTCCCTCTGCAGAACAGAGCCAGCTGCTCCTGCCTGTTCAGAACATGCAGAAGGGATTTTCAGGGATCATATGTTTAAAGGAAGCATGGAATACAAGGCTTTAGGAGGTTTTGTCCTCTATAAAGGACAATACTGATGCTTAGAGAGGGAAAAAGGGATGTGACTATGAATGAATGTCACAGCAAATAGCAGTGACAGCCGTCTGCTCACAGAACAGAGAATCTGGGGCATTTCAATGCAGGTTTCCAGTTCTGTTCAGAGGCCAGTGTAAGAAATTCTTTTTATGTCCCCTGAAAAATAAAAAAAAGAGGTCTCTTCAGGGTTTTGATTTTGAAAAGGATCAAAGCGTTCTATCTTATTTTCTGAAGTTTTCTCAGTTCTCGGTATCTTCATATAGGTCTTAGAATTCTGTTCACTGACATCTCTTTATATTACAAGGCACACTATTGTCTACTGTGGTACAGTAAAGGTGCTACACCACAGGCTCTCAAAGAGAGACCATTACTGTCTTTAACAATAATGCATGTGTGGGCTAGGTGTGGAAAAGTGAATGATAGTTAAGATTTGACAAAATTTTTATAGGATCACAGGTTCCTATGGATTAAAGAATAGTTCAGGCTGAAAAACAACTCAGGAGGTCTCTAGTCCCACTCCCTGACAGAGATGGGTGAGCTCTAAGGCCAGACAGTGCCATGCAGGGTTTTATCTTGTCTGGGATTGTAAACTTCCAAGGACAGAGACTGCACAACCTGTCTGGGCATCCTGCTTCACTGCCCTCAGGAAAAATCCAGCATCTAGTCTGAACATCCTTTTTTTCAGCCTAAATCTGTTATTTATTGTCCTTCCACAACACACCAGTGTAAAGAGCCAGCTCCATTCTCATGACAGGGTAGCATAAGGCTGCTGTTGCCTCCCTGCAAAGCCTCTTCTCAACCTAAACAAGAACAGTTCCCTCCCCACAGCAGAGTGTATTTGTATGTAGAGTATTCTTGTCCTGGGGGGCATGTTGTCTAAAACTGTAGGAGGCAATAATCACCTCCTTTGATCTACAGGCTACACTCCTGTTAACACAGCCCAGGACGGTGTTGACCAGCTTGGCTGCCAGGGCATGCTGCTGACTCAGGTTCAGCATGCTGGTTACCAAGACCCCAAGTCCCTTCCCCCAAAACACAAGAATTTTGAAAGGAACTAATAGAGTTTTAGTAGGTGACTTCCCAGATTTTCCAGAATTGCCTTTAGTTGCCTTAAAACTGTCATATTCCCAGAAAGCCTATGGCTTCCAAGCATGAACTTATTTAAATCTTCCCCTATTTCTCTGTCGATAGTCATGAAGCTTCCAAATAAAATAAAGCAGTTAAGATCAATACCAATTTCTTTTTGGTTTTGGCTCTCAATGGGATCTTTCTACCACTGGTCCTGCTCTAGCTCAGAAATTGAATTTTCTTGAACACAAAAAGTAAACTTACCAGTTTAAGAATGGGTCTTGAATTGTCATGAGCACCTGAGTATAGCTGCTTTTCAACAGGCTCTTATGACACTTTCTGGCCATGATGTTGCTGTGTTCAGGTTTAGCTGAAGTCACACCCCAAAAACTGTCATACATCAAAAAAACCCCAATACTGACTTCATTGCTGAAGGACACTCTGTGGTAGATCAGGAGAGATCTCTCTGTCCAGTCCAGGCTTCTTTGCTTGCCTCTCCCCAAATGTGCTGCTAATGCAGCAGGATCCCAGCAGGTGCTGGCAGCACACAATCTGCTTGGCAGCAGAGCCAATAAACACCATCTCCTCCAAGGCTCTTACTGACTTCACCACAGCTTGACATCTCAAGCATCTCACCTCTCCCAATGTCTCACAGTCCTTCCAGCTCAACATTCCCTATCAGAATCTCTGAGCTAGCCCCTAGCAGCTCATGGCAAATGCAGACAATCCCATTCCCTTATTAAACAGAAACACTCTTCTGCCCATGATAATCTTTATGTAGGAGTGCCATGCTACATTGGAAAGCCAATAAACCTGCTCTTTTAGTGTCTACCCCCCAGCCACCTTATAGCTTCACCCCTAGGAAGGTGATAGTGTGTACCAGATCTGAAATTTAATTTTGGAGGCAGCTGTCAGAGATTATAAAGTCTCATGAAGCTATATAACAAATCATGAACCAAAATGAAACCTCAGTATTGCATTAGCATATTTGATCAGATAGTAAGTCAAAATTATATGTTTTAAAAAGACATTATTGAATGTGTTACCTGCTAGAAACCATTAATTTGAATGATCTGTGCAGTGTAAAGCCTATGAATAATTCAATTCTGTGAACAATATCTTGAATTATCTGCAAGTAATAAACACTCAGCTGGTTTAGTAGCCATGTATCTTTTTCACCAGGGTTACTGACCAAATAGATCATGCCATATCATCTTTATCCTTCTCTAGCTGAGCATAAAGGATGAACTCAGTCAAGCTGTCAGTCTTTACATTTAAACCTTAACATTTCATCTCAGGTACAAAGAGTGTGTGTGTTATCCTCTGCATGTTTTTAAATTCACATTTTGCATCATTGGTTTGGTAGTCTTAAAAATGTAATGCTTACAATCATCTGGGAAAAGCCATCTAACAAAGATAGGTCTCTGCTCAGAGGAAAAACTCCAGTGCACTATAAATATGCTCTACTCCTTTCCCATTTGGCTTGCAGCATTTGGGAAACCATGGCTCTTTTATGAGGTATGCAGATATTCCACTGCAGCCAGTGAGCTTCCAGCTTGCCTGAATTAATGTAGGAGATAAGTCCTGCATGGAGCTCAACAGATGAAGCCCTCAGTGCCAGCACAGTCTGTAGTGCTAAACGACAGCACTGATGCAGCTCACTGATGTTCTCATTTTAAATGAGAATTACCATATTGTCTCAATTCTCAGACTTCCCTGCTTTGGGAAACCATGGTTCATTAATATAATGGTTTGCGTGGGTTTAATTTTCTGCAATGACAAAAACCCCCAACCTGGGCAGCAGTGGTGTGTCAGCAAATGGCCTTGTAGCTGTGATGCATGACAGCAGCCTACAGCCTCATTGCTGGAAGGATTATTCTATGCACCACACCACTCTGAAAGGCTCTGCTGACTGAAGAACAAGACCATAGTGACATGAAATGACTTAGAACTGACTGGCAAGAGTGCAGGATCCTGTAATTGCAGGGGAGTCACAGGTCCTCAGCATCGCTGAAAGCAAAGCAACACGTGGCTTTTCCATGCTCAGAGGGAGGGGGCAGAAAGGATCCTTTCTGTCTGGTTTTTTTTGACAGAAAGGATGATCTGGGATTGCTCTTCGCAGTAGCAAGAGACTTGCTGTATCAATGGACATTCCACTGACAACTGTGTTTTTGCTAATGGAGAGTTTTATTATGCTTTCAAAACTAAAATCTGTCCTATCAAGGTATGTTGATACTAGCAAAAATCCCCCAAAACACAAAAAAGCAAACTTTTCTAGAGCTTTTGCAAAGGCATAAAATGTCCTCTAGAGAAAACCCATCTTTAATAGACATTAAACCAAAAAAGACTTCTAAAGCACTTCTCTAAGGATTCATCCCATCCTTCATCTTTCACAACAGGAATAGAAAAATCACAGGCAGATAGGAAACTCCTTGAAAAGTCCCCCAGGTGCATAGGAGATTTGACCTCACATTTCTAAATCAAAGAAAAAAAAAGCAAGCACTTTAAATAACCTTATTAAAATAGTTTTTACATCCTCATTTTGAAGATTTTTAAAAAACAAGATTTAAAGAGCAACTTAAAAAGTCTTCTGCATAGTACCTTCTCATGAATGAGACATTTTCTTAGAAATGAACAACTTAGCTATACAAGGAATTGCAGTATCAGTGAAGACTTTTGGAATTTTTTTTCACCATTAAAACCCAATGAGTCACCCAATACACACCTTGCTTCTCGAATTCTTCAAAGAGATTCAGGCTGGTAATGCTTGGGCCTGTGAAGATGATGTAGTTCTTCCCAGAGGCGTTTTGACAAAGGCTTTTGGCCACCATACTGTGAAGTTGTGGTTTGTTCTTCAAAGCATCCAACCCATCAGCACCACTCCCTTCTTTGAGATGGACATAAATCTTAAATGAGAAATGGTAAGAAAAGTCAAAAGATTACAAGGAATCCAGAGGGAGCAGATGCAATTCCCAACACACCTGCTCAACTTGAGACAAGCTGAGAAGGCAGCAGACACTAGTTATAACGGGTCATCAAAGTCCCTCTCAAGGGCCTGTTGCTTTTAAACCAGTTCAGGTTAGCTGGCACAGCTACTGACAAATACAGCATCCTTCACCTCACTTCTGAGGCTCCTGTCTCTGTTGTGCAGTTTGAAGATTGTTTGCTTGGCAGGAAAAGACTCCAGTCATAACTGGGATTACGTTTTATACTGAATCTGCATAGGCTTCATTGCTGAAGCAAAAGGGGAGCATGGGAACTTTTATTTTCAAGAGAAGCCAGTGTAAGATGACCAGAAGGAAATGGCCCATCACCTTCACTGCATTAATATTCAGATTTATTTCCCATTTGCAGTAACCATCCGGCTGTGTCACAAGTGTGTGTACAGCTCCATAAATGAGCAAAATGCACACCCAACCAGCCAGAACACCCTCATCAAACTCTCTAGGCACAGTGCTAACACTTAGATCCTTTACATAGATCCTGATTTGGAAGTAACCCACCAGAACAGTCTGAACCATGCAGAAGGAGAAAATGTGTAACCCTTCCTTTGGACACAAGCCTTCTATTTTATTTTACTGCCAGTATTTTAGAAGCACAACTTACACCCCAGTTCAACACTTAAGCCAGCTAGGCATCCAACCTTCATCTTGTTCTAAGAGCTGGCAGAAATAACTTGGTGGAAAGATGAATAGGAAAAAGCAAACACTGTACTCTGATACTCAAACACTACTGTCATACCATGGAGCTTAAAAAGATTTAAATACACAAACAAATACAAATTTTCAGAAAAACTTGCCCAGGCCTGACTTCGTGACTTTGGCTCTGAAATACTCAAATCTTTTATGAATTACATAAAATTTTACCTGTTAAAGAAAAAATTGAAACTTGTTCAGTATTCAGAGGCAGGTAAAAGTAATTTTGCCTTGGTTTTTGGAGTGCTATATCCACAACAACTTCATTAAATTTGTTTGACAATTCAACCATGCAAAACATGCAGCATTACTTTTCCATATAGCTTATTTCTCTTACCAACAGACACTGTTACAAATGAAAATTCATAGCAATCCTCAGAGAACAAAAATGCTCATGTTTGCACTAGTGCTCCCAGTAATTTGTAACTCAATGATCTTAGAGAAGAACAAAATTCAATTAAACAGCCTCTTCCTATTTTTGATGGTGCATCTCCCAGCACTTGTATTCTGTGTAATATTCCCTAGTAATTCATGCATCATGGAATAGACCTCAACAGAATGTGTTATATATGAAATTTCTGGGAAATTAGACATAATTTGTATTTTGAAGGAACTGACATGCTGAAAATAAAGTTGGTGCAAGGACAAATGCACACTATTTCCAAAAAGTAGAGTGTATATTAAAAGGAAGTCTTAAACACATCATGTATCTTAAAAAAAAAATAAATTAAAACCGCTTTTATTGATAAAAACAGCTCCCAGATGAGGACAAAGGCAGCAATGTTTGCAGACTCTCTGATTCTGCTCCACTCATTTTTGACAGCTGTCAAATTTGTGCTTTCTCCAGTTCTAAGACTGAGGACTACCTAATTATGATAAGTCATTTAGGTTATTAATCAGGGCTCCAGGGAGTCAGTGGAACGCATTCAAAGAACAGATTGCTCCAAATTTATGGCAAAGGTATTTCATGATTTTTGGCAACAAAATTAAGATTAGATTACTAGTGTGTCAGCAGAGAGACCACACATCAAACGCTCAAAATCTACAGACAGGGCAGTGGAGACAGAAGATGCAGACAGATTAGATTTGACCTTGGATTAGCAGATAAGCTGAAAACAAAGCAGGAATCTAAGTCTATAAAGGTGTCTTACACCTTACCTCCCTATATCAAGTAAATCTTAGAGTTTTTCCTGCTCCATGCTTGCTCCATGTTCCTTGTACAGTGCTGCCTCTCCAAGGGACAGTCCTCTGGCACTGCTGGTGTGCCAGTTGGTCCCTCACTGGTTTGCATCTGCAAGCAGCTCCTTTAAAGAGCATGCCCCCCTGCAACTGGCCACTGAGGTACCACTACTTTCACATGAAGATGCTACACACTTCATGGGTTTTGTTAGCAGAATTCCCTGCACATCTGGCTATGAATCTCAACCCTCTTACTTTGTTCACCTCCCCAGCACCCTTTACTCAAATGTCCACACCCACTGCTGAACCTTTCCTCCTTGTCCTCCAATGTTAAATATTTTCCTCCTTGGGCACCTCCTTACCTGTCCAGCAACAGCCTTTTTTCTTGGCATAGTATTTCTTGTTTTGGAGAAGCATCATTCAAAGCTTTATCATGCCCAGCTCTACTGGGACAATGGGTGACAGCAGCAGTGTTGGAAGGTATAAAGGCTGCTGTGAAACAGTGGCTGTGTACAGATAACTGGCAAAGACATGGCTTCAAATATCTTTGCAAATGCCCAGGATCCCATATGGGCTCTATTTTCTCTCATCCAGCTTATTTCATTGTACCTCAGCCCATTAAGATCCTACCAACAGCATTCCCACTGCCTTTCTGTAATGCATTAGAAATGTTATTTAAGAGTCAGGAATCTGCAGAAAAAGCACCAATTGCCAGAAATTGGCTATTAGACCTTCATAGGCACAGTTAGAAACTGCTCTCCCAAAATGTTTGTTAAACCATTCACTAGACCTTCTGGTTTGTCCTGGGACATTAGAATTTTGTGTTCTTTCCATGTGCACCAACAGCAAAATATCAGAAGTACAGGCTCAATAACTGTTGCTGGAAAACAGATGGGAGCTGCTGGCAGCAAACATCCTCTGCTTCTGTGCAGGACAGCCCAAGCAGTGCTTCTTGAATATCTGCAGAGATCTCTTTCACTGTCTATCTTTTCTAATGGCTACTGATACATTTCATCTACAGCACCAATTGGGATAATCTGTATAGGTGTGACATCATCTGTCTTTGGAGGCAACTACAGGCTGAATATATTTAACAAGCAGTGTTTTTTCTATTCATTCCTCAATTATTTGTTGAATATTTGTTGAATATCTGTTGTTTATCAGAACAACAACATGCTCAATTGTGCCTTCTCTCTACCTGTGGCTGCCCCACTGCACCAGGCACTTTCAATGCAGTATGTTTTCATTACCTTCTTGTGAAAAGTTCATAAGGTCTCACATGAACTGAGTAAAAAAACTGAACACTTAAGAACAAAAGCTACATCTTGACTGCACATTTAAGAGAATATGCCCTAGAAACTGAAATATTGGTGATTCTGCTCATATTTAAAGCTCAGATGGCATATTGAAGGCACTTGTGAACAGTACATCCCAAATACTCCACCTTCATACATAATTGAAGCACCCCAGGGTACAATTCTCAAATGAAATAGATGACATTTGGAAGCAAAAGAAGGGCAGAGGTAGTAATAAACAGAAAGAAGATTTTGAAAGATACATTGTGCAAGAATATTTCACAAAGGGCAGATCCTAAACAACCACAAAACAGAAGCCATGTTTTTAGATGACACAGTTATAAAAGCATGAGAGCGAAGTAAAGTAGTCATGATTTTTCGATCCTCGATAGCTATTGAAAAAATAACTTTATTTTTTTCTACAGGCTTCACAGCCAACTCACAACTGCACACTCCTAGCACTACTCTCTACATCCTGCCTCAGTCGGTCTTCCCCTCTCATCCTAAACCTCACCTCTAACTGTTGCCATGAATCTCCTGACACTGCTGGGAGATTCTCCTCTCCAGTCGCATCCTAAATCTGCTGCAGTTCATACTCTCTCCTTCTTTGCTGATCTCTTCCCAGCTCTTGTCTAGCAGATATTGGCACCAGTGGTGGTGCTCTTACTGAAACCAGATCTTTCCATTTGTTTGAACCTCTCTTCATTCTCTTCCTGCTACTCTAAAGGCTATTTTCTAAAGGGTATGCAAGAACATACTGTTTTCCCAACCTGTTCCCAGCTACTTCCTGGTGTTCCTTACAAAGCTCTTTATTTGGTCCCCTTCTTTTCTCCCTCTGCATTCTATTTTGAATTATTTCAATCTGCATCGATACACACAGATGCAGCTAACATCTTTGTGTTGAAGACTGACAAATATCTGTTCTGCCTGCACATGTTATTCAAAGTTTCTAAAAAACCTTTGTGAGACTGGCAAAAAGATGCTGGTGGAGTTGACAATGCAAATCCAATATGGTTTAGAATTCTTTGCTTTTCTTTCCATGATTTCTTGGGGGAACCCTAAAAACCCATAGCAGCATTTCATAATCCAGAATTCAGTGTTATAATTTCCTGTTATTTTTTTGTCACTGAGGGTAGTGCAAATTTTTACCTGCATGGCAGACTGACAAATGCATGGATCAGCAAACACAGATTTTGCTCTGTACCTTCTCCCAGGCAGCCACATCTAGGTCACGCAGATTCATTTTCTCTAACAGCTCTGCATAAATAATTTCCTAGTCTTTCAAATACCTATGCCTGGCTTTCCTCCCAATTACTGCAACCATCCTTCTTTTCTTTGGCCTTCCTTAAATGCATCTTGACACCCCGACAGTGCTCCACCCCTCAGATCACTTGCCTAACCCTTTGCTTTGACCATGTCAGCCTTCTGCCAGCTCCCTCTTCTTTGCAGCATCAAATGGAAATGGGACTGGAAAATGGAGACAGGCCTTTATGGTCTAGGCTTCCCTATTGATCTCCTCCTGTGCCATGTCAGTATAGTGATTCCTGCCCACACTTGGCCAAGAATCCAACAACCAATGTCAAACAAGCTCACATTTGCCTCTTTCCATGCTACCCTTCTCCTGCCTGGTTGGAAATCACCACCATCTCAGCAGAGCTCTTTATTTTGCTCTGCAAAACCTTTCCTAGAAAGGGTGCAATCCCCACAAGGCAATTGCTAATCAATGCATTGGTCCTGTTTCTTCTTAATGCTGCTTTTCCAGGTTCCCTCTGTGTAACTGGCAGACCAGCTCAGGTCCGTGACTGAGGCTTCGCTCTGGTGCCACACAATTGCACAACATTGGCTCAGATTTTCTATGAAAATTGCTGTTGAGCTGTGAGAAGGTGTGTAAATGAGGAGGGGTAAGTGGGAAGGTATATAAGTGATGCAAGGCAAGAGCAGTATAAACTATCAGAAGTGCTGTAACTGTTGAGACGATAACACACAGCAGCTTGAGGAGGAAAATACTTACATTAAAAGGGCATAAAATCTTAAGACAAAACCAAGTGATGAGAAATCAATGACATCAACGACCTAGATCATTTCCAAGGAAGAACCACAAGGCTGATGACTGCTTGGCTGGTGCAGGCTCACCAGGAGTAGGGTGTATACTGGTGCCTAGCAGTGTGTTAGTCCCAGATTGCTGCCATGTGCATTAGCCAAGAAACACTGTGGGCAGCCAAAACGTGTCTGAACTAAAGAGATTTGCTGTAGAAAGCCTAAGCCTCCTTCTTGCACATAGATCCTAAACTTTCTATGGCATGGAATTTTTTTTCCTGCTTACTGCACCCAGCACAAAGGAATAGGATCCATGAGGGACATTCCTATGGCAAACCTATTAAATGCACAAAACAGGAGGCTCTGGTGCTTTTAGTGTCCTTCTTCAGGCAGTTACACTGAATGAGAACAGCTGCAGAAGGGACACAACTATACAGTAGTTTTATTGTCATAAACTCAAAGCAGCTCATATGGGAACTAAAAAATAACTTTCACTAACACCTGAAAATAGATACTAAGACTGTATGTAAACTGTGAGAGATCTTTGCATTAGATCACATTTAGGTTTGGTTTCCTATTCATTTAGAAACATGGTAAGATTGTAAAGTCCATAAAAATTAATAGGGCTGGCCCATCACACATCTGCAAAAATACTTTTCCAGTTAACACTGGGGAGCAAGAGGATAATTGACTTTCAGCTGAGATCTGGGATTCTCAGATGCTGACATTACAGAACCACATGCATTAAAATTCCAGGGCCAAGTGGGAGCCAGACAAAGAAAGGAGATAGGATTTTCCAGTCACCAGTGACTGACAAATGAAGGTGATCAGATTTCCTGGGATCCCCTCATAGACAAAGCCTGACCTTGAGAACCTCCTCAAAGCAGCTGCTACATCTGTGTGTTCCAGATGCAACCGTTCCAGCAATAGAGGAATTATCAGGGCACTGTTTAAAGAAATGCAAGGGCTCAGACTAATCTCTAAACACAACTTAAATAGGCCGAAACACCAACATTTCTGAGCAGCTTATTAAGCAAGTGCACAGATGGCTAACTTTCCCGCAATCCTGACCTTGAAAAGAAAACTGACTCCAGGTTTATTTACCTCTCTCTTTCCCATTGACTGAATGCACTTATGTGGTATGTTGTGAAATTATAAATTCTAAGGGGCACAATCTCAGTTTCTCTAAATTTTCGAAGTTCTTACTCTGTAAAATCAATACGGTTATAAAGTATTCCAGCTGGTTGTAGCTACCCTGTCTGAAATTAGCTACAGCATACGCTATAGAAGCATGGTGTTTACATTGTTTGGGTTGTTTTTTTTTTTTTTTGATGCTGCTGAGAGCTCTGCCACTGATCTCTGGAGTGACCTCAGACATCTCCCCTCACTGAGACTGCTGCTCTTTGAGGAGAGAGCCCTTTCTCCCTTCTCAGGCAAGAGCCACCCTGATCCAGGTTTCACTCTTTAAACATGGCTGTCATGCAAATCACTGTTTCTTCAGGACCATGGAAAGACTCAAGATGCAGAGACACAGTACTTTTCCTTACTCTATTCTGACTCATCACTTCATGGGAAGCAGTGGAAGGTGGAAACTCAAAGTCAGTCCCAGCACAAGGACCTCAAGGACTTCATAAATCTGAGTAACATATTTCACAGGGATATTAGTAAAAATGAAATGCATTATTGCAAGAATTTTCTGCCAGGGAATAAAAGCAACCGCAGAGCCCATATATTCAGTGGCAGGGAGGAGGTGTGGGAAGGGAAAAGTCTCCAGTACAGCCTCAGAAAATAAAATTAATTTCAATGAATAGGAAAGGATATACACATCCATAAAGTAATTTCTTCCTCACCACGATACCAGTTTTTTAAAGCAAATAATTACGTTGATGCGCTAATTCCATTACTGCCTATCGGAGTGATTAATATTGCCTGACTGTGCCTTTGTGGTGCTCTCTACCATCTACATACTGTCTTTCATCTTGTTAATTGATGGCCCTTTGGGTCAAGGACTGTCTGAGGGTTATATCTGGGCTATGGATCTGTGCTTCAGGATGAGGCACTATAGGAATACCTTGTTCTGCCAGCTCTCCATGTGCTAAGGTTCATCAGCATCCTGTGCTTCCTTCTCCTGCAAAATGATCAGAAAACCTTCTTGTGCAGGAGAAGCTTTGCAGGGACTAGGCACCACTTAGTAACAGTTACTCAGAACCATGCTCATTCCTTTTGCACAAGAAGTGCAAAGAGAGAGCATGATAAGTCCCACCAGGACAAAATAACTAGCCCTGGTAAGGTATTTGGGAATTCTCTTTATCATTTTTTGATGAGCAATATTGCTATATCTAAAATGAGAAATAGTTCTACCAATCATATTTATGAACAATTTTTATAATCAAGTGTTTCAGATTTTCAGAGAAAAAGAAAGAAATAAGAACTCACCAAAAAACTGACACAACTGCAGTTTTGATTTAAATAGTATGACTTACTATTTAAATATACTCTATGCAAATACTGTAAGTAAGACTTCTAAGCTACTTCAATAATTTAAACTGCAATCAAGACATTAAAATATTGGTTTTAAAAGTGTCTCAGTGGTAAGTAGGGAAATAGATGTGCTAAGTAGTATGTAGGGAAATAGATTGGAAGGAAACAAGAAAAGCAGAGAGAAGATGGAGCAGAGAGGGACACCTGAAGTCCTGCAAGCTGCATTTGTTGTTCCCCCTAAATTAGAGAGAAAAAAATGAGAAGGCTCAAGCCCTCTCTCACAGCACTGTTGCCACCTTGATGTCAGTGTCAAGGGCAGATGAAAAAGGCAAGAGTATCAGGGCAGTTTTGCCATCTACTTTGCCAAAGTCAGCTCTCCTGGAGCCCTTCTGAACCTTCTGAGAGGTTTTGTTTGTGTTCCCAACTGCGGCAGACATATATTTACGTTGTTTGAATGATGTGTCCTTCCTGCATGTTCCCAATTGGCCAGCTGACCGTGAAGAGATGCTCAGCAACAAAGCTATTCACTGCAACAAGATGCTCTGCTTGAGATTTTCTGAAGCAGAGATAGAATCCGAAATTGTGCATCCATCTTAAAACAATTAACTGTCAGGGTGCAGTCAAGTTATCTGGAGTGCAGAAGACAGAAAAGTAGTCTAATATTCATACACTATTTATATTATGAATAAATAAGCCTATGTACCTTCCTATGTCCACAAGCAGTACTTGGGCTTTATGCCACTTCTGTTCCATGAATGGCTTATTGGACTAGATTTTCAACCAAAAGCCACTTCCTTAAAAAAGTAAATTATGATCCTTCAAAAAGAAGTGTTTTCAAAGCCAAAAATGTGATACAAAGTTTTGTTCATAAGAACAAGCAGGAACAAGAATTTGAAGAGACAAACAGCTGAAACTTCTAACATTAACCTGTGAGCTGCCAACCAGAGTTCACAGAGTAACTCAGCATGTGGCATATCCATTTTTCATTAGGAAAAATCAACCAATCCTTTTCATCACAGGAAAAGCAGAACACTGGAAAAACTAAGATGTCTCCTCAGATGGATTTTTTTCCTTCTTTTTTAAACACCAGGCTTATAATTCAGGATTGGAGGACATTGTTTTTAGTCAGGAGCATCACAGACCTCTTTAAGTTCCTTCTGTTCCTGAAAACCAGTCATATATAGGTCCCTCCCCTCTTCTGTCTGGGCCTACAGACACATATTACTCAGATTTTTGAAAGTGAATTATCCTAATTTATGAAGTGTTGATAGTCCTATTTTGTCTTGAATAAAAGGACCTTAATGTCATCGTGTGGAAGCAGTAAGGGAGGGAATTCACCCAGACAGTATTACAGAATATGCATGTTTTGAATTAGGTGCTGTAAGATTTTTCCAACAGCTGGCAGGTGATAGACAAGTCAGTTCTTAACTATCAGACAACAAGTCTTTTCTTCATGATAGCAGCTTCACAAGAGATTGAAGGGAAGGTGTGTACATGAAGGTGAAAACATTGGATTTATTTCTGGTTTAGATCAATTCTCTCCATTTGTTAAACACAGGAAAAAAAATCAAAACCACCTGTTTTAATACTCTAAATACACCAAATAACCACCAAAAAAGTGCTTTGGATTCTGCAAAACTGCTTGTAAGCGTGACACATAAATGAACATAGCATTTCAATCATATCATAATTGAAGTTGCCGATCCTCCCCCAACCAGGTTTTTCCATTTTGGCATCAATGTATATTTTTCACTATTCCCTAAGGTCCCTTTCACCCAGTCATTTCAGCATGTTGATAACGACAGCCAAGTCAAGGAATGAAAATAGAAGGCAGCTGGTAAGATAATCCTGGACGTCATCTGGATGCAAGTGAAGCATGAGCATCTAATTCATTAAGGGAGTGGGAGGATTAGGGTGGTGCTGAGCATCTATTCTGTTTAATTTGACATTCCATTAATTTAGTCTCTCAGTGGACAGGACAGGAGGTGCAACATAATTATAGTTCAGAATCTGATACCTCTGGCATGTCTGAAGACTTATTAGTTTTGTGGCAGTTGGCTGGGGGGAGTGTGGCACGAGAGAAGAGCAGACATTGTGCTCGCTGTACCCAATATGCGTTGGTAATAAACTGCATGCAGGACTGGTGAAGTCCTCCTTGGAGATCAAAGACACTAACTCTGTATAGCAAATGACTTTCCAAGAGCTTTGACAGCAGAAACTTCCAAGGATGCTCCACAAGGTGAGTCTCCTTTGTATCAGACAAAACAGCTTCTTTAAAACCTGGATGGAAGAGGCAGGATCCTAAATTTCTTCTCAGAGGGAAGTTTCATCATAGCTGAAAACGCAAACCTCTGTTCCCAGTGAGCTCTTTTCCTGCACAGCTACTCAAACAGTCATAATGATTCACCAACCAAATTCTGCTCTGAACGAATGCTCAGCTGCAGCAAATCCACAGGCCCTGTTCTGACATGCATTCAGCCTTAGCAAGCAGTGTGCACATCCTACCTCTGAACCACCACTCTGGAACGTGGGACACAACGTTTTCACAGAAGCTCTTGGGAAAAAGAAATATTGGAAAACATCTGCCCACTCACCTCAAAGTATCAACATAAATGACCAGATTTTTCAAGGGCTCTCAAAATACATCAGCAACTGGGGAATCTGAGAATTTGAGAAGATGGTCCCAATGCCTTACAACAATAAAAACAAACCCTTTAACATGTCTCTCACTCCAGCTGACATCTTACCTTGAAGTCACATCAGATTTTGTGTCTTTGATAGAGAGATAGATGTGTGAAAAGACATATAATAGGAGCCCTCACTAATATGTTTCTCAAAGGAAAACTGACATCTTGACACCATAATGATTTAGTCTATTGGACACCACTGGCTATCACAGGTGCAGTGTTGTAGTTATAGAGACAAAAATCTGACTCATTAAAAACAACATAAGTCACAGCACCTAGACATTTTGATAAACTTGGGATATACAAACAGACAGACCTTTTAACTGCATTTCAATGTAATTAGCTGAGGGCTGGCAGCCAGATGGACAGTATTAGAGACAGAAACTCTCACTTACATCATACAGCAAACAAAGCCTCAGGAACTTGTCATCACTGTCTGTCACATCTCATATCTGCAGGAGCCAGAGGCCTCCTGCATTCAGACTGTAGCCCCTGGTCAGGTAACCAAGAGAAGCGACTGTTACCTTTGGTCCTGCAATACATTTAAGGGCCTGCTGGAACTGAATGAAGACATTTGAAGAGGTAAAACCCACCTGGCAGATGAAACCAGTGGATGAGCACTGCCGAACCCAAAGACTGAATTTCCTCTTTTTCCTCTTGCGCAGCTCCCTCTCTGTACAGGTAGCAATGAAAACAGGATCCTCATCTATCAGGGGTTCATGTAGTACCTGCAAGTGGCAAGAAAAGAGGTAGGGAAAAAAATGGAAGAATACATGATTGCTAAAAAAAAGCTACTTTAACTGCTTTCAAAGAAATACAACCCTTGCACTGTGCTTGTGTGCATCACCCCAAACAAAGAAGCAAATCCACTTTAGTTTGATGCCACCATCCAACAAAAACCAAGCACACCCCATTATTGATAGCAGCTCTACACATAATCTGCAAACATTGCAAGGCACAGCTCTTACTTCTGACTATCTGCTACAGTTCAATATCCCTCCAAAATGATCCAGGGGATGGGACAGAGAGAGTGGATTGTTAGCAGCATCCTTCCCCATGCTTCTTCATAAGATTCATATTGTTTGGTAGAATGTCTTCCACCCAAACATCCCCTACAATTTGTTGTAAAGTACATTCCTTGGTTATAGCAAAGGAAAACACATAATCAAGAGAGAGAGAAGTTAAGGGAGAAAAAGATGCATTCTGCTGCCACTTAAGGAGGTGGTGAAGCAACAGAAAATATTTTTCCTGGCAGAAGCAGCTTTAAGGAAGTCTCTCTTGCCTCAGGAGCTGAAAAAATTGACAAAAGGAGACAAGGATAAACCATCAGAGGCAGGAATAAAAAAAATAAGGCAGACTGGAGAAAGTAACAAAGACCTGTGAAAGTGAAGCAGTTTCTACATTCTGCATTTAGGTGATGTAAGTGGTTCCCTGTTTCTTACAACTGTTTTGTTATGCTTCTCTCCATTAATTTAGCAGCAAAACGGAAGTGTGATACTGCTAGGTATCACACTGTGGAACTCACCTATAGAGAAGTATTAGTAGCTCCCCACAGCTCACAGGCTGCTGTGCATAACATACACATACCTGACTGCACAAAGTGCAAGTTGTCTAGCAAGATATTTGTGAAAATGCAAAGACTTGCAAACTGTTGAAAGGTCTCAGCTGATGAATGCTGACCAAATTGAGACATGTACTTCTAAATCAGAGCAAGTCACTGCAGGCTCCCCTCCTTGTACATGAGGGGAAAGCAGTCCCAGCAGGCCATAATTCATATCCTTGTAAAGATGTGCAAAATAGTCAGATGGGTTATAATTTAAAGGTGTCTGCTGTTTTCCAGTGATCATCCCTCCAGGAGACAGGCTCAGAAACAGGTATGCAGAGGTTGCCTCCCTCAGACAAAGCCTTTCCACACCTGCATGTGTGCTACTTTTGTGCACATCCGCGCAGTCAGTGGCGGAAAGGAGAACAAAGCTGCACTAAACCTAGCATGAGGCTTGTAGGAGAGATGTGGTGGGTGAGCAGTTAAGCACCAGAGATGAGCAGCTGCTGGCCTCCTGAATAGAAGATGTTTGCTGAACATCACTCAGTCAGCCCAAAATAGGCACCCGTGCCCTCCCCATGCAGTGATGGCTGCATGCTGTCATTTATACGCACTCCACTTCTTAGCGACTCATGAAACATTCACAGGACCATCTGAAAGCACTCCTGTGAAATGTTCAAATTACACACCAAAATGCAGATGTGAGCAAGGAGAGCTGCACACAAAGCTATTAGTTCTTCCAGCTGCAGCTGCCCTGTTCCCGCACTGAAGCGAAATCTTCCTCTCTCAAGATCCACACAGAACACGACCCTTCCCATCTAAAGGCCATCTGGGGCATCTTCCGCTTCTGCCTCAGAGAATTCTGAACAGCATTTTGCAAATATTAAACTTGCCCTCATTCACTTTTGCCTTTCTTCGCCTCATGTGCAGAGGGAAGGAGCACATCCTTTGGGATAGGGTTGGATAAATGGTTAAGAATTTCTCAGCTTCTTGGAAAGGCTCTCTTACCTGCCAGATCCCATTGAGTGGTGTGGTTCCACTGTTATAATCTACCCTGCTGCAGGATGGAGAGCAGCAGAAAGCAAAGGCTGTATAAGGACATCCTTTACCCTTTGTCATTAGCTTCTTTCCCTCTGTAGCACAGCATCAACTCCCCTAGCAGCAGCTCTACTACATCCTGTTTACCCTTCACACCCTTTCTGCCTCCTATGATACAGTAAGGCCTGTCAGCCTCACATCTAGAAAGCACATCTGAATATTTAAAACCTCTCTCCATTTTCCTTTTCTTCCTGCCCATGCTCAGCAATGCCTTCCCTCCTTTGTTCCCCTGTACTGAATTTAAGTAATTTCTCTGTAGAGTCCTACTCAACTTTTGTGAAGAGGAAAGAAAAATGTGAACAGACTAAGGCAAGATATGCTGGTGCTGCAAAGACAAAATGTGGACAGGCAAGCAAAATGAACTGAAAACCCTAGAGCTTGCTCTTCCTTCAGAGAGGGGGGGACAAGTGTTGTCACGCCTCCACATGCAACCACTGCTTCAACAGCTGTAAAGAACTTTGCAAGCAAGGCACTCTCCTGCCACTGACATGGTGTTTTCAGGACAAAAGTTAGCCCTGTCACTACTGGCCAGTCCTATTAGTTTGTTCACTCTCCTGTATTCTCAGTCTCCTTGCTTTTCCTGCAGTCTCAAATCCATCTATTTGCCAAATCCCCATGCAAAGTTATATTTGCTCTCTCTCTATTCTGCATTTTTGCTGTTGCTGCAATACACACTTTTACAGGAGTGAGCTTACTGCCCCCATGGCATATTCTTTTCTGCTTTTCATCTTCCTTGATAAAAATCTACTTTCAGGCTTAATTGACTCCTACATATATTCCTGGCTGCCTCTTCACCATTTTTTTTCTCACTCCCCAAGTGCTCCCCTCTTCCTATTCTGACTTCCTTTGATGCAAGATAGCTTGTGGATTTCTTCATAGAAATCATCCTCATTTTTTTTCTCTCAGATTCCCAGTTCTGTTCAAATCTTAGAAGTTTCTCATCTAGTTGCTTTGCTCCCCTATTGCTATCACACTTTTTCCTTTCCCCTTTCCTTTCTCCTTTCCCCTTTCCTTTCCTTTCCTTTCTCCTTTCCCCTTCCATTCCCTTCCATTCCCTTCCCTAGCCCTGACAGATCTACCTGGCAAACTTTCACTCTTTGTTTTTCACTCAATATGTATTTGCACTCCAAGTCTTGAAAAGGCATGACCTCAAGATGCGACTCCATCAATTGCTCCATTTCTCAATTTCTTTCACTCACAGAACAAAACAGCCGCTGTCAGGAGTGCCTTTCTTTCTTCTCCATTTTAGATCATTTCCAATGCTCTTTCCACATCAAAATTCCACCCATCCTCTCTCACCTGAGCCCAAACAGGCTTGTAGACAAAGCCCCAAATCACTAAGTCATTTGTACTTGGAACTCCGGGACTCCATATACTTAGATAATGAACCAAAGCATCTGGGAAACATCTCCCTCTGAGCTCCATGGCCATCCACAACACAGGCTGTCTCTTCAGTCTGTCTTTAGGAGAAGCTGCCTCAGCTTGTCTTGTCCCTGGCTTTTGGTGGCTACCATCCAGTTGCAGAGGCCCCATGGTAATTGCATCTGGATGCACAGTCAGTCATTCCTCCTGCAAGAGGAGCTCGTGCTTCTGCCTCTCTGCTCCAAAGCTCCTCCTGTCTAATCTTCATTCTCTTGCTGGTGTCTGACATCTCTGCTTGCATATCTAGTTGCCAGTTCTGATTTCATTATGCTGCATTTGAGAGCATCTCCCTTCCCTTAAGAACCCCACAGTATTTCCTTTTTTGGTCATTGCAGACGTCCCTCTCCTGCTGCAGATATCACTGGCTAGTGACTCTGAATGTCAGTCTTTACCTCCTACTTGCAAAATCTCCTCAGCCAGACAATGCCTGCATTTTCCATGCTTTCTGAGTAAGAGCTCTAAAATGGCACTCATTTTAGAGTAACAACCCACCCACCCAGACAAGCTTACATCCAAAACCCACAACCATCCTGCAACAGTTTTACTTTTACTCAACATAAGGCAATTTTCTCCTACCAACTGCTGCTGGAAAGCCATTTTCCTAGTCCATCACTCTGACCACATCACTTTTTAAAATTTCTCTCTCGTGGTTCTTCTCCAGTATTTCAGACAGTTCCTTTTCATTTTCAAAGTCCTGCTTGGCCTATCCACATTTTACACATCTCTTTGCCACCATTCAAAGGTTAACTCTGACCTCCAATGGAGCCATGATTCCATGTTCCTTTGCTCATTTGTTCAGTCTTCAATCAATCCTCTCAAAAAAACCCAGAAAGTCAGTTCTTACAGCACTCCATTACTGTTAGGTAATTTAAAAATAGCAATGAAGTTTCATCATTTTCTGTTGCCAAACTCTTCCTAAAATCTGGCTTCACAAAAAGATCAACTGGCAAAGAGCTACAGGACATCAGAAATTCACCTTGCTATTCAATATTCTTATTGCTCCTCTGTCTTTCTCTTGCTCAATGTCTTATATTTGGCCAGTGTTCTCTGAATATTTATGTATTTGTGTCACACTCACGGAAGTCCTAAGACAGAATGATTCTCATTTGGGACCAGCACCCTTAACTCCTAAGGGATCATTTTGAGAACGGGAAATCTGAAATCTAGAGGTATAGCAAAAGCAAAGTCTTATAATTTGGAAATACCCAATATCAAATGAACATTTAATCATGAAGACAACAAAAACAAGTTGACCAGCCTGTTTTTGCCCCTCTGTGTTTTCAAAGAGGCTGTCATCCAAAGCTGTGAACTGGTTTGGAAGAACTATGTTGAAACTGCTTAGCTGTACCCTATGATACCACCAAGAGTGAAACACAAAGAAGCTGTCCAGTAATTGGCCAAAGTTTAGCACCGTGCCCTTGGAGCAAGAGGTTGGACTCTACATCTCTCTTTTTGCCAGGTGGTTCACTCCTGCTGGAGATAAGAAGGAACTGTTCCCAGCTGATATTTCACTGGGCAGATGCAAAACTGTCTGGTTCCAAAACACCAAAGAGAAGGTACTTTAGAGGGAGAGGGAAGCAGAGAGTACCTGGAGTTGTGCTCCTGACCTCTCCCACGCTAGTCAGGGGCAGCCAGAGACAGCAATCCTGTCTAGCCGCATCCTGCTGATGAGCACATAAACACTCAGCAGGCACAGAAGGATATTTGAGCAGTGATGTTATTTTTCTTGAACTCTTCTGGTTTCTGGAATTAAGTGTATATCATTGGCAGCTGAGTACCCTTCAATTTGTTGCTCTATACCTCCCAAGTGCAGGCAGGGCATCCTCTCCGCCTTCAGGCTTGCAGACAGTAGCACAACTACAAAGCTAAGTAGCAAAGAAACAACCCTGCTTACAAGAACAGCCCCAAACCTCCACCTGTTGTTGCGTAGAGACAGTGTTTATTTATACAGATGATACTGAGGAGGGATAAGATGCAGAGAATATTCCTGTCATGTTTGGGGTTTTTTTTACCAATCTAGGTCAGAACACCATTTCTTTTAACTTCAGAAAATACAGCTAGCACTGCTGGCGCACAATTAAAATGTTCTGGACTTTCAATTCCTTCATAAGCTAGAGAGTAGTTATTTCCTTTTGTTTGCTCAGTATATTTAGCAAAATAATTATCATTCACTAGATTGTTTTCTTTGCTTTGGTATACGGGCATAGTTCTTTCTCCCTGTTTCCTTTCATAGCAACTGTAGTGTTATTTTTACAGGCACATTTGGGTGGGGGAGGGGTCATAGAAAAAAAAACCAAAATATTTTCTGACAGAAGTTCCACTTGAATCTTTTCAAGCTCTCCAAAAAGAAAAGATCAAATCTATAGAAGAAATAACTGTGAAGGCAGATGTTGTACTGCTGGCTGGATGCAGATTGTCCTTGCTCTGTCCATAGGGGTGAGTTAAACATGGCATCTTCTAATCTGTGTTCTGTGAGTCCACACTGCCAGAGGACAAAGGTCAGGACAAGCCCACCCATAAGCCCAAACAACCTTGCTGCATTCAACAGGAGCTGTGTTTTAGCTGTTTGATGCCACTTACAAGAATCTAGCAGAAAGCTCGTGGGTCAGCAACAAGCCACCCAGGTACCACAAGCCTCATGTCTAAGATACAGATGTACCTTAAGCAACAAATGCATTCTGAACTTGGGATTTCAGGAATTGCTGATCACAGAAACCTGGGCCCTCCTTTCCAGTTGGCTTCAGAGGCAGAACCCCCAAAAGCCCATCTAAGTGGTTCTTTCCCCTCATCTTTCCATTTGTTTCTGTGCCATTGGCTTCTTATTTGTAATTATTTTTGGTATTTCTCACTGGGCATTCTGGGTTTGATGTTTACTGCAGTCTGCACTCAAGACAATTTGCAGGGAGAGGTCCTTCCTGCTGTTTTGAGCAGATGGGGTCCTCATCTCTTGAGACAGGCAGTGTGCAGCCCTGACTGATGGCACTTGGGAGGATGTCACGCACAAGGCTCCTTTCAGGAGGAGGCCTGGAACATCCCCCAGTAGGCTTCCGGAGGTACACTCGGGTATTTTTAACAACAGATTCAAAACCTTATTCTTTCTCACAGAGTTATTTTTGAAGCTGTATTTTAGTGCTTTTTGTTCCACTCAATATCACTGAGACATGCTGCATAGAAATCACTGACGTAAACACTCACAAAGGAGCAGAGAAGTGGAGGGGGAAGGAAGAAAATTGGGCTGTCTCTACTTCTTCCCCCTTATTTTATTTAAGTAGCATCTCCTTACCAAGCTCAGATAAGAATACATTTTGCTTGTGAAGATTTAGATGTTTTGCCACTGCAAAGAGGGTGCTGTGATTTTGTCAATTCAGTTCTCACACCTTGCTCAGGATGGGGAGTGGGAAAAGGGATATACATGCAAATAAAATCTTATCCTTTAATGGATTTGCACTCAGTGTGTGCCACAGCACACCATTATAAACATTTGCATTAGACACAGTGATCACATTTCTGAAGCCTTTATCTTCTGCCCATTGAAGTCAGCAGCCATAAGGATTATATTTCATATCTTTATGGGAGCCCAACAATTCCATGTTTCTCACTGCCTGTTTTGTCTTAATGGAAACATTCCTTGCATAGCTTAGTCAGAACACTCCTCCCTCCTCCCTTCTCTACCTTATCAGCTTTTTAGCCATTGTGTTCTCATGAGTTATATATGTATGATTTTTATTGTCTATAAAATAGAAAAAACTGGAATCACTTGCCATTTATTTTAGGCACACTTCAATGGATGTGAGGCATCTATGCCTTCATTAATTTTGTGCAGTGGGCAAAAATGAGATGCTTCAGAAGGGAAACAGGAAGAAAAAGAGGACTATGGACACAACGTCCTTTCCAAACACCCAAGTGAAATATTTATATTCTGGAACTAGAGAATTTATTGAAAAGTTGTGTCAAGCAGTAACATATTTTATGCTTGTTCCTTTTTCTTTCCAGATTTCTGAATGTGACCAGTAGCAACAGCTTCAAAAGCAGGTCATTTGTATTGAACAAAGTTTAAACAGAATATGATGAGTCTTAAAAGATTTTCACCTGTCCCTCTTTCCAGTCATGAGGAAGCAGCTGTGCTACTGGACCATACAGCAAGCACCTACTGCTAAGATCAGGGACAGTCACTCTAGCAAACTCAACTCCATCCAACTCAGCCTGCTGCCCCTCCAGCCCAGCTGCTCTGCCCTTTCTACCCTTACACAATCTGTAACCTCCCATCCTCAGGATAGCAAAACCCACCAGTGCCAGCCTCATGGAGAAGTGTGCAGGCTTGTTTAGGCCACTAAAGCAAACAGCTCCAGCTTGGAGAGCACCATTCCCACTGAAACCTGCTTGGTGCCTGCACTGACACTGATGAGCACTCACACAGGACAGTGCTGCTTTCTCTCTTGTTTCATGGGAGCACCACAGCACAGCTTCACACTGGGAAGCCCCAGCTCTTTGCCCAGGCAGCTGTGCTGTGCACTTTCTGTCACAGTGAGACAGGGTGCACGGGTCAGACATTCCCTGCAAACAGCTTAACTCTTACCTGGGCTTGTGAAGGTCTGAAAGCAGAGTCAAAGCCATTCTGCAGAGAGTCCAGAAAAGGCTGGATTTTGTAGAGGCTATGCGTTGTCTGGCTCGAGCGGAAGGCCACAATGTGGAAGTACTTCAGAATCTTCTCAAACCTTGATTGTGTCATGATAAGTGCAATGCTCTTGTTGCTGTAGAAGCCACTGCTCCAGATGCTGAGAACAGACTCACAGTGATGGATGCTGGTTGATATCATGTAGCCTAAGAAGGCTTTCATTTCTGTCAAGGTGACGTCAATCCAGGCATCGTCACTACCAAATCTCTCCTGGTATTTCTTGGCATACATGTTGGTTTGGACCACCATATTCTTTAGTACATTGTCAGGGACAAAGAGCTGAAAAAAGTCCATGGCACTGGCAGTCAGGGGCATTTTTCGTGTTGGACCTAGGATAAAAGCAAGAAGGAAAGATAGACACACTCTTGATCACCACAAGGCACGTCCAACACAAGAAATTAAAAGCAAGATTAATTTTTCTAATGCAAATAATGGCATGTACCCATTGTCTGACCAACTTCATCAGGAAACTTCCTCTCTCCCCCACATTCTTTCTCCTATATGGTACTATACACCCTGAAAAATTTCTCCCTCTGTTCTACATTACTTTGCAACCAGCAGGCCTGTGAGACAAGCAGGCATTTTATTTCTCCACATTATCTGCAACTTTTATCCTCAGCAGCTGTTTTGGACTTTTTCTGGATAGCCTTTTATTTGTCCATGTCAAAGCAGTGCCTACCTCCAAACAGCCCAGAAGGACAGTGTGAGTCCTCCAGAGACAGCACTGATGACATGATCCCTAGGCTCTAGAACCTGATCCCACTTTTTCTCCTACACCTCTAATTCCTGCCTAGTTCATTGTCATAATTCTATGACTTTCATATCTGTCCCCTGCTCCACAGAGTCCCATACAGGTCATGTCTATGTTTTTGAGTTTTGTGTCTCTGCCACTACACTGGAGTTTTATCCTGAACTCTGATATCCCCAAGAAAGCACATTACCAGGACAAGTCACAGCTACCATGTGGCTTAGTGTCACTGTCCCACGTCACAGAGAATATTTTTAGCACTATAATGCATGTAGTGGTCCTCTTCCTCCCACAATGTAATAAGCTTTGCAGTCCCAGGCTGTCATTACTCTACAGCACTACAGCATTTTACTGATCTTGCACCTTCTCTGCCAGTTTCAACTACTCTGTAAGAGGAGGGTGAAAAAAACAAACAAAAAAAAAGGCTTCAAGGGCTGGCAGCATTGTATCAGTGTTATAAGGTCAGCCAGTCAGACACCAGATAACACCAAGCTGAATTAGGAACATCAAACCCACAATACCAGGGATGCAGAGATTTACAGCCCACTTTCCTCTAATCCCTCCCACAAACTAACCAAGCTCCATTCTAAAAGTAGTAGTAGTTTTCATGCTTGGACCTTGTGGTAGTGTTTTAGTTACCAGGTAAGGGCAGGGAACATTCTCTACTCTACAGAAGCAGTGAAAACCAATACCCTGAGAGGAGCAGCCTCTTCAAACCCAGCAGACAGGGGAGCACTCAAAAGCAGCTCTGCATCCCAGTGAAAAAGACAATGTCATGAGTATAATCCCAAGCCAAGAGCTGGATCCAAGAAATACTGCACCTTAGTCCAGCAGCCTTCAGCCCTGGGACTGTCTGAAACACTCTTCCTCATCAAAAGGAGAAGGCATACAGCTTCTCATTTGGAGTTCTGCCCAACAAGAGTGAGTCTTTCTTGCACTGTAGGGCTGTTTGGATCTCAGCATCAGCTCTCCCAGCTGCAGGAGAGCATGAGATCGACCATTCCACAACCTGGCTCTGCCAAGATCCACTAGCATGTCAGTCAGATTGCATTCTCCAGCACCCCTGTATCTCAGTTCACATTCCTAGTTACAGCAACAACTACAGCTTGCAGAAATTTTCCATGAAACAGAACTACAAGGAATTACACAAATACTGTGGCTGGACTTGCTCTTAAGCCTTAAAGTTTGGGTGCACTCTGATGAACTCAAGCTACTAGGACAGCAAAAATAGCATCAATACTTTGAAACAGTAAACCTTCAGATTGTAAAGAACACCAAAAAAGCAAACACTGGATTTTTTTTTTTTTGTAAGTGCAGTAGGAAAAAACCCCATCTATTTAAAGATTACTTCCCAATTTTAATTTGTGAGATTGAGAAACTTTCAGTTGAAAGCATGTTCCTCTGTACTCTAAGACCAGAGGAAAGAGCCCTGCAAAACCATATTTTGCTAAGGACAGAAGAGAAAATTTCAGTTTAAATGATAAAAGATTTTCATTATCAAGTGAAAACTATGGGGCTAGGATATATACATATTTACTTCACCTAATTGACTATTGCTAATTCACTATTGCTAGTGCAATAATAAAGCTGCTTAAAAAATGTTTTCTTCTTTTAATCAGGAGGTTTATTTTCTGCTAGCACTGGCTTGACTATTAAAGCTCACAAAAGATGCTCTACACATATTTCTGTATCTTCATTCTTCCCCATAACTTAATTGAGTTTTTATATTCTACAGTAGGTACGGCTTTCTGATGGAACACACATGGAACAGAGTGTATTCATAGTTACATATGAAATCTTGAGTAACTATTGAACTCAATGCCAGTCATCAAGCAACCTTCCAAGTAGCACACAGAGATAGTTTTTAAATACCTGGCTTCAGAAGCAGAAGCTGGGAGTAGGGGTAATGTTTTAAACCTTGTCTACAGCAAACAAGAATTCATAAACATTAGGTCTTATAAAGTGAAATATGTTTGTCTTGAGACTTGTGGATATGGACAATAGGTACATGCTGGACTCCATCTTTAGGGAGGTAAGAGCAGTTCGAAGCACAAAAAAATGTAATTTTGGTATAATTAAACTTTCAGCAGCTGCACAAGTTTACCTTGATAAGTGATAATGAAACCTGATAGATATATGGGATATGATGATCTTTTCTTACCTAGCAGTCCTGCTCCAGCCACAGAGAACCTGCTACCCCCCTCCTTCCCAAAATAAATATACAAGCTTTGTATCTCATTGGTCATGCAGAACCCACACAGCTCTGAAAAAGCAAGCTGAATCACTTTCTGACTCAAACATCAACATAATTGTTGATTAAATAAAATTATGAAAGCTCCTGTATAATCTCATTGTCTTAAAAAACAGCCTTTATTGGCAAAGTGAGCACAACTGATTCATAATTTACTGACATGCAATATAACAAGAGCGACATTGAATTTCAGTAGGAAAAGAACTGAATTTTTAACATAAATTGAATTTTGCATAGTTAATGACCAGCCTAAAATATTTAAATATTACTTTCTAAATACACAAATATATCCCATAGAGAGAGCCAACTGTCTGCATAAGGAACTTAAATGGCTAATTTGTACTTTTTAAGGACTTTTACATTGACTTAAATGGCACTTACTCAGGAAATACTGATATGAAAAGAGTTCAGTGTTTCAAACATGTACTGTTTACCTTTCAAAGCTTTACTCAGTCAAATCAAAGAGTGGCTTTGCCTAGCTGTCCGTTCTCAGAATGATTAGACAATTATGACTGTATGTAAAATTCACATTTTTCTCTCTCCTCTGCTACAGAGTGTTGTTTGCATGGAAAATATATTTACTTTCATAGGGTTTCTTTAAAAGTCAGTCAGGGTTTCCAATACAAATTACAGCGATAAAGTGCAAAAACACTCTTGGAGTGTCTGAACATGCAGCCAGACCCAATATTCCATGCACAGGCAGGACAGGGACAGAGCTCTACTGAGTAACCTCTGACTGGGTAGCACACACACCAGCACCAGAACTTTGGGCTTGCTCTAGGTGACCTTGTAGGACGTGGAAAATAACAAACAACTTCTGTTATGATACAACCTACAGACACAAGCTCCTCTTCCTTCTCACCTTGTCTGCCAGCAAAAACTTGCCTGTGCAATCCGCAACAACCACCTTTCAAGTCATTACTGCTATTTTGACTAGTTGGTTCCATTTTCCCTTTTGCACTCAGAAGGAATGTCTCCCACAAAGAGACATCTCCATTTGTAAGAACAGTCTCAAAATTAATGAAAAAAGCTAAGCATGAAAAGCAATTTGTGTGTCCATACTGGTGATCTGACTTGGTGAAGCAAAAGCTGGCACCTCGCCCTCGGAGTGTGTGCATTGCAGAACCCATTTTGGCTCAACTCAGCTCAGGGCAAACTGCAGCTGCTCTGCTGGCTGTGATGTCCAGCAAGTGAGCAGGCTGCACACTCAACTCCTCAGCAAACATATCCACTGCAGAACACCCAGAAAGATTTAAGAAAAAGTTCAAGTAGAACTTCAGGCAGCCCCTGCATGTCATCCTACAATCATCTCTGGTCTTCTCTCTTGGATGGGTCCCCACTGGTCACATTCTTCCCCCTGCTCCATTTCCTTTCTAGTGCTCCTTGCTGAGCAACACACTAGGAAAAAAAATAAGAAGCCCAACTGAATAAAATGCTTTTTCCTTACTTAACCAGTTTGCAGGATTAAGTAATTTGAGAGCGTTTTTAACAGGTTCACGCATTGTCTCCCATTTTTTTCTGTTCTGATTACCAACCTGTAATTTAGTAACTCAGAGTTCACAGACTCAGAATAATGGATGGATAAAAGATGGGAAGTTTCAAAACTTACTGTAACCTATCAGTGCTTACAACATAGCACACAAATGTTAAGAAGGTCTAAAGCATCATTATTTTGGGCAGGATAAATCAGGTATGTAAGGAGAAAATGCAGTGAAAGAAAGTCCTTTTGCTCTGCTGTGCAAAAGACTCTGCTCCCATTCAAACTGCAATCGAGACCCACAGTAAAATATCCCATTATGCTGACAGGCTCAGGTGTTACCCTATGTATAGTAAACCAAACTGCCTGGTTTGTAAACAAATCTCGTGCAGAGCTAATCACAGCTGACTTTGAAATTAATGCAACTTCATTAACAGATTGGCAGACCCCAATTCTCCCAAATCAGGAACAGGAGTGGTAGAAGTATTAGTTCAAGAATTCAGATGTAATTTTATTGTCTTCTTTGAGGAAAAATCTAACAATTTATAGCCACCCATGAGAATAGCACATTCAGTGTATTATATATAAATACATACCGAAGAAAAATCAATCCAGAAGCTTTTTTTTTTTTTGGCCATTGGGAAGTACTTTTTCCTCCAACACATGGTACAGCCTTCAAAAACCAAGGTTTAAAAAGCCAATTAATTCCTTTTTCCTAAGTCCAAGCCATTAGAGACTGTTTTATATTCCTGACAAGTTACCTTTGTAAAAGCGCACAACATGATTTTTGGGTCTTATTTAGAGAACATTAAAAAATGCTGACAGAAGCCTTTCATCAGAAAATACTCATCCATCAAAAACATCATGATGTCTTTATGGAAAGGGTCAATTAATGAAATATGACAGACAGTTAAAACACTTTCTCATCTTTTTCAATGTGTAGAGAGCGTTATAAAGACCTAAAAAAAAAGGCACGAAAACAAAAAAGGATGGTTTATATTTCCCAAGTGAATATTTTTCAGAATTTCTGTTTACACCAAGTTTCCCCGTGTAATCTTTGGAAGCACTGGAGCTTATCTGGCTTGCCAGAATATCAGTTTTCATATCAGCTCTATTCTTAATGGCCTGGAAATATACATCAGACCATCCTCAAACTGTAGCTGCTTTGATGGCCTGTCAAGACAGCTTGAAGTAAGTTTACGTAATATTTCTTTTCTGAGTTTTATTCCAGTTTATTTTAGAGACTGCTGTCTTGTAGGAACTGGGGAGCAAGTATCCAGGTCTTTAGAATAGTATGCTGCATGTTTTTGTTCATCTTCATTAGAAAAAGCTACCAAAGCTTCAGTGACAGGCCTACTTTGCTAAGTCAAAGGCATAATCCTAATTTATACCAGCTGTGATTCTGACCAGTATTTGCAGCAAGTAGCTGTCTGCATCTGTTGTTTTGGTAGGCAAATCTTAGCTTCTTTTAGGGACTGCCTTGCACAAGAATTCAATATAAATGATGAACACATGATCCATACTGTGGCATTCCTTGGAGTTGAAAGCCAACTTAGGAGGAAGCAATAAAAAAAAGTCAACAACTCCCAAGCAGACACTCTTGGCTTAGAAAGAAGAAACTGGATGTAGTCCTTCCAAAGATGGTTCTTTTTGTAAACCATAAGGGCTCACTCTCAGCAGCCCATGCTTCTGGGGAAGTTTTTGCAAGGTCACCTTTACAGAAACTTTACTTTGCACCCTTGCGTGGGCGTTCAGTAGCTGCACTTCTGCTCTACATTTAGTTTCAGTAAGTCTATTCCAAGCTATTTAGCAAAGTGTGATCTGACTGCCCTCTTCCAACCTTATAAATAAGCCTTTGACAATGCCTCCACGTCTGCACATAATAACCATAGTCAAAAAATTGTTCCAAACAGCTTGTCTGAAAGGCCACTTTCTCTTCCCTCCCCGGCATTAAAAAGGATTGTTTTCTTCACAGCGTCAGCAATAAAGCAATCCACAGACTGCAGTCTGACTTTTATCCATAGAGAGCATTAAGAGCTGTGTCTAGAAGCAATCCAAGGACAAATGAAAGTGCACTGAAAACCATCACACAGCTCCTCTGTGCTGACTATGGTCCTAAGAGTCTCTGGCCTCCGCAGCAAGCAGCACTGAGTTAGTGATAAATTAAATAGAGAAGTTATTTAGTAAAACAAACATTAGTAAAATTTAAAAAATTTAATAACAGTTAAATTAAATAGTAAAATGAATGAAGTATTTAGCAAACTAAGGAACTTCCTGCAATTCAGCTTTTTTCCATGCTATGTACTGGATCCAGACTGCCATTCACCTTTTTAAAGCATTATAGCAAAATCCTTGAGAATTAAGTGTGGCAGGTCAACCTGGCATAGGTCAGGGATGAGTAATGCACTGTTCCAAACACAAGACAGTCTCCTCCCCTGATGTGATTCTGACCCTCCAACACCTGGGGTGATAACCAAGACACTTTGCCCATTCCTCCTCCATACTGTCCTGTGTTGCCAGTTCAGCCTGGAAAAAGTGAAGAAATTCAATGGGGCATCAAGACTGGGATACCAAGGGTAAATAATTTTAGCTGTCACTCAGTAGATTACCCTGTGTGATAAGACTCTGTAGAAGAACAACTAAATTTGGGGGCATATTCAAGAGACCAAGCAGGCAGGTCTTACACCTTTCCCATCGACCAAATGTATGCTGTACCACCAATAGCACTGGTCTGAGAATGAGAGTATGCCAGACATGTTGTGGCAGTCTTCCATGGAAGTGAGCCTTGTTGCAGATGTAAGCCATGGCAAAGATCTGTTTAATTAACAGAGTATTTTTTTGTGTTTACCATCACGTCTTAAAGCTACAAAGCTTTCAAGCTGTGACATATACAAAAGAATAAAGAGCCCACTGCAGCTGATGTTGACACCTTTAATTATATACTTAATTTCTGTGGTGAGATCTTGCAATCTACCTCTCAACATTTTCCCAACATCCAACAGACCTCCCAAAACACTGGCATAAGGTCTTATGGTTAAAATAATTTCCAAAAGCTAAAGCCCTTAAAGCAGCAGAGTCAATGCTGAAGTAGTATCATATTGTGTCTGTTTACATAATTCTTTGTACATTATTTGGCTGTGGGATTGCATATGCTCCTCCTCAGGGGAATTCCTGCTGCAGCAGCTTCCATGGCAATAGTCCACTGCGCTCTTTTGCCACTGTAGTTTTCCATTAACATTTTGCTGCACTGCTCCTGGCAGCCCAGCTGACACTGGGCATATCTGGCAGATTAGAGATGACCATCGATGTGCTGACTCCATACACCACCTGTAATACAGCTTTTAGTAGATCACGTAGCAGCTACACATCTGCCTGTGGGCACAGCTGCGCACATTTATGAAATAGCCACGTACAAAGCAGCGTGGATAGTTTTATGTCAGCACAAGTCCCATTACCAGCAGGGTGACCTTCATAGCTAATCCCAGAGGAGTGCTTTGGGACAGTTCCATGGGGGGACTCTTCTCCTGCACTGGCAGCTCTTGCAGGTGCAATCCCACCATCCCATCTTTCTGTCCCAGGCTCCTGGTCTGTTCTAGTACACACTGTTCACAAATACCATTACCCCTATGCAACTTGCTCCTTTCTACAAATTTAAAATAAAAATCCACCTGTATAAGCATCAGCAATATTTGATGTGAGGACCCCACCTTGAAAGGTAGGACTTTTGTGTTTGAAGGAGAGAAAATAACCTGGTATGTTTTCCAATCAAGTCATCAGAATATTTAATTTATCTTTTGTAAATCAAAGTCAATAAGTCAATATAAGTGACTCAACTAATGAGATGCTAAAAGCCTTCACATCAACTCCTGCCATTTACATACAATACACACCATTGAAATATGAATCTCCAGTTTTTGAGTAGGTCTCACAAAGAAATGGCTTTCTGTTTTGTTCAAAAAATAATTATTAAAAAAAAAAGAAAAGAAAAAAAGAATATAGCAACTAGAAATCCAGACATTTCAGTAAAGCACTGGAGACAACTTTATAACGCACAAATATTAATTTCAGTACAGAACCTCCTAATGATTCATCTCCATCCCACATGAGCTAAGGTAGCTGCAGTACTGGTCTCTGCAATTGCTTCCCAGCAGTAACAGGCTTTTCCTGGAGAAGACAGGGAGTAGTTGCTGGGGTAAGCACATAGTCCCCAAAGTATTCAATGCTACTTCTCACAAACAGATAGAAGCACCTACTGCACCACCCACTTAGGAGAGGGTGATCAGCAGGGTGATGCTGCAGCTCTGCTGGAAGAGCTCAAAACCTGGAATCTGCCAAGGAATCTGGTGACAGGAGCTGCATGGGGATAATATCCAGGCTTTTTCAAACCTGTTTCTTTTAGGTTGTACCAGCCTCCCTTGGGTTTTACTGTTCTCTGTAGGAAAGCATTCACTTGCATTTCTAGGTGAGTTTCATCAACTGCCCAGTTAGAAAAGTCTTCTCTCCTGTCATCACCCCAGACTACAATGCAAAGGAGCTCTCATCACTCCATACTGCATCTGCACTAACACATCTGCTTTTAAACTTGTAATTGCCTTGCTTTATATTCTCCATGTTCCTCCCCAACACCCTCAAAAATCTTGGGACAAGCCACATGTTCTCTGCTGGTGCATTAGGCTTAGAGGCAGATGAAAGTCTTAATATTTTCTTAGGACATCTAAGATGCAAAGTGGTCATGTATTTGCAATCCTTGCTAGGGTCAGGACTGCTTTACATGCGCACAATATCACTTTGTGTGCTTTTTGTTTTCTTTTTGCTCTTTTGCTCCTGCCCCCGTTAGACTGTCTTTTTCCATCCTTGTTCTGCCTGTCCTAAGAAGTCACCAGTGCTGCAGGCTGTCTGAACATCTCAACTCAAAACAGGCAAGCAGTTGGAAAGTTCAAGAAATTACTTCTATATACCACGTACATCAACATCCCTAATCCTCTTACCACATGCAGGACACATGACACACTCCACAGCACTCCAAGTGCTTAGGCTTCCTAATAACTCTTATAAACCCACAACTTGCCAGTTTCAAGAAGTCAGTGCACTTCTTCAACAATTAAGAGTGGAAAAAAAGGCAGCCACCTGTGAAAAAGATGGGATTTATTACTTGTACTGCCTGTGTTAACTTCAGGGTGACACAAATGTGTTTACAAGCCACCATACCCCCAGGGAAGGTTTTCAGTGAGTTGCATCTGCAGTGGCACAGCACTGCTCACTCTTAGCAGCAGCAGCAGCCTCTCAGCAGCACAGCACCACTCCTGCAACCTCTGCCCAGTTGCTGTGTGCAGCCTGTGGAACTATTCGGCTCCCGGCAGCTCCCACCATGGCCCATGCCCTGCTGCACGGCTGGCAGGTGCAAGCGGAGCAGGAGCCAGGCCACAGAACAAGGTTTGCAAAGAAAAGCATTGTGTACTTTTCCCCCACAGCCTTTCAGGTGAGATGCTTTGTTGCTCTGGAGCCAAAGTTCACCTCTTCAAAGACAGGCTTAGAGTGCTGAATTCTGAGATCAGGCAGGACGTCATCAGACAGGCATTGCTTACTAGTAGACACCCAGAACACAAGATCACAGCTACAATTTGAGGTCACTTGTCCAGGCTTCTTGGGGGCTGCCAACATATGAACCAATAAAAGCGGAAAGATCTCAGAATTAATCACTGTGAGGACATAGTTTAGGTTATAAAAGGAGAAAGTAGCTTGTATTTCTCATCTTGGACCTAGCAGCAAGAAAGATTTCATACAGCAGAGGTTTTCAAAGAACTTCAAGGTGTGTTCATGTTAAAAAAAATGGGAGCCTCCCACTTCCTAAGCTTTCTGACCTAAATGCTAAAGTTGGTTTTATATTATAGACAGATTTGCTCCTTTACAGGGCCCTTCCAGTTCCTCAGCCATTTGTTATTATGTTCACAAAGCTCTCATTTAAACATTTCTTTCCATTCATTCTTTACGTTGACTGCCTCAAAATAAAGTAACAGACCTACTGTGAAACTCCATCAGTTTCTTCCATCACCTCTGATATAGTTCCTTTCCTGCTCACTGTGAATGGCCCTAAATAGGTAGCATTTTACTTTCCACATCAAGAATTTATTACATGCCTCCCTTAAGGTCCAGATTCTAAAACCCCCATTAATGCTTTAGTGGGGGGTAAAAAAAGCCTTCAGATTATTATTAGCAAAGCTGGCCCTGGAGTTTTTATAGCCTTGGGTGAGAAAACCCCAAGCCTACTAGGCAAGCTGGAATGTTATTTGTTTGGGGAGGAGAGAGAAGACAGAGAAAACAAGTAAACATACAGCTTTTCATCACAGCTACGTCTGGGTCTGGTACAGGGGGTTTCAAACCACTTAACAGAAATTCTATTTCTGGACCTGGACTGAAGCAGTTTGGCAGAGCTGAACACAAATGACCACAATCCTCTCTTGCCAAGACCCAGGCACCATCTGCTTGGTCATACATGAACTTTTATCAAGATCAACCTTTAGTACAGACCTTAGCACAGTGCTTTCCAACATGAGGTGCTGCACAAGACAACCTACTGGGGTGCTGGAAGAAAACATTTTTCTCTATTGTTAACAAATAAAAAATAAAAACATTAAATAGTGTTAACTTCATCTTTATCTCATCCTGGTTTAAATTTTGGGTTTGTGTATGCTTTAGAATGTACGTAATATATTAGTACAGTACGGCAGGTATATAATCTATAAATAAGTAGATATACACAGATAAATCATTCAGGACTAAAGCAGCCTACCAGTTCACCCTCTTTTTAGCAGAGAGCTGAATGTGTGCTCAAATCCTATAAACTTCAGCTGATCTACTTGTAGGTTTTACACCAACATAAAAAGGAGCCATTTCCCTTTGTCCTCCAAGAAAACTGTCTTCTTGAAAGAACAGGGGAGCAGTGCTATCAGTCAGAGGTCCTTCTGCATTAGTATAACACTTTTCATGTCACTAAAGAAATGTGTATCATTCAATTCATGTCACAAATCACTAAGGTAGTACCACCTACGCATATGCTTATATGCATCTCTGGATTCAAAGAATAATGCACTATATTTACATCCCTTGACACTCCCCTTTGAATTTTAATTTGCGTCACTCGCAAATCAAAAGGATGTGTAAGCGCCTGGTGTTTTTCTCCAGCAGAAATAGGTTTACAGAGCACAAACTCATTTTGCAGTCAGGCATGCAAATTATTAATCCTAAAAGCAAGACTGCAATATGCGTTGTGGCAAGAAAAAAGGGGAATGTCTTTTTACTACAAAAATTCTCTGTAGTCTATCCTACAGCCCCTTTGACCTCCCTCCCGGGCCTTATGACCACCACAGATTTTGGTCACTCTTCACAAACCTTGGAAAGCAAATTGGAACTCTTGTTCTTCAGGAAGCATGGATTTTTCCTTTTGATCAAGGGATTTAACGTTAGTTCCTACCACTCAGATCTGATACCAGACTTTCTGCTGTTGTGATGATATGAAGCAAACAGGTTATATTTTCAATAAACACCAAAAGGGATGTCTTTTAAGAAACTTTTGCAGCTACACTTTGACAATAGCAACCTCTTCTATGGTCTTTTCACTCCAGCCCAGCAGAAACCATCTGAGGCAGATACTTAACCTTAAGCTACAGTGATCAGATTATTCTTAGGCATTAGTGCAACACTACGCTTGCACTATGTTCTTGAAGTGAGATTAAGCATATTTCTTCTAGCCTAGGATTGCTCCAAACAAATGATTTAACAGTATAAATATTATAATGTCAAGTGATGCAGTCCATAATAAAACACAGAAAAAACATCAAAAGAATTAATATTGGCAAGTATAGCATGGAGTCCTTGAAGACACAGCAAAAGAGGTGCTTCAAACTCTGCTTAGAAAAAGTTTTTCTTAAATTTGAGTTTAATTTGCTTAATTTGTCCTCCCTCTTCTAAATTACAAACAAGGCAGCTAACAATTACTCTCTATAGCAATAGTCAGAGAAAGCAAAACTTAAAAGAAATCTTTTTGTCTCCTTTCTTTAGGAAGTATTCAAGATCCACCAGTATGTAGAACATTGAGTTCAGCTAGCCTCTAAGAGAAAATGAAAAGCAACAGCTACACCAAAACTGCTTATAAAGACCATAACATTTCCTTTCTTTATAGAACCTATTATCTGATTTTAGCGACATCCTTCTGCCTCTAGAACCAATGCCTGGTGGATAAGGGACTACAGAGTACACTTTGCAAAGTGAGCAAAGAACCTGACACAGGAGACACAATCCCCACTCCTGCCAACACAGATCACTGAGAAATTAGCCTATTCCTTAAATCCTTGCTATAAAGAATTTGGCCCATTACTCAGTGCATTAGTCTCTAAAACTGCATTGGTCTCTTCTATTAGACAGCAGGAGCACAGATGCATTCATAACCCAGACACAATAAAATACTAACTCAAAACTCCATGCAGGGGCAGTTGACACTCCTGAAGTGCAACCTTCACCCAAAAAGAAGACTGAAAATCATGGGATAACCAAACCCATAGATAAACACCACTATTAGATCTGAGTTCAGATTTTATTGAGCTGCATACTGCATTTCTTCTGGCTTTTTAATGCTACATTTGATGTGGTGGTGGGTGTGACAGTTCACGTATTGTATCTCCCACAAAAGCAGATCTGGAACATCAGCTGTAGCAAGCTGTGTGAAAAATGTGGTGGTCAGGAGCACCCGGCCACAATTTTGGTATGTTAGAAGTACCAGCTATTATTTTTATGTGACACTATGAGGCAAGAACAGGCAGAGTCTGGTTTCACATGACCTCATGTCTCAACATCAACCTGCTTTTTCATCACAGGAGGTGCTGTTGGAGCATACAGGCTCTTCTCACTACAAATGTGCTGTCTAATAAGGATTGAACTCAAGTGAGCCATCTCTCAGCAAGAGCAATTCAAAAGGCTGTCACCCCATCAGCTACCTTCCTGTAAGTCAGGTAAGAACTCAATATCTGGAAGACCTTTACCTTCTCCTGCCACAAGAATGGACTTGAGCACATGGGGAAGCACAAAATTGCACAAAGCCCGGCTTACTAAGAAGCAAAATTTGATGAACTCCTGCCCCTGACTACCTGCAATTTTAACAAGAACAGTGGAGACATGGTGTCCAGTAGAGCCCAGGGAATAAAAAAAGGAAGTTTCATAATGACTAAGAACAAGATGTCAAAATGTGAAGTACTGGTAGAATCTATATTAAGATATAAGAGAAACATTCATTTTTATGACAGGAGATTTTAAAAAGCAAAATACAATTAGAGAAACTAAATGCTGTAGCACAGAAGGGCAGGTTAGAAAGAGGTTACAGTACAGATTAAAAGGATTCAGTGGAAACTGAAAGCTTGAAAGTAAAGTTTTGAGCAGTTTTTGCTACACTTATTTCTTGTTCCTTTTCTGATTAAAGTATTGTGCTGAAGGATTCTCCCTTTAGCTGGCCATTTCAGCTTTAAAAAAAAAAGAGAATCTCATCAACCTTTTCTCTTAGGAAGAAAGCTGACATTAGAACAATTGGCAGTGCACTGCTCAATGTCAAGCTGCTCCAGGTCAGTACTCAGACCCCTTCTGAGTCAACCTTTCAGCAAAAGACCTGAAGAAAAGGCACGATTTTTATGTTACCATCTCACTCATTCTCCTGCAATGTATGTCCATAAAATGCTATCAAATGTTTCCGCTTCATCATACAATACAAATGGCTGCTTTTAGAGAAAAAATAATGCTCACTTAAGTTTCTTTTCATTGATTCAGAGAGAGATGCCAACAGCAAGAAAAAAAAGAAATAAAAGAGAGTTAAAAACTAGTATAATCTCAATAACAGCATCATGTTAACAGTGTCAAGTCCATTTCTTATTTCTAGAACCATTTCATATTCAGTACCCACTTTGACAGTACCAATTCAAAAATATCCATAGCTGAATATTTTACACCCACCATCTGCCCCCAGAAAGCAATTAGGTGCCTGCACTAACATAGTTCAATGTATTTTGAATTTACCCGAGTCTAGTGGGATTATAGGTTTTGGTACTGCTGGCTGAACTCACACCTCACAACCAGAAACAGCCATGCCTTGTACAGAAAGAACGAAAATGCTTTTCAATTAAATAAAAGGGAGATAAAGGGAAAAAAGGAGGAAGTGAAGCCAGAGCAGTTTTCATGACACAGAGATTCATGATAACCTAGGCTTGTTTCAGCTGTTAGGGCAAGGATTTTGGCTTCATTCTCAAGGCAACTAATGAGGTTCATAACAGAGTAAGTTTCAAGAACCTGAGGACAGGACACCAGAAGCTGAAATACCTGTGACAAAGACAGATAAAAATTCGAACCTTGCAGTTTAGTATATACTTTTGTTTCTAATCCTCAAATACTAGGAGCCCCATAAGAAGGACCTAAGTGAATCCAAGTTCAAAGTAACCTGTTAAACTGGGAAAACAAAGACCTCCTAAAAAAAATAAGGGCCTTGGTGACTTTGTTGCTCCGATCCCAATACTCCTTGAACACTGAATAGATTTAATAGATTAAGAACACTTAATAGATTTATAATTTTAATCTATTTTAATAGATTTTAATAGATCTTAATAATTTCATTAGAAAGACTAATGAAAGACATCAAGACAAATGCAGACATTTGTATCATAGACAGGTCACCTTGAAATCATTTTTAGTGGATAAGCTTCTAAGATATTACTTACAGGAAAGCTGAATATATCTGTTCTGTTTCTAGCTAGAGATTTGTGAATTGACAGCAGCATAGATGAGTAAGAGTATTAGTGTGTCCTCCTTACCCAGATCCTTGACTGAGAAAGAAGTTGTCTGGATGAAGGGAGGTGACTTTGGGAAAGGCATTCTTTCATTTTTTTTTACAAGGACATGGACTTAGAACCAATTTTATGCTCAAAACACTATCAGAAAATACTGGGCTGATCATCCTACTAGGTAGTATCTGAATTTATCAGCCAAAATAAATCTTAAAAACCCATATTGAAAGTTTTTTCTCTAATTATCCCCTGAAATCAGACACAATCTCTTATTCTGCAGAGAAGTGATACACAACTGACTTCTAGAACAGTCATTTTTTGGATAGCATAAACCAGGTTATTGTTATCTTTAGTGGATATAATGACATACTAGTACCTTTGAGCAAGGAACTCTAAGACCTTACTTGGACACCTGTGCAATTTGTCAAAGAGTTGATCCTATACTGGAAAAGGCAGAGAACTACTATTAGAAGTAGGGGTGTATTCTTGCAAGGAAATATTGTGAAGAAATATGATATTTATTTTTAGCCTAGGGAAAAAAAAAAAAAAAGAAGAAGAAAAAAAGACAAAAAGAAACAGCTAGAGAAAAAAACCCCACAAGAAAGCAAAACAGCAAATCTCTTTAAATATACTTGAGGTAAATATCAGGAAAAATGAAGATGTAAGTGCCAAAAAGTACTCTTTGATGATGAAACAATTTTGCAATGCTCACAAAGAAGTGAAGGAACAACCTTCTGATACCCAATCCATGAAGTTAAAAAGCATGGAGCAGACATTCTGTTCTTTCCAGGACACCTGTTACACATTCATCAGTTATTGCAGGTGTTTGCACCCTGTCTTAGCTGGGCCTCTTCCAGACCTGCGCTTGTCTTCCTCCATGTATCCATCCTTATGGTCTACAGAGGGTTGTGTTGGGATTCAGTTGCAAGGAAGCTCTTTGTACCTCAAGAAGCATCATGAACAGAGGCAAGTACAAACCCAGGCACCAGTGGATGATGCACTGCCTCCAGAGTGTAGCATTGCTAATCTCACAAGTCTTTGGGTAATGTCACATCAGGCGTCCCTAACATAGGCAGATTAGTGCTTTGAAGATAAAGGAGTCCCAGAGTAAGCCATTTGAGCAGAGATACAAGATTCATGGACACACAGCTCATTGCCATAGAAGTGAGGGAAACAACACCCTAAGTAACCATCAAGTCTGCTCGGCCACTTTACAGGACAAAGGGAAGCAGGGAGCTTTGCCTTAACTGACCAGGCAGCCTTCTGCAAGCACAAAGCTCTTTCCCACAAGATGCACAGCCTTCTCCCCACTCTAAAAGTTGACATGGAAGATGCAAGTAGCAAGTCCTTTGCATAACCAACATTTAACTTGATACTAAGCAGCTTGCTAGCTTATCTTAGCCAATTTAAACAAAGGAAAATAGTGCTGGAAGGAGCCTCAGGAAGTCCTTCAGTCCAAGACCTCTATCCCCATTCAGCACACATACTGGGTGTCAGTCTGTTACAATAGATATAACAGGTGAATGACACTTGTTCTTACATTTTCAGTGACACATTTGTCTTCTGCACCACTGCACTGTCTGAGAGTTTCCATCATGTCCAATTCAATTATCCATCAATTTATACCCATTATTTCTCATATTTAGTTTTCAGAGCAGGTAAGGCAGATAATTCCCTTTCCTATAATAGCTCTTTTACTTACCCATATGGCCCTCTGGCTTAAAAAGAGAATATTAAAAGGCAGCCAAGTTAGTAGATTTTCTGCTTCTGTCCTTTCCCTTTATATTTAACTACGTGCTTCTCACCTGGGTTGGCAACCCAGACTCTCTCTTAAGTGGCAAAACAGTCTCATTTCAAGTCTTGTACACTCCATTTGGATGTTTGCCTTTTCACAACAGCATGAAACTGAGTCACATTTGTTTGGTGTTTGGCCTCAAACACCAGTTCCTTTTCCACCTAGACAGTTCTTCCCCTCCATTTTCCACTTCTGCTGTTAGTCAGTGCTGCCTTCATACTAAGCATTCCCTTCTTGCACCATGCCATTGTGTTTCCCACACCAGACTATTTCAGGCTATCAACAGCCTTGGAAATTCTTAGTGTACATGGAATCACTCCCAATTTCATGTTATCTAAAGGTTTAATAAACAAATTCAAGATGTCCAGCTCCATTCAGGAAGCTGAACTTTCAGGTTCTTATTAATTAAAAATAAAATCAGGTGCAATTAAATAAAAATAAAAGTAAAAATATCCCATCAGAACATTTAAGCTTTTGACAGATCTTTATGCTACACATTTTTGGAGATGCTGGGCCACACTTATCCAACTTAAATGGAGACAAACAGACATTTTCGATAATAACAATTTTAGTGAGAATACCTGATGGGGACTAGATGGTATTTATCCAATCAGCTTTTCTGCATCTGCCTGCTTTGCCCCACTGTATATTTTAATGTCTGTAGGATTTGTTGCAAGAGATGTAGCATAATGCAAAGCACAATGTGACACTCAGAGCCAGTACTGCAGAGATGATTCCCACCTCAATAATTTGCCTCCAGTCCACTGCAGAAAACAAGGCAGTAAAGTCTGTCATGGAACACAGTGACCATGGGGGGCCTCCACAAGGATCAGCTAACTCCTAATTTTGCACAACTCCTCCACGCACCAAAACCCCACAGGTTTGTTTCATACACAAGACATAAACACTGAAGGTAGTCTGAACCAAAAGAACTTGCAGGGCATCCACAAAACAAAGGTCATGACACGACAGGACTATTGCCAGGGGCTCTGTGGCAGCAGCCAGGCTCTCCACGGCTGACAGGAGGGCGGGCTACCAACAGCCTGAGCTGTAGGGACAGGGTACAGAGAATCCACAGCCACAGGGAAGTGGGCTGGAAGAATGGAAGAATTCAACTGAGCACTGACAAATTCCTTCTGAATGCTTTTTATGTCAAAGAGCCATTACAGAAAGTCATGGCTTTTGCCAAAGAGTTTGTTTCAAGGAGCTGCTGCCAGTGCCCCAGGGTCACCACCATGCCTGACTGGCCTTGCCTGGCCCAGTGCTCCATGAGAGCTCCCCAGCACCATCAGCCCCTGCTCCAGCTTGGCACAGCCCTGCTCTGCCATGGGCCCCATACCCTGAGCCAGCCTCACCTGTCACCCCAGTGCCCAGGGCTGCCTCAGTGCCCTTGGCTGCAGCTGTCCTGGCTGGGGTGGCACGATGGCCCTGACTCTGACTCCAGGAGCACAACAGCAGGGGGCTGCTGTAGAGGTTGGACAATCTCTTAGACCATCACTGATGTCAGTTCATGTGTGAGTCATTACCCTGTACTACAGAAGCAGATGAAGGAAGGCCTTTTTTGAGAGGTCATTCTTTATTCATCAACTACAACTTCATCAACTGGAAAGACCAAGATGTCATCTACTCTAAAACCCATCACTCTTTTCCCAAGGGGGAAGGTTTGTGATACACTTGGAGGACACATCCTGGTATAAGAAAAAACTGAAACTACTTGCAACAATGTTAGCACCATGAAAATAGCTACAGATCACTCAAACAAAGTCCACATCTTAGAGCTTAATTTCTTTTAATCTCAGAGTCAGTGACAAGAGGGAACTAATGCAGATTTCCAAGCATAAACCTTCAAACATTGTATTTTCTTTCATCTCAAAACAGCCACTAATACATAAAAGGACAAGTTTATGAGTAAGGAATAATGACAATGGCCATAAAATGAGAAAGTTTTCAGATTAAGGAGGTCTTCTCACCTAGTGATCCTTTTCAAAAATACAGTCCAGAAGGCTAGAAGCCCTTTGAAAAGCTAAACAAGAATTTATATCCACATATGTATTTATATCCATAATGTAACACATCCAGCAAGACAGATGTAAGAGCATCTCACATTTTCAAGATCATCCTAGGAATCCCTCAATCCAAACCAAAGGTGGCTCATTTTCAGTTGGCTGCTGCAACACAAGGTTTAGGAACCACAACCCTGCCCTCTGGGAAGAGATGGTGTCACCATCCTGTAAGTGTGCAAAACACCTATGAATATGGCACTTGAGAATATGGTAGTGCACATTGTGGTGGTGCTGGGTTGACAGCTGGACTTGATGATCTTAAAGGTCTTTTCCAACCTTAACGATTCTGTGATTCTGAATGTGTAAGTGCACACATGTGAGTCTCAATACAGGCAGCCTCTTCCAAGTAGTTTTCCTGGGCATGAACTGACAGGATTACCATTGCCCGAGCCCTCTGTCAATAGGGTGCATCCAGCAGCAGACAGCAACATGATATCAATGGGAAGAACCACACGCCCACAGCTACATGCTGACCCCTAGCACTGCACACCTACAGAAGTTAACCAGCATCCACCTTTTCAAAAAAAAGCAGAGATGCCTACATGGATTGGATAGTCAAGACTTTCCACAACAGTGAATTTTGTAAGTAACTTTAAAAAAGAAAGATATTCTTTTTTATTGCTTGAATTTAATCTTACATACCCACCCACCTCCCTGCCATATGTAATCAGAAATGAATCACAGTTATAACAGCAGCTGCTTTAAATCTTTTTCGGCTTTTTCTTCACTAGAGATAACACCTTCATTTGTGCCCACTGATGGGCTCACTGTATCTTTTATGTCAGTCCAATAATCTTCCTGTCCAACACACAGCTAATTGCCCCCATCTATACAGACACATAGACAGTATTCTTCTTCTGTGCCTCCTGTGTATCCTTTGCCAGCACGATTTTGGCATCCTTACAGTGTGCCTCATCAACTACGCTTCAACTTGCCCAGTTTGCAGCTGCATAGTTACAGCTTTGTATTGCTTGCTGAATAGAAGTTGCTTGGTTTTGTTCTTTGTCCTTAACACCATGTGTGGTTTGTCAGTACAGGTCATGTGAATCCCTCATGTTACCCAAGAAAGCAGAATCAAAAGCATGCTTTCTATCATGTTACATGAATACCAGTTGTTTTCACAAAAAATAAGGATGTAGTCCAAGAGTAAATTTATACAGACACAAAATCAGCTGTGGAGCCTTCCAAGTCTATTTTCCTGCAGTCTGTCAATCAAGGAACTCGGGCTTAATTTTTAAAGGACCTACTCAGGTATAGGTTTATTCATTTTCACACTGAACCAATGACTGGTTAACATCCTGTTCTTTAAAGAATATGAAGGGGGAGCTTGGATAAGCTCCTAGAAACTATGTCTTGCTACAAGGAACTGAGATGTCAAATGATAGTATCCTCATGCATTTGTCTTAGCCATGCATTCCTTTTGAGTCCACCTCTTCTGTTTTCTAATAACACACCCAATTTTGGTAGTACTCAAAAGAATGAGATATTTCAGTGATTATACTCCACTGACCTCTAGTCAGGATGTGTGACTATATCCATGATTACCTTCTCTTTTAGAAATATCTTGTATTTTCAAACTGCTAAATCCATCTACTCCAAATTTTTTGAAGCTTCAGCACAAGAGGGAAGCAAAGCTCTTATATGAACATGTAAAAGACATTTCCATTTTTTTTAAGTCTGTGGCATCCAGGACAACTTCCTGTGACCTAGCAGGCAAAACAGAGTTTTTCAGTCAACTCCATCACTAGCATCCTCATTAGACTGAGAAGAGAGGCTGATTTCCTCTCTAGGCTGACTTAAAGGTATACATGGAAACATGGAGACATGGAAACTGTTTGCTGTACTGTTTCTGAGATGCTGACTACAGGACATGAGTAGTGTAGGAACTGATCTACTTTAAATGACCCTATCAAGAGCTACAAGGAGAAAATACTCATTTTATGCAGTAACAGATCTAGGAGCAAATATGTTTTTTCTCTGTAAAAGGCTAGACAAGTGTCTATGGAGAAGACCTTAATCTGCAGTGCTTATAGACTTTCATGTCTCAAGTACTGACCAATACAGATTCTCTTTATAAAAGCGGAGAAAAAACAGTGTTGGTTTTCTTTTTTCCTGTAAAGTCTATCTAAATACCACATTATTCCTCAAATGCATGTTTAAGGCAGAGGTATGGCAAAAGAGGCAAGGGAACACAGATAGCTAAGCTGCACTAAATTTTTTAATCAATAAGACTGTCACAGGCACTTTGTTCTCTTCAGTGATGATGGAAGCAAGAAAATGTGCTCTAAAGCCATTAAAACCTCCTGAAAAGCACATCTAGATTTCATAAGATGTATGAGATATTAAGCCTTCCCATAATTCACTTATTTAGCAAAATTTCAAGACTTTAATTCATCCTATAAAGGCTTTGCAAAGTAGTTATGTACATCTTTGAGATGTATTTATCATATCTTCTTGAAAGTGTTGTGATACTGTCATTATAAGTAATTTCTACATAGAATGCAAGAATAGATTTTATAAATATGCATTTTCCCCAATATTTTCCATGGTTATGCAAGTCAAAAGCAGCTAAGTTTTCTGATTACATAAATAAGAACAAATCATATCAGCATCAGTTTATCCACTTACAGTCTGAGAATTTGGGCCAGATATTTCTGAAGCAGAATCTGACATAAGTGACAAAGTAGCTTTCTTACTTTTCTTTCTCTAGAACTTTTAAATATTGACATCAATCTAGTAAGACTAAAGCCTTCAGATTCTATTCACGACTTGAACCAAGAGCTCCTGCACTGTTAGGTGGCAGCATGTGTACAGCCCTCTTTTATGGCCCAGCCTGACACAAGAGCTCTTCCTCCAGGCTCCTTGCTGCTGGAATGCTGTCTTCACATCTGACTGTCCACACTCTTGGGAACAGAAAATATTAGAAACTACTTTAAATATCTGATTAAACTTCTTCAAGGTGACAAGATTGCTAAACATGCTCTTAGCAGCTTCTTCCTGAGAGCATTCTTTTATACAGCAGCATGTTCTTCAAAGATGGCAACTTCTGGCACATTAAGTGTTCCAGAGAAACACTCTGGAAATTCATAAAGGCTATTTTCACTGTCTAAATGCAACTCAAAGAGGATCTGCTATGCTCTTTCAGCAAGGAACATCCTTAATATTTTGTCCTTAGGTCTAGGCTTACAAACAGGGTTCAAAGGAAGTTGTCTGTTAGCAATGCTAATTGCCGGTATCTTTGAGGACTTCAACATCAAATTCTGAATTAGATTTCCCTGCTATTGCTGCCACCCTAAAACATAACTATAGCATAGCATCCTGACAGTAAGAAGTGCTCTTACATCTGAGGTCAAATTTTCTGGTTGCTGAACACCATGGACATAGGAAGCATTGGATCCTAGGAAGAAAACGCCAGCTACCCCAGATCAGGAACGTCAAGCTGCAGCAACACCAGGATATTCACACCTCCAAAAACTCCCAAAGAACCAAGAGCAGAAGCAATAATGCCTCTATGTATTACAGAACAGTTCCTGGCCAGATTACTGAGCTAACAAGGGAAAGCACCACTCAGAGCCACCTCACTCCTAAAGAAAGGAAGAGCATATCAATTAAGTCTGAGGCAGGAGTGACCAGAAATGAAGGGCTTATGTTGAGTTACTGGCACACACTGGCTTGTAATAGTAGTTGCTTGCTCTCTCTCTCTCCTTTTCATGCTTCCCCTATCCTAGCAGCAATTTGTTCTCTTATTCCCTCTGCACTCTACAACTAGGTCAAAAAGCTTGGATCTAGCATTTAATCATGGATGACATCATCTTTTCAAACACATAGGCTGACCTACCCATGGACCTGCTGTAGCCAGGTGCTCTTTGTGAAGGAAAAGCCTTTCAGCAACTGCCCCAAGACCTCCTATCGATTCCTCACATGCTAGTACCTCAGAACTCATATTACTGCCTTGATATTTGTGACACACAATTGTTTCCTCAACCTGATTTCATTAGAACTACACAGTGCCACAAGTTACCGGTTTAAAAATCAGGGTATCAAATCATATAGTTGGGAATTTTCTCACCAACTAACAGAATGCTTTGTAAAATAGTTTAACAGGAAATAACACTAAGTGCCAGCAAGCCATCCGTTCTAACCTCTATGTTAAAGTTAACAGCTATTTTGGATTTCAACAAAGGAAATCAGCTAAAGCTATTAGCATTGGAGTTTTCTTTCCCCCAGGGAATATAAGCACCCACTATTTTTATTAAATGCAACAGGAACAACAGGAACTGGAGATCCCTGAAGAAGAGGTAGAAAACAAAATGTGGGACACAAACAGCACTCTGTTGAATAGCAATGCCAGTCACTTATCTCCTCACACATAAGTCAAGCCAGACCTTTCCCAGTTTGTCAGAACCTGCCACACAAGCAAGGCAGCATCACCACACATGCATGCAGTGTCTGACTGCAGACTGAGAACATACTCAACCATCTAACACACTGCCAGCAGCCTCCAGCACATCTGTGTCTCAAATGTACTTCTGGGATGAAGTGTCAGTTAGCCTGTCTGTGCTCAAGATGAATTCTAGGGATGGATATAATTATTTTTAAACACATAAGTTTAATATTGAGGCTGGGGAGGGAAAGGGACTATTAAGTAATTTATCCAAAAGAAAAAAGGGAAGTGATGGTATTTTCTACTTGTAGTTAAAAAGACCACAAGCTTTACAAGTAGCTCTTTATTTTTTCTCTTGAGAACTTCAACTCACTCAATAACTAACTGAAACCTTTTCTTCCTCCACACACTCCCTTTCATGAAGGGGCAGTCTCTCAAACCAAAGAGCTTGACACCGGGTTTGACCCTAGTCTGATCCAACAATTTATCTCCAGCATCAATGAGGCTGAAGTCTCATGGGACATTTGTCTCCTGGCATCAGATGATGTCAAGTACTTGCCCCTAAGCAATCCTTGAGATTTTGACCAAAAGGCCATGCTCTGAAATTTTGGTGCTAACCAAAGGTAATTTTCATCTCAGTCTCATGTAAACCTATTCCTTTTAATGTCAGAACCTAAAAAGAAAGGATCTTACACCCAACACATTTGAACTGACAATACAGTTTCTTGGTGCTCCATCCAACCCTGTATTTCTTGGTTGTATTCCATAAGGGGCTGAAAGACATGCTGACACTGCAAGGCACCTCAGGGGAGACCTTTTCCTCAACAAGTATAGATACAAACTTTTGTGTCAGAATGGTGTCCAATGAAGCAACAATGATGCCAGCACAAGTATGTTTGGCATGACTCCAATGATATCTTCAAGGCCTAAAGCCAGTCAATGTACAAACTAGACTTATAAGAGCTCAGCTATATACAGTGCATTAGTTTCCACAGCTTGGAATTTGAGTAGTCAAAAATAAAATTATCACAGACAGTACATGTTTCCCACATATCAAATCATGACACTACCTGAAATTCTGCCAAACCAAATCACCACTCTATGAAGAGCATGCAGCATCTATCATCATCATCACAATCAACAGAACTAAAGGGCAGAAGTGACCTCTTCTGCATCTATTAGTGGAAGGAAATATTCACAGCAATATCCATATACCTTCCTCAAGGGACATCTGCATTGTTCCTGTCAACCATAAATCTGACTCCTTTATTTCAAAGGAAATATGAATTCCTGAATTAACAGATCATCAATTCAATTCCTTCCCAAACCAGTATTAAAGCACTAATCCCAGTTCTGTTTGTGTTACACAGGATATTACTATAAAGCAATAATATGAAGTAATAAGCCATCAAAGGCAGAGAAATTAAATGATAATCAATGCTGAAATATCATCACATCTTGAAGCTTATAGTCCAGAACATCACCTTAGATGTGCTTACGAATAAGAACCTTCAGTAGAACTCAGGAGTTCTTTACAGAGGCACATAACAGTGATTTTAAAACATTTTACAAGGTTCAGCTATTTATAGAAGCAAACACAGCTCCTATTTGCACATTTGTCAGAAGCACAACTGAACTTTCTCTGGGCTTCAGTGCTCGCTCCACCCTCCTCCCCAGCCATCCAAAGCTGCTTCCTTGGACAGGTTCCTCCCTGCCTCACTGCACAAATTTCAGCACACCAAGTGCAGCAGGACTCTTTGGCATTTACTTTTAAAAGCCTAATGAATGAACTAAACACTACCGAAAAAAAAAAAGCAAAGACAAGCAACCTTAGGACAGGCAAACTATCAACTCAATTTCTGCAGCCATCCTATCCTGAAATGCACATGTTGAATCTTACATCCCAGCTTTTCATAACCATTAACCTGTTTTTACAATGCCTTGGTGCTCTGCTACACAGTCAACTTGGCTGTGGAGGCCTGCAGATACAGTATATGTTATAATGGCTCCCTCGGCAAACCGGCCGTGTAACCTGCCACACAAGACGCTCCACAGAGGTCTCCGTGCTGTGCACTGCTGCTGTAGGTCGCGCTGTGTCATTTCACCACTCTCTTGGTATTCGCTCTGGCCAAAAGCCACGCAAGGATGGTTAAGTTTAGGTACGGGCGCAGAGAAAACCTTGCAGCCAGGGGGAATCCCAGTCCCAATCTCAGAGCCCTACTGCACAGCGCAGGGCAGGTGACCCGCGGCGCCCTGACCAGCGGCTTTCCCCAGCTGTGAGTGGGGACGAGGAGCCAGCCGCACACCGGAGCGGGTGCCTGGACACTCGCGCTGCTCGGGGCAGCGCCTCTCCTCATTCCGCGGGGATCCCTGCGCTGCCGGCGCTCGGGGCACCGCCACAGCCCCGCGGGGAGGGGATGCCTGTGACTAAGCACACGCGGCCTCTCCTCGCCCTCCCGCTCATCGCCAGGGCCGGGCTC
>VWYP01027843.1:114262-176814 GCA_013400435.1 Pycnonotus jocosus | reverse complement strand
CCCATTTAAAACCACAGCACCGGCTGCCGCGGGGCCGCCGCTGCGCCCCGACGCCGGGACGGGGTCTCTGAGCCCAGCACCGCTCCAGCTCCCAATCCTGACCCCGGGCCTGGCCCTCGGTCCCGGCGCCCATCCCGGCCTCCATCCCGGCCCCCGGTGCCGGCCCCCGATCCTGGCCGGAGCTGTTCTCCGCCGCGGTGCTGGAATCGGCGCAGGACAGAGGCAGGAGCGCTGGCCTCGGTGCCTACGGGCCCCTCAGGAGCGCCCGCCGTGCGGGGAGAGGATGAAGGGCTCCCGCGGGCTGGGAGGAGAAAGGCGCCGAGGTGTTAACCCGCTGGGTCCGAGCCCCGACTGCGGGGCAGGGGCCACCCAGCTCGTCATGCAGGACAGCGTGAGCAGTGGGAGCCCTCAGGTGTGACACAGAGTTCCAGCGCCGGGGCAGCCTTTGAAGGAAAATGGGGAAAGTGCTGGAGCACAGGGCTGTGGGACACCTGGCACCTGGCAGGCCCTACCACCCGGCTTGGGCTCCGTGGAGGCTTTGCACTGGCCTTGGGGGATGCACACGTGCTCCTGCCTGTCCGGCTGTCTGCAGGGTGTGGGGTTCAGTGCCTCCAGTGCATGCTTTGGTTTGTCAAGTGAATATAGAGTGAAGTAACCATTCTTCCAAAATTACCGATTTAAAAGCAATATCATGTCACAAGAAAAAGTGGGAAGTGAAAACACCCAAGCCTTGACTCGATTAGTTAAACATGATTCAGAAGTATCCCTGGAGTAATCTGAGGATTTCATACAGCAGCTGATGCCCCTGGTTGTGCAGCAGTCAGAATGGTCTCTCTGATGTTACAGGGATGTTTGAAATCTCTGATCAAGGTTTATTATTTGCTATTGGGCATCCCGCTGTGCTGGTTACTGTACAAACACTTTTTAGGACGACAGTCCTTCCCTCCCCTGTCAACAACAATAGCAGCCATTGAGCCTACCCTTTCACAGCACTGCTTTCAACAAAAACAGTAATAGGGTTTGGGGGGGGGGGGGGGGGGGGGAGTGGTGCAGCAATTATTTGCAATTTATGATGCAAACTTATGATGTAGGTTGGTCTGAAGATCTGTTAGTGCTGCAGATTTAACAAATTTTATAACACTGAATGTTTCCATCTTCAAAAAAGAAAGATTAATGACCTTTGTTGGTTCTCAAGGAATTTAGCACAACATGGAAAATTATAATAGCTGGACGGTGTAGGTATTTAAAAGACCAACCTTATGTTCTATTCAGATTTTTTTTAATTGCAGTGGCTTCATTAAAACTTTAAAGTTCTATATAATGTATGCAGGCAAATCCAGAGGAAAAAAAAATCCATCTTCTGCATCCTTAAGTAAACAGGAAAGGCCAGTGAGGGGTGAGATTTAAGTTGCATTTCTACTTTCAAAAATGTCAAAACTGTCTTACTGACTATATTAAAAAATCTGTAAGTTTATATACAAAGGGGTTTTTTAATTGCAAGCTCAGCCAAATTAGCCTGTGAGTTGAGCATTGCACTGTCTTCATTTCATCTCACTGGTCACCAGAAATCATAGGTCTGTAGGCTAAGCTATCCTTTTAATTGATCCATGCCGCCCTGTGTAGCCCTGGTTCCCTGCTTGGAATGTTTTGGACTTGAAAATTCTTTTCCCAGGGGACTTTCTGTAAACAGGACTGATGTTTACATTCCCCTCCAAAGGAGGGACTCTCTTGATGTCCTTCTGGGTTGACCAATGTGGTTGAAAGGGTTTGCCTTTGTTCCACCAATCATTTGGTCTTTGTACAATAGTATATAAAAGATTCCCCGCCTAATAAACTTTGGAGTCAGATTCAACCATACCTAAGAGGTCTCGTGTCATTTGTGATGTCACAGAGTGACAACCCTGTGTCTTCAGAATACTGTGATGGGGAGGCATGATTGGATATGCAGAACCTTTCTTGCTGGTAATGACGAGTGACCAGCTTGAACTTCATGAATCTTCTTTGCTGGGTTGGCATGTAGAAAGCCACAGACTCTTCTTCACAAACGTTGTCTGTTTTATAGCTGTTCTCATGAAACAAAAAAAAACAGGGATGGCCTTTGTTGACCTTCTCACACAATGGTTTTAAAGACTGAAAAAAAAGCCACTTTAAATATGTTGAGAGGTTCTTTGTAGTTGGGATATTGAAATAAACTTTTGGATGGAGGTAACCGTCCAGGTGATGTAGAATTTACCTCGGGATTCAGGTTCTATGGAAGTGTCCACAGACACTCAAATGTCTTCAAATTTACTGATTCTTTTCTGTGAAACACAACAGCTGGAAGGACTGCTCCAAGGCTCAAGACAGAAAGAGAAGGTTTTTCAGAATGGGCTCCCAGTAAAAGAATTGATAGGGACAGTCCAGAGACTGAAGAAACCCACATAGCCCTCTCCAGCTGCTGGTTGCAGCAAAGACAGTGTCTCCCAATTTGTGCGTGCTTTGAGCCAAAAACAGGCTCCCATCCCAGCTGGCTGATGCACACTGCCAGAACCTTCCCACCTAATGGCAAAAACTTCAGTTTTCATTTTCCAAGAGAGCGATGGACACATGAGCTCTGGGAGGAGACCACTGCATTGATGGAGAGAGGTGGGACTGACCCTTTCATCTACCAATCCAACATGACATTTTAATTATGGAGTCTGCTGCCATGCACACACATGCAGTTTTTGTTGATGGAAATTTCCCCTCTTTCAGCATAGTCTCTACATTGACAAGTCCATCTTCTGCCTGTCCCACAAGCAGAGAAACTGCTGAAGTCTCTTGTGTGTACATGGGAAGATTACTTTTCTGAGGCAGGACTGTAGAGGCTCCCACAGAGGGCTGAATGCCTAAGGTTTTGGCTTGCCTTATGGTCTTAGATTTAGCTTTTCATATGTAGCCCTCAAACCATCCACAGAAGCTGCTGATTGGATTACTGTTACCCAGAACAAGTATTCTGGATTGTGAAAATTGCCATGTATGACATGCTAGTAGTCATTTGATCCCAAATGATTGCAGAGGCACAGAGATATGATGGATGGTTCTAAAAATGGTTACATAAGTCCACTGAGTTTTTATGAACAGTCAAGAAAACCATCACCAGGGGTGGTTTGCAGCTGAAAGATCTAATTATATAAACCTAATGGAACGTTATAAACATAGCTGTGTTTTCTCCTTAATTGCTTAAACTTGTCTTTAGCTGCTAGAAAACACTACTAGAGTAAATGGACTTTTGTAGCCATGGCAACCTGTGGATCCACTTTTAACTTGTCTACAGAGAAAATGTTTGCTGTTTTTTCCTTAAAGTTTTCTGGTTTTATTGCAACAGCAAAGATGCCCTCTGTACACTCTGTCTGACCCTGACAATCTTCATGGTTAAGACTATGTTAGTGGGAAATCTTGTGTTTCTCAGTTCTCAGTAACTTATTTTTCATAGTTAGCTCTTTGAGGAAGAGTCTTGTGCCGCCTTCCACCATATTTACACTGTCAAACCTTGGCCTAGAGCCAACAGAATATTGACATTTCTACCTCTTATCTAAGCCTTCTCACTTTCTATTGATTTCACAGAGTTTGTGAAGCCTTGGTATGTACCTGGTCCTTTCATAGCACAAATACACTGAGATGGAATAACATTTAATCATATTACAGAATTTTTCTTTTCTAATTCCTTGTTCTGAAAGTGCAGTCTGGAATCTGAATTTCAAACTGTCTTCCATCTCAACACCCCACTAAAAGGATTTTGTAGAGTCAGAGTCAAGTTGCTTATCCAGGGTGAGGCCAATAGGTTTCAGTTCCCTCTTCCATTATCGCATGGCCTCAGAAGAACAGAAAAACTTGGGGGAAAAAGCTTCATCAAGACTGAAAGCAATAATGAATTGGAGCCAGTGGATGATTTTCTCCCAAGCTCCTGAGAAGAGGGTAGGGAGGTCCCATCCCTGGCAGAGATCATGGATCAGTCTGGTTCTCAAACACATCACCATTTGGTGTCTCTACTTTGCAGGGAAGAAATCTCTGTGACCACAGCCAGTCCTGTTACAGTGCTCTGCACACCCTCCACAGAGGCTTCTGTTACATGTCTTGCTGCATGGCACAGGGAAAAGCAGCTCAGTAGGGATTGGTGTGCCCCTGTCCTGCCCTGCCTGATACACTGCTCCATGCAGGTTGTTGTGGAGCTCTTTCTCATCCACCCTGCAACTCTCTCGTTGGAAGTAACATTGATAATACATGTGGGTTGGGGGGTTTTTTCCTTTTAAATTAATCAAGTATTTACAGCACATGGCTTGTTGAATACAATGAAAATGCTTGTCTAAGTATTGCTTTTTTGGTTTTTGTTTTCCAACTTCTTTGTATTATTTGAACCCTGTATTTCTTGGATTGATGTTCAACATTTCCCAGGTATGATGTTGACCCAAAACTCAAGAAAAAAGCAACCTGCCATTTTCACATGAGAGAAATGGAGCAAATATGGGGTTTTTTTCTTACAGTAAGAGAGGGAGAGATGATTTTTGGCTCTAATACTGAACCAAAAGCTCATGGAAATTTAAAACTTAGGAGAGAAATTTCAGTGTTGCAGTGATGAACAATTTTGATTTTCAGATTAATTTTGTGCATGCCAAGTACATTTTTAGCAAAAGCTGTATTATGNTTTTTTGGCTCTAATACTGAACCAAAAGCTCATGGAAATTTAAAACTTAGGAGAGAAATTTCAGTGTTGCAGTGATGAACAATTTTGATTTTCAGATTAAGAGCATTTGGAAACCACATTTTTGTGCATGCCAAGTACATTTTTAGCAAAAGCTGTATTATGAACAAGACTCACCTAAGCTCCAAAGGGAAAGATAAGGTGTGTTGCTCATGCATGCATGGAAAATCAGCTGTTTAATCAATAATTTATGGAGGGTCCATGAGGTGTTCTACAATGGTCTGCAAAAACCCTTCCTTCCTTTCTGGTGGGGGTGTGAAGCAGAAGCTGAGTGCAGTAGGCCAGAAGCACAGAGAGGAGCTGTCACTCAAAAATCAGAGTGCTGTAGGGCTGCACTTGCTTTTCCATTGAAAACCATGCAGGTTTGAAATGCACTTTTGGAAGGGCTGACCCCATGCATGCACTTCACAGTAAAACCTGAGGCAGTAAGGCAGAGCCTAAGGGGAGCCCTCTTAAAGGCTGCAGTCCTTAAGCCAATGCTTTGCAACAGCCTGTGTCCCCTGCAGTGAGATCAGGTTTAACTTTTGATCAACATGGGAGCCGAACCAAGGAAGTCCCTGAGACTGGTACTGTGCAACCATCTGCAGGCTCTTTGTTTAGCTAGTTAATTCTATATAAAACACACTACAGGATTATTAAGTTTGCAGGGCTTGATGCTCAAAGTTAATGATAGGAACTTAGCTCCTTGTGACCTACAACTCACAGTCAGGTCTGTGAGAACACTGCTTATCATGCAAATCACACATGCAAACCTACCTGAATTTCTACCATCTATAACCCTGTTTGCTGCAAACTATAATTCCAGAGCCTATCCTATATTTGTTCATTAGCTTGATAAAAACATGATAGGATTTTCAGGGAAAGCCGTGTTGTGGAAAGACATGAAGGGAGTGACTAAAGAACCCTAGCCAGGCTGGTTCCTAATTTGCTGTCTTGCATAGTATTTGCTTTGCCATGACCATCCCTGCTTCATCACCACTGGTCTGCAGATTCTTGAAGGATGCCTCAGCTACCAAGTCAGGTGCCTGCCTGAGTGCATGGGTACAGCCATATTCTGTCTATTTCCTCCACAGATTACCCTGTCCTCATCCCATTGCAGCTCAAACTGGAGGGTTCTTCAGCTGCAGAATGTGTTCATTCTGAGTATCAGCTTGTTAATTTACCTTTCCAACAAAGACGTGAAGTGGTAAAGTTGTTAAATAGTGCAAACATTAATCTTCTATAATAAATATTTAATAATCTATGATTAATTTAAAATTACCATATGCACATTATTATTATTAAACCATTAATGTTTAGAATAATAATATAATAAAATTAGGATGTGATGTTATTGAAAAGAGGCCCGAAATATGCACTTACATTATGAAGGCCCCTTCTTAGAGACAGAAAACATAATCCATAGTCCAACCCATAGTGCCGAAAACCAGTTCCTTGAGTTGTTTATCATCTACCATCACTTCCTTTTTCTATGGGGAAATGCATTCTGGTTTCTAGCATGTTTTTCTAAAATGCCCTTTAAAGCCACCAGGAAATACAGTACCCCACCTGGCAGTTGCCAAGATGCATTGATTAGCATTATCTAAATAGGCTCTAACCCATCAATAACCTGTGCTAAACCTTCTCTCTTTTTTTTTTTTTTTTTTCTCTAGTAAATTGTCAGACAATTTTAATCCAATTGAAATAGGTAGTCCTTGCAAAGCAGTGCAGGTTAGCAAAGTGAGTTTAGACTCATGCTCTGTTGCATATCATCAGACACCAAACAGATTAATTTATGTTTTGGTTAAAAGCAACTCCCTTCACCACATATTTTATGGGATGCAATTTCTTTCCAGAGGGAAAAAAAAAAAGGCTGAAAAGTCAAAATATCTTCTCTATAGGGTGATCTGAATCACTTAGGGATCTGAAATGGAATCACATCTTCCCACAAAAACAGAGTAATGTTAGTCATAGTCTGTGGCAGATGTCTGTTAGTCACCGTTAAATTAGGAGAGTTTACCCACTCTGTTCAATCAGTGTAAACATGAAATAGATCAGGTCTCAATCAGCTCTAGCAAAAGAAGTCTTTCAGAAGTCAAACTTTGATCATAAAAGGGAGCAATACTGAAAATGTGTGAGGGAGCAGGGAAGAAGAGTGACAGACTATTTTCATTAACAAAAATAATTGTTCATCTCAAAAATACCTCCTATTTGACATCTGCCCCCTCCATGTGAGATGATTTTCTTTTCCAAGCTACATTCCTGGCTGAATGTTCAGCCATCACAAAATAAGTGGGTTTTGCACTTGAGGGTAATTGAACAGCTGCAGCAGTGAATGAAATGTACAAATACTTCCCAGCTCTCAGGATTTGGCCCATCAGGTGGTCCTTGCAGGGCATGGAACTGGCTGCTGGCTCAGCACGTTCGGAATTTTGATTCTGAGATGCACCCTGAAAGCTACCAATTCCAGAAGCTGAGGTCTCTAAATAGCTTGTAATATTGTTAGAAGCAGGACATTTAAAAGACATCTGGAAAAAAATGTTTGCGATTTTCTGTCAGAAATGGCTTATTTGCATGTCAGTTTCTCTCCAAATATGCAGTCAGGATTCAAAAAAGGAACATTTCCAAAGAGTCTTGTCAAGATAAAAATCAGATTTTTTTGGTATTGCAAGATGGAGAAAATTATTAATTGAAATGTATTTTTAGAAGTTCCCTCTAAGTAACACGGAAAATAATTTTACAAAAACAAAAGAAATAATACAAATCAGCTTTTGCATCACATTTCTATTCTCCCTTTGTTGTTTGTGTAGCTTAGATAGTTTGGTTAATGAGTGTTACTTTCATTCAGATGGGCATGCCTTGACAATCTCCCTTATTTCTTTGGTGACCTTGTTGTGTGTTGGGTTGATTACATCTCAAAAGAAGTTTAATATTTTATTTAAAAAGCCCATTCCAACTAACTTAAGAAAATCTAACAACATTGCTACCTGATGGAATCCTGTTCTGAGCCCTTTTTTTTCTCGCAGGGAGATGATGTGGTCTGAGAGGCATTAAAGCAGTGCCAGTGACCAGATGCAGCAACCTCAAGGCAGGAGGCTGCTCTTCCATGTGTGCCATGTCTTTGCTGCCTGGTGGATCACTGAATGGATTACCACTGCAGAGGGCTGCTGGCAATGCCCCTGCTACCTCACTGTCTTCCTCCTGACAGTACCAACCTAGAGGTGAAATCCAACACATGAGATAGAAAGCCACTGTTTCTTGGTGTATCTCAGATTATAGCAGCACATTGTCCCATGGTGGGGAGCTGCTTCCTGCACACTGAGGCTTTCAGAGCAGTCAATTCCTCAGACCTTGGAACATCTCCTAGTGGCTTTGCTTGGGGGTTCCTCTTCTTAAATCATCAGAGACTACTTGTAGAGATCAATTCTGTCTTTATACTTATTCTGTCACCGGTCAAACACTCAGGTTGTAGTTTGTCTAGAGATTTACCATGGTTTTTACATCAGAGAGTTGTCCAGCTATCAGAAATCTACGAAAATTGGGCAAAGCACATTTGCCTGGATTGAAATAGGCACCTTCTATGACATCAGGGTATCAGCCTTCCCCATTGTCTGCTTTCTCCAAAAAGGGACAAAGAAAACACAATTTTTTCATGTTCTTTTTTTATATATATGCAAAAAAAATCCTGCTAGGTGAGCACAGTTTTTCTGAGGATTGTTTTTTTGGCAAAGCTATGTATGCTGAAAGAAGCAGAATATGCATGGAAGTTCAGCTATGACTATAAATCTCTCTGTGCTTCACGTGTCATGTCCTAGTCTGCTTAATTTCACAAGGTAAAAGAAAAACCACAGTGGGTAAAGGCTTTACTAAATTTTGGAGGGACATTGACATTTGTCAGGTACTTAATTATTACTCTTTCAAAGTTAGTCTGTAACATGGAGTCGAGTATAAAAGAAAGAGAAACACTTCTGAATGCCAGTTGAGTTATTGAAGCTTAAGATAGATATTATGCAATATATTCCAGCTGCTCTCTGTCAAACTGTTCATTTGTGCACTGCGGTGCCTGCTTAACTTCTCTTCACTTGGGCCACCTGCCTTTTCAAAGTGTTTTATGTGTAAGATACGTCCCTGGAGGAGATTGCACAAACAACCTAGTGAAAGATGGTGTTATTCTCTTGATTTATACAACAGCTTCATTTTCCTTCATCATCTCCATTTTGCACAACTCTTGTCTGGGAAATCTGCTGTCATACATTAAAGCTTCCTTTGCTGACTGTACACTGAGGACACACACTGGTTCCCTGCATTTCCTTTACACACAGCCCTCAATTGGATTGTCTCCCATCTGGCCCACCTGTCTCATCAGGACCAGTAAGGGATTTTTGTCACTGATTCAGCTAAGCATAGGCTCATGGGCTTCATCTTCCTTGTAAAGTTTTTCTGGTAGAATATCTGATTTTATGAGTCTTTTCACATGGTGGTTCGGTTTTGTTTTGTTGGGTTTTTCTAAAAGTTCTCTTCCCCTTGCCATGCTCAAAACATAGAAAAAAAATTACAAATTAATACCACTCTCTGATGTGTGTGTGTGTGTAGTAATGAGGGATCAGGAACTGACTGACTTAGATGACACAAAAATATCTTGTAGGTTTTTCGATTTATAGTAATTACTCTTTTAAAAATGTTATATGGCTTGGTTTCCCCTCTGGTGATCCTTGTTGGTGAATTGCTACAGTTGTGGAGGGAACATTCTCTTTTGACTGTGATTCCTTACCCATAAAAGAGGGGAAATCACACTGCTCTGTTGATTCAGCCTTCCTTCTCAAGCTGTACTGCAATTACAGGCATGGTCTGAATAGCCATTGAAACACCAAGAGATGTCCCTGGTTAACTCTGCATCCGTCATTCCCAGGGTTCCATTTTCCTATGTAACCCATGTCTTTGCCTTCTAGAAAGAAGGCAAAATCTGGTTCATAATTTCTTCCCATCCTCAGTTACTGCTACTAGGTGTCTGACAACTGTCTTCTCCAGGAAAATTTCCCATCCACTTTTGCATCCTGGATATCTTCAACTACTTCAGCACCAACTAACAAGATGACACCTCAGGAACACACTGAGTATTATACCCCTCTCCCAAAAACAATTAGTCTTAGCAGTACTTAAATACTGATAAGTAAATTACGTTACTCTGGAGTCTTGAACTTCTTAGTAAAGTTGGTATTTGCTGAAGGCAGCTGCAGTACAAGTCAAACCAATTTATTTAATGTAGATTAATAATTTGATACAGTTATTTCCCAAGGACACTTACTAGGGTTATTTTTGAATGCTCAGTCATTTCATAGCCCCAAATATACTGTATGATGAAAGTAGCTGGATTTATACTTTTAAACCATTTTTTTTGTTTAATTTCAACTCCTTTTTTTGCCAAGCACAGACTCTACAAGGATGAGCAGAGGTCAAATCATCAGCTATTGACTGTAACACTGTCCCCTTTCTTCTAGTTCAGCAAGCTCAAATCCCATCAATCTCCTTGATCTTGAAATACACAAAAGCACACAGAAATATAAAAGGAAACCATGAGCATTTAGCTGTCTTGGAAACATCATTCCAAACATAAACTCTGCAAGATTTTTCTTACAAAGCTTGTTAAACAGATGTGTTCAGTACTGGGCACCTTTTGTCTAGTGGTTTAAGTAAAGATACATTGATTCCACTGAGAGAAAATAGTAAATAAAGACAACTGACAAAATAGCTGATTGTATATATGCACTTTTTTTAGGAATAAGGGCATATATATGAATTTCCGTAACTGTGGAAAGTCATGGAATCACAGAATACGTAGGGCTGGAAGAGAGCCCTGGAGATCATCCAGTCCAACCCCTCTGCTAAGGCAGGGACAGCTCGAGCAGGTGACACAGAAACATATCCATGTGGGTTTTGAGCATCTCCAGAGACACTCCACAAGCTTTCTGGGCAGCCTGTTCCAGTGCTGTGCTATCCTCAATGTAAAGAAGTTCTTCCTCATGTTGAGGTGGAACTTCTTGTTGTTCCTCATCCTGTCCCAGAGCACCAATGAAAAGTCTGGCATCAATGTACACATATATTAAGGAAAATCTGCCTACTTCTTCATCACATGAATGTATTTATAATTTGCCACACCAGTGAATGATTGCTTGTTCATGAGGATATGTGTTTGCAGCAGGTACAGAGATTAATCAATAGGTTAGGCTGGGTAGTCTGGGGCAGTAACAGTGATTCAATAATATTCAGCCCAATTAGCCTTATCTGGCCATAAGATGCACACTGAGCATGTTGGGGAAGCCTCCATTTGTCAGCGCTCTCCTCTGCCTTGTGCAGAATGGAAGCAGCACAAAAACACAGGCTTGCAGCCTGGATCCCTTGAGACATTGACAAGATCCACCTTGTCTGTGCTCCTCCTTCTTCCTTCGCAAGGGCTCTGCCACATTCTTTCAGAAAGACCCTTCAGACACAGCAGAGAGCCAGCTGCTGGCGGGATGAGTAGTTCCAGCAGTGAGAGGTGGATATACACCCATCATGGTAATTAATGAAGAGATCAGTGCTGCCACTGGGTGATGGGTGTGTCAGGCTGCTTGACAGAGAGTGCCAGATGCCACGCTCAGTTGCCACATAAATGTCCTGTCACCAAACAGATGCTGGGCCATATTTTTTGCACCTTCCATCAGAAGCATCTGTCTCTGGCATAAGCATGGAGTCTCCTTTCCATAAAAGCTCTTCTGGTCAGGATTTCAGATATCTCCATCATCTTCCTAATTTTGCTGCATTAACTCAGAAGCAAAACTCATTCCCTTGATCAATGCTGAATGTAGAGTGTACCCATCCATCTCTTATTTCTTTCTCCTATTTTTGTTTCCATATTGATCTCTGCTACCACAAGAAAGTCTGTGAGATATAGGCATGATATTATGAAGCTACAGTCATTTCTTCATTCCTGGAGGCATTCTCAACAGTGCGCAAATGCTAAAAAGGATGGAACCTTAGGAAAACCAGTTGATGTTTCAGTTCAGGTTATGATATATGCACTAAGAGTATAAGTCTTATCATGATGTCCTTTTCAGGACAAATCAATACCCAGGAACTCCTATGAAAGAGGTCTCAGCAAGAAGGAAGGAAACCAAATAAGAGTGATAATGCTTAGGAATTTTCACAAGCAGATGTAACTATACTTTTCTGTCTAATGGTCTTGATAGGTTTTATTTCCAATCACTTTTCTGATTCCTTTTTGAGCAAACTTATACTTTCAGCTTTCTCAACACCCTTTGCAGCATGCTGTGGCAATGAATTACACAATTTAAGAACAGCTTGTGAAGTATTTCCTTTTTTTTAACCTATCATCTGATAATTTCATTTGGTGTCCTTTAGCTCTTGTACTGTGAGAAAAAGTCAATAATTATTCCTCATTCATCTTCTCTGTGGTAATCATAAATGTATAATTTACATATTTTTAAATATTATTTTATTTAATTTTGTATTTGTTCTAGTTTCCCTATATGCTTTTAAGCATTGATTAATCAAAGCTCCATGAAGTTTTCTAGGTGTGAGTGCATTGCAGACTTTGGTAAAGGCTTATTGATGTTTCTATTTTCTACTCCTTTCTTACTAGTGTTTTGCCTTCTGCTTTCCTATTTCATGGATGCTTAATAGCAAACTGCTGTTTTCTGGAATTAGTCAGAAAAATAATCAGTTTCTCTTTCATGGATAATAGTTGCTGATTAGAGCATAATGAGGTGGAGAACTTCAGAACTGAGGTGCTTTAATCTCATGGAAAAGCAGAGATAAAAGTATGGAGAAGGAAACAAGGGTGCATACAATCACAGGAAAATACGTAATGCTGACTTTTTCTTCCTCAGCTCTTCTTCAAAAAGAACAGGTAGCTGTATGAGAAGAAGCTACAGAGAACCAAGTTGCAGTCAGAGGTAAGAGATGACCAAGATGTGGACCATACAACTTCTCTTTTCACATTTGGCTGAAGTAGACATTATCAATGAGAAACAGCGTTTATTATAATTCTTGATGAGGACAGAAAATAATCAAAATGCTACCATTGTGAAAATGGTGGCATTTCAGTCAAGACAGGAGGAGATTAAAAGGTGAGAGAGGAAATGATGTAGCTATTCAGCAGGCAACTACACCAGGGACCAATTATCAGAGGGGCCCAGGTGCAGCCTAGGAAGATGGGGGAAGCACGGGGTGAATGTCAGCAGCTGGTAGGATAAACAGTTTCATTCTCATTATTGCACTGCTGCCTGTATTAAGCATGCAGCACTGACAACAAATGCAAAACTATAAGACAAGTCCCCAGTTCCCTTTCTGTTATTTTTGAGATTGTGAAAAGATGAAAATAATTATTTTGATGAAAATTTTCCCCGTGTTTGTTGACAGCAAGGTTATTTATGTGTAATATACGAATTTACAGCCATTGTTACCTTAAGAGGCTTCCAGCAGTTCTGTCTTAGAATATTTCATGTGAAAATTCATGTGCTCCAAACATTATTAATTTTTCTTGCCCTTCCAGGATTATGATTATTATGTTTGGTTTATGCATTCTGAATAGTTTAATCTTTTCAGTCCCTTACAAGGAAATGACCATTAGTCAAAGAGGTATTTATATGTCCCTGTTCACCCCAAGAATGTCTAAATTCACCTGTTTTAGTCTGATTAGTTTAGTAAAAATTGTTACTAGACAGGATGATGGCTGGAAGGTTTCTCCCTCTAGTTATACATCTTATTTTTCCTCATTTATTATTTTTAATTAAATAATTGATTTGGTTTCAGTTAGTTACTCTTGGTTACTTTGTGAGCTAAGAAAAACAATAGATCTTGAAAGCCTGAACAAAAAGGAACAGTTTTATGGAAATAAATGTCTTTTTTTTCCCCAGATATCTTTGCCTTAAAATAATTGTTTAGCGTAATGTGACAATTTCCAGAATGGTCAAGTCAGTGAATTACAAAAGAATATTTGGGAAATGTGATAAATGTACTCATTAGCAGACTTAAAAAGCATAGTAAAAGCAGACTTAAATGGGGGAAAGGAGCCAGCACCAAAGAAAATAATAGCATCTTTGGAAACTTATTTTGTCCTCTTATATAAACAGGTCACAGTGGAAAAAAGCAGTTTCTTCCAAACAAAAGCAAACACCACACTGTTTTCCAGAAAAATGCAGAAATTACAGCAGGTTTCCCCAGGGTTTGGAGAGTGTCTGATCTATCCCACTACTTCACTGGAGGCCTCACACAGAGATAATGAATGGCCCTCACGGTCCCCTGACGGTGTCCTCTGGGCACCAGAGACAGAAAATCTTACAAGAGGGAAACCTATTGTGTCTTGCTGGCAATCTCCCCCCTTCCCTGCAGTGAGAACAATAAAGACAACTCGGTGTATTTTGTTCCTAGGCATTGAGAAGCACCAGTCTGCACTGGAGCAGCAGTACATGCGTGGGCCTCAGCAGAGCTCCATGCAGGACAGCTGGACTAGGACTGGCTCAATCCTGAGGCCACACCGTGTACCCAAAGGAGATGTTTGGTACAGGCTAGAGCATCCAGCAAACCTGAGTATTTCTGCTTCCTGTGTATATACATCTGTGCTGGATGCATCTGACCTGGTAACCCAGCTAGCTTCCATATTTAAAGGGTGTTGTAGACAAACTTTTTGATACCTTGGAGCACTAGTCACATGCACTCTATTACAAATGGCAGTGAAACAGCAGAAAAGGTCTGCCTCCATCTCCTCCAGCGCCTGGGGTCAGATTTTGTCTGTGTCCAGATCAAGAGGCTGTTACGCTTGCAGAAGCTCCCCTACACAGGCAGAGACTCTGGAGAAATTATGAAATCTCTTGGGCCTCCAAGAATTGGAGTGCATAAAATAAAATGCTAGGGAAAATCTCAAGTTCAATGCTTTCTTTTCCTTAGGACAGTTGTGTTTCCACTTCACTTGTTATTTGAATCATGCCTTGACTACTTTTAAAATCACTTCTTGCACAGTAGCTTCATCTTGTATTCTGATTTCAGTCATCTTCTAAGTCAACTAAAAGCTAGTGGCTGCTGTTTCAGGAACTCACAACCCTAATTGCTGTCCCTGATACTCAGGAGCTCGCCTTTTTTTCCACATGGATACACTTGGAAATCAAAGCACACTTACATAAAAATGTTCAAAAGATGTGATCCCTCAAGAAGTCATGTCAAAGACTTAATCAGTGTAAGAAATCACATCATCCTAAGTTGCTCTTCAGTGTGGCAAAAGTTTCTTCTAAGCCAACCCAGCAAAAACTGTCAAATCAGACAAGGGTTTCATTAATTTTTTTTTTTTTTTTTGTAGTTCTCTGCAGGACATAAGGAGGTAGACCTCTTCTCTATATTTATTGGAAGGAGTAGAAAGCTTGTCACAGATCAAAGTCTCCTGGCTGCTCTCTTGGGAGGGCACCACTCCTTCTGCTGGGTCTATGGAGCTGTAAGAGCACTGGGCATACAAACAAGAATAAATAATATATAATAATTACTTGTGATTACCTTCAGTCTGCATCTGTTTGTACAGTATAAGCAAAACTTTCAACTGTCATCAGACAGTAAGCATGGTGTTTTTTTAAAATGTCTGCTGGAAATGTGTCTGCAAAGCTATATATATACTCATTTTCCCTAAAAATGTGATTTTCCCTCCCCATATTTCACAGAAATATGCCAATTTTTTTCACATATTCAATAGAGAACAGACTATTAAACATACATACTACATAAATAGCTTGGGTTTGTCTTGTTTTGATAATTTAATTTAGGTTCCATTGTTTTCATTCACAAAATTTTGACATTAAAATATTAATAATATATTGTATTTATCAGTACACGTACTAAATATATTGATATTTGATGTTTAGACTTTATTAAGTGTTTCTTTTTACTACCCACCAAAAGATAATGAAGACCAGGTAAAGTTTTATCATGCATTCTTTCTGCAAATATTTGGAACTTTCTGAAAACTGCTTCTTCCGAACTAAGGCTTTACATTTAGAGCCCTCATCTGCCGAGGAGCCTCTGCCTGTGGCTGAGAGGTTCCTTTTAGGCTAAAGCCACGTATAGTCACAAAAAATGGCTTGTATTTATTTTTAATGTGTTCATTGCAAATTTCTTTGACCTGCACGTCTGTAATTTTTGAGACTGGGTTCAGATACATCTAATAATAAAGAAAAGTACAATCCCTTACACCTACAGTTGTCTGTTTCCCTCTCCAACATTGGTGATCTTTTCTACATTCCAAAAGTTATCATGTGCCACCAAATAAAATATCAAATTTCCAGATGCTGTGCTCCCTACACCATCTCTGTTAATCCATTTATTTTAAAAGTATGTCCAGATCTATTCAATTTCAGATTTGAATACAACTGGAGCCTTTATTTCCTGTTGTTTTCTATGCCTATAATTGAAAATCAGATCTCACTTCTTTGCTCAACTCCAAGAACTCTGAATTCTGAAAGAATGGAAATTAAACTGCAAAGGAATTTCTGTATATGGTCACCTTATTTAACAGGGATTCAGCTTTTTAATAATCCATAGTGTGATCAGATAATTAAGGAGCAAGGGAAATGTGAAAGAGCAAACAAAAAATGATAGAGACCAATTACCAAAATGAAACAGACGAATGCATCCTAAGATGAATGATGCTTACTTAAAAATGATGTTTTATTGAATCAGGCAGAACTTGACCTATATTGGAAACAGGGAATTATAGCGATTATGTTGGGATAATGTCAGAAAGCAGCTTGGCTGCATTATTAAGCTTGAAAGAATCAGCTGCCACTATAAAATGCATCGCTAAACAGACAAGGACAGTAACGAATTATCCGAAGGAAAGTGAGGGAGCTGAGAGGCCATTTTGTCACTGCACTGTCATTGTGCAGACATTGATCATCCATCTTCCTGAGGACAGTCCAGGGAGGTGGGGAATACCTGTGCTCTCAGGAAACCAAATCAAGCCTTGGCACAAGGACAGTGTGGAAGGATCCTATCTGATCCTATTGAAACCCAGGCAGCAGCTTGAAAATCAATGCAGTTAACAGGATGCTGCAGCTGGATCAAGGTCCTTTGGGAAGAGACAAGTCCTTTTCACCCATAGGGACGGTCTGGTGTTGTGCTGTTTGCTGTTTTGCTGTTTCTAGCAACAAACAGTTGCATGCAGATGTTTGTTAAAGATGCTGAGAATACAAATACAAATATGAACCAAAATATACTCACATAAGGTGCCAGGGTGAGAAGGGCAATTACAAATGAAGATTGTTTCAGTCTTGGTTATGCCTTTCTTACCCCTGCAATGCTAGTGGAGCTGCTCAGGTGTGACTAAAATTAGTTTTAAAGCTAAGAGAAATGAAGGTCATAGCAGGAACAAATATGTCACTGTCATCTCTACTTGCCATTTATATATTTATATTTTAAAAGTTAGTATTCTCAGGACCAAGAGATGCTAAAACAAGAAACAACAATGGAAGAACATGCCCCAGGCCACCTTTTGTTTCTAGAAGAGAGGTGCAAATGATGATAACTAGTTCATGGGGATTTAATTTGCCAGTGTGCATGAGGGGGTAGAAGTGACCTGATGTTACCTTGAAACAGAAGATGGTTAAATGACACAAACTTCATCTTCTGTTTCCCTAGATGAGGCTGCAGGTTTACATAAAAAATAACATGTTATTGATGGATCATATTTATTCAGTGAGACATCTTCTGGAAGTACTATACAATATAAACACAGATGTTAACATTTAATAGTAGAACTTGAGACTGGGCTTGAGGCTTTCAACTGCAGAAATTTCCCCAGTGCTAATTTTTGCTGGAGGGCTGAGAACAGCCTCTGGAATTCACACTGGAATTTTTAGACCTTTATCATGTTTTCATAACTACAGGCCCATTCCCTTCTGTTAGTGAGGCTCTCATGGGCTTGATGCACCATCTGTAATTTCCTTGTGGTGCCGAACTTTAAGACATCAGTTTCTTTCACAACTTAATCAGGGTCCTTTGGGGAAAAAAAAATACTAGTAAAAATATTATTCAGTGTTTTGAAACTAACTTGTGTGCTAAATGCAGATATATTAACACAGATTTTTTAGGAAAAAACAAGCAAATAAAAGAACTTACTTTATCTATAGACCAAGAGGTGAAATCCTGGGATTTGGTGGTCTCTGGCTGTTGCCTATTACTTGTATGGGCTTTTAAAGAAAGAAATTGAAGAAAGAAATTTCTTTTTTGCCAATTTTTGTTTCAAAACCTTTGAAATATTTCCACGCAATTTTTATAATTATATTACTCAAACCATGGAAAAATAAACCAGTGTTTCAACATGGGGAAATTCTCTAAACCTAATAGAAATATGCTGTAATTAGAAAAATATTTTCATTGAAATTTTTTTACCAATTTGAAAAATTTTAAAGGTAAAAATAGATGTCAGAACTGACACTCTCCTGCAAAAAGTTTTGTCTTGGATGAATCAGCATTATTCCTTAAGAAACCAGCTTGCTGAAAATTACCCTGATTGTCCAAAGCTTCATTCAAAGCTGATGATTATGCATCACAGGTGTCATCCACCATGATCCTTTGATGCAAAAGAGTTTTTTCATTTTTAATAATGAGTAAATTTACATGAGAACTCTTTAGGAGAGTTTACTTCCATGTACTCTCTCACCTAAATGCATGTATTTTCACTGATAAAAAGCTTTCTAAGGAACTCCATTATATGTTACAAAATTATTTTTCTTTCTCAATTCAAGCAAGCACAGTTCAGATCAACAGATTTGATGGGGGGAGAGGTGTTGAAATCTCATTTCTCAGTCTCATCCCAATTTCACTTTTTGATTTTAAACTCAAAGAGAATTTCTGTGGCTATCTGACTTCTTCAACTGTATGTAATTTAAGAGAAATCAATTTAGAAATTAGATGCTTTAATTACTCAGCAGTGGTCAGAGAAGACCTTGCCTTTTTATAGCTGGTTGAGTCCAAATATCTCTCTTAAGTGCTAAAGCATTAATTGCACTTGGAAGTGAATTAGATGAGCTTTTAGAAAATGCCAGTAGTTTTCAGTGGAAACATTCCAACTGTAAAAAGCTGATTTTTAACTATTTTAGGTTGATCCAAATATGGACTGATCAGGCACTCATCTCTGTGAAATGCTAGACGTGAAGGTGATTCCTGTTTTGATGAAAAATGTCCCTGGGGTCACAGCAGCATGGAGGAAGACAAATAATAAGGAACCCATCCTCCAGAGGGAAGGGACACAGTCAGGAATCACAACCAGAGTTGCTCCTTCCACTGTATCTGGAACATTCAGGATCCTATCCTTGTTTGTAAAACCAGAAACACAAAATTATTTTTCTGTTTCTTGGGTAAGTGCTGAGGTTAGTTTATGTTCATTTATTAAACATTTAAAGTTCCCCAGTGGACGGACTGCTACAGCTCAATGTTTTATAAAAGCTACAGACAAGGATTGCTGCAAGGTAACATAATCTTCATCAAGGGCAGTATTTTAAGACATTAATATCAAGAGTCAAAATCAGGGGGAAAAATCCTTTAATTTAGCACTTCAGTGGGCTTTACAGGTAGTATTTTTCTGGATAATCTATCCAAAGTGGAACATTTGAAATTCGCTAACCAGAACTTTGCCTTACTGACCTTTTTGTGCTTCTCTTTGAAGGTACACAAGTGGCATACTAGAAAGTGTTAAGTCAAAGCTGCAGTGGAAGTTGTAGTCTGTGATGGCCTCCAGTGCATTACTCAAGAATGTGTGGGAAAGAGAGCTGGCCATGTCCCATAAGCAAACAGACCAGTGTTGTCCTTGGGTTACAGTGAAATTAGTTTTATCACCTGCAGATGTGGCCCTTTGTTTTGAATCACATGCTAGCCAGGAGAGTGAGCTCTGCCCTTCTGATTGCACACCTTTATTGCTCCTTACCTCTTGGTTTAGCTGGCCACTGCCCTGTCTGTACTTCTTAAAGCACCCAAGTCATTTAGTGTAGAGCAAGCAAAGAAGATATCCTTCAGTCATTTTAATATTAGAAACATCTTCCTTCGAGGTGCAATACAGAGGCAAAGCTGATTTCACCTCAGTTTGATGTCAGGCATGTTTGTCAAGAGTACCGGTCCTATTTCATTACTTTGCTTCTTCAGCTTCTCCCTTAATTGTGCATGTTTAAGGAGAGTGTGGAGGACAAATTCAGTTCACTAGGTCTTATAAATTCTTTGCCTCTAAGCTATTTTAAGACTGTAAGAAAACTGATCATGCTGAGCTATAGATCTACGTTTTTTTTATCTGAGGTTCCAAGAAAAGATGTTCACACCAGAAGCCTGTGAAAAAAAGAAAAAAAACAACACCCCTGCAACCACCATTTGGCATCTGCCTGAAAAGACACTGATACTGTGAATGGATGAAAGGCATTACAGCATGAGGTGCTCACCAGGTGGATTTGTATTGCATAACTTGGAGTTGTTTGTCAATAATTTCCTGCATGACAGAGAGAGTGCTGGGAAATGTTAGGAACGGCGTTGTGTTTGTCTCTGGCACACAGAGGGAGCTTAGATATTTTTACTTCAAACACGGATTCAGAGATCACTGTTGCTCCCCATCTGTCTGCTGACCTAATATGATTTATGCTCAGGTTCAGCTCGAGCACTGATCCCAAGAACCAACCCCGAGGGCCATGCATGGGCTGTACAGTGCATAACCCAGACCCTGTTTCCTTGGGGAAAGAGTAGCTTGGGAATGGCTGGCAGTATGGGTGGTTTTGGGTGGAGCTGTCAGTCCCAACCTCAGTGGTGGTCCCAAAATCTCCCCTAGAAGCTTGCTGTTGAAAACTGGGCAAGGCACTTTCAAAAATGACACTAGTTAGTTGTGTCCCCAGGGGCACAGAGCAGGCTGGGTCCTGCAGTGAGTTCTCTGCCAGTGACAGAGTAAGATCCTGCAGTGTGAGAGGCCTTGACAACAGGCTCTCAGCCAGCCATGGGGGCAGGCAAGGGTCTTTTCAGGGTGCTGTTGTAGCTCTCAGCCTTTTCCCCCCTCATCTGCTTCACATGAATGTGTACCAGAGCATCAAACAGAGCAGCAGCTTTTTCCTCCCTACTTAGATGATGACAATTTCCACTGCTCAGTGGCCTCTATGGGGGCAGGAGTGTACCTACATTTTCAACAAATATCAGAAAAATGCATGAGGAATATTCCATGAGCAGTGTTCAGAATATTTGTCTGCATATAGGGACCAAAATGATGACTGGGTCATGATTACCAAAATCTGGATTTTTTTTTACCTTCTTACACAGCTAACTTCTGCTCCTAGTCCCTTGTATTAGGAGATGTTGCTGCAGAAACATTAATACCAAAAGTAAGTGCTAGCTATTGGACAATATTCCTGAGTGCAGCAGCTGAGGGGGGGAGAAAGGGGCTTTTCCAACCTCCACCCACTGTTTCCCTGCTGTTGAAGTGGCCGTGGGTGGGCTCAGCTCCCCACACCATTCAGAGCGGCTGATGGCAGCCCTCACTTTCCCCTGCTTTGGCTCATCCCTATTGTCCCGTGGGCACCGCTCCTGCACTGACCAGCCCTGGCACGGACATGCTTTGCTGAGAGCCACCCCTGGCCATCCCAAGGGGCACGGCTGGGCTCCCTGCAGCCCGCTGTCCCCGGCTGAGCCCCCAGGATGCCATTACCGCCCTGTCTGTCACGCTGCCATTAGCGCCACAGCGAGGAACGGCTCCAGCCAGTGAAAGGCATTAGCAGAGGTCATTAATGAAGGGTTCTGGGTATTCTTAGAAAATTGCAGCATTACTGGGATGATTTGAAATATTTATCAATGTGGGGAAATATTTCAGTTTGCGGATTTCTCTCATTATCTTACTTTTTTTTTTTTTTTTTTTAGCTTGTTTGCAAGGCTACCAAACGGGTTTGTGAGGAATCCAGCAGTGGTGTCTTCAGTCATGGAAAGTGCTTTTAGAAAACATTATGGTAGCACTCAGCTAAATGCTGTCTGTCCCCCAAAAAAGGAAAAATCACCATGAAGAAAACAAGAAAGTAGCACAGAAAGGAGTGTTCACTGCAGGAAACAGGCTTCTTTGCTCCATCTCCGAATGTTTTTCAAATGCAAAATCAAGATGGCTTTCAGCAGCAAAATTCTGGTAGTGAACAGTCCCTAGGCTTGAAAATAGGTAATGGGCTAGCACAGGAGAAGGCAAAATCATTGTTTTCATTGTGTTTCCTATTACTTTCCAGGGTTATTTCAAAAGAAAGCAGGCAAGCAGGGTTTAAGAGCTGGTATTTGGGGCAAATTTTGACCTAGTTTTCAAGATAAATATCTAATATTCATTTGCAGTTCCTTTGTAGGTGCTGATGAGTGGATGTCACAACATTTGAATACTCTCTTTAGAGACAGTAAACTGATTTTCAGATACTCTTCCCAACGACTTTATTTCACATCATTTGGAGCCGTGACCTCCTCTGTAGGTACTAGTGATGCCTGCCTACAACCGTAGGCTGGAAAAGTAGAGAAAATATACAGAATCAAGTCAGAGGAGGAGTTTTCTGTCTGTGTTCTCATCATCCCTGTAGAATCTGACTCACAGAGGAGAACTGCTACCAGAAAAATTGTCTTTGAGTCTTGTATACCCACTCACACCTCCAGCTGAGCACTAGCTCGCTCAGAGTGAGTCTGAGCACTGATGGGTGAGCATTTGTGTTTAAATTGTTGCAGCAGTGGAGAGGTTGTTGAAGTTACCTGATGAAAGGGAAAATGATGATAGCCTCCAAACTGGTGAGTAGAACATAGGTGATTGGCATTAACAGGCAAAAGAGCATTTGTCATTCGTGTACCACGCCAGGCAGAAATGGTTGTGTGGGTGTGTAGCTTTGCATATCCTTGTTGTGGTTGTCTTAGCTTAAGTCAATGATTCTGCTGAGATAAGTAGCTGAAACGCCAGGGGCAAATCAATGAAGGAAAAGGCAGGTATCTAAACTCCAGAATCAAAATAAATCCCCACTGTAACACCTCACTGTTACAATCTAGAAAGAAATTGGCAGTTAGTTTTGAACAGAATATGACTTGCACTGAAAAAAACATAAAAATGTAAGAATTTACTGCACAATAAAAACAATCAGAGGATTTTGATGTTATTGTTGTTTTTAGCAATCAAATTCATGTTTAGGCATTTGCCCTCCCTGTATCTAAGAAAAGAAAGGGTGAGAGATAGTCAAGAGAGATGTGAATAATTCTATAAGCATGCACTTTGGAAATTTGCTCTTAAATCTGACACATTCTTTCCATCAGTGGGGGAACTCATTGAAGAAGAAGGGATATCTGGTAATAATAACAACAACAATATTAAGAAAAATTAAATTAAATTAAGGGGCACAGAATCTGAAAAATATATTGGCCATTTGAATCATTAAGGGAACTCTAAGAGGCTCAAAGCCAGAGGAAAAATGTAGACTGAGGGTTATACCATGCAAATCTGATACTACATGGCAGTTTCCCACTAATGCAAGGGAAAGCATTCCATTATTGATAAGCAGAATGCATTCTATGTTAGTAGCTGGAGTCAACACAAGGACTTAATTAACATTCGTGTTTACCATGCACATCCCAAAATTGGATCAAAACAAATAAAAAGTGACTTTAAAACCTTAATTTCAGGCACTGTTTACAGATCTGTATATGTGACTTATAAATGTTTTGCTCAGGCACCCCCTTCAGTAAGAGAAGGAACAAAGACAGTATTGCTAAATTTCTTCCCTAAGCTATGTGTAATTATCTTTAGAGGTGCAGCAGTTTCACATTATTCTCTTTTTCATTTAACTAGGATTCCTCGTGTGACTAAGGGCTCATTGGCAGGAATAAACTTTAATAAAACCTGCCCCTGAAAGATCTTCATGCTATTGACAGATGGATTTTATACTTGCACAGTTTATTAAAAATATCAGATACCTGAGACTGGAGCATGGTTGCCTAGATTTCATTAGATACATATGTAACATGGTAAATGCATGTCCCTAGAAGAATATCACTGTTGGAAGCAAATTTCTAGATAAATTTTTCTTTTGTATAATGGCAAAATATGTTGCTTCATTTTTTTGCCGTCATTATTATTATTACTTTTCTTCTTGTTAATAAAAATGCCCTCCAGAGAGTTTCTTACTGAAGTATTCGTGCATAAGGAAACTACTATACTTTTATCCTTTTTAAAAATATAAATTATGCACTTTTTTTTGCTGTTGTCTCACAGCAGATTTTTTACTGGGTATGAGGAATTATGGAGCTTTTAGATGCTAAACAAATTAGTCATAGGATACCTTGCTTTCATATTAAAGGGAGAGCTGAGACACCACTGTGGAACATGCAGAGTAAAATGAGGCTCACCACTTCTTTCAGGGAGCTCTGGAAACGGGTTCTTATGCTTTCTTCAGCTGGAAATGTGAAAGGTTTCTCAGGTTTCACCTTTCTTCAGTTAAAATTTTATTTTTATTCTTTATGCCAAAAAAAAAAAATTCAAAACTGCTGCTCTTGTTCTTCTGCACAACATCCTATGGCCTTAGGAAGATCTTTCTCTGAGTGGTCTCTGGGAACAACACTCAAGTGTCTAAGTGGAGTTCAACTGAAATTAATATTAAAATGCTCATAATTTTCAAGGAAAAATGATGCCTTCCCCACAATTTTAAAATGCTACAGAAAGCACACCAATTCCTCTGAAAAACTGTACATTTCCACCTTTTGTAGGGCTAGAGACAAATGAATGTTTTCTGAAGCCCCAGTCTGCGATGATGCCATTTTTAGAAGGTGTGAGCAGTTGCAAAGGTGGAGCTGGACCCTGACTGGTTGGGTTATTATTCTGAGGAACAGGTGTGGGTGCTGAAGAAGCTCTGTCTAAAGACAGCTGCTACCTATCCTGCCTTGGATGGTCCCTGCAGCTTTTCATGCACATCCAGTGAGACACTGGTGGCGTGGAAGGTCACGGTTCCCAGACTCCTGCAAGAGAAAAGAGACTTACAGCTGTGCTCCTGAAATGAAACTGCAGTAGAGATGAGAGTGAAAAATGAGGACAAGCTGTAAAAATTCTCAGAAACTAATTGGCACCACAGCCAACTTCATTCACTAAGGCATGGGCATAAAACCAAACTGCTTTCTCATGAAAATACTGAGGGTTTTTAAATACCATTTGCCTAGGCTTTCATCCCTTCTATTACTTTCCCCCTGCAGTTTTATTCTTTTCCTCTCTCTGATCATTGGCTTTCTGTTCTCACTTTTCTCTCTTAGTTCAAGCATTTTTACTTTTCTCTGCCCCTTTTTTCAAACAAACACTTGAACTCAACATTTATTCCCCCCCCCCCTTTAAATAGTCACTGTTTCAAGCATCCTTTTTCGCTCTGCTAGTCTGACTCTCTCACCTTATGCCTTCTCTACTAATTCACACCCTCCCACACTCACCCAAACACAAAGGTTTTGCCTGGAAATTGTGAATGAATGGGTGATAGGTGGGAATGAAAGAGTATTCCCAGAATGGGTGTCTTCAACTCTAGTCATCAAATTCCCAATGAAAATTGATCAGCAAATACATTGGGATAAAAGCAGAGAAAGTGGCAAGGAGGTTTTTGGATGTCTATTTACTAAATTGGAAAGCTGGGGACAAAGATGCTCAAGACAAAGGTTTTGCATTGGAAATACAACTACCCTTTCCAGTGTCTAACTTTTCAAGCTAATAGCCCTCTGGGAGTTTGCAATAGTCTGAGCAGAAGACATACAGACACATGCACTATTCTCTCTGATGTGGAATTTTTTTTTTCTGTCATTGTTATCTGAAATTTTAATTGAAGTTCATCCAAACTGAAAGACTTTTTGGCTCTGTGCATGGCGTAACAAAAGCCTCCACTAGCACAGCACAGCCACACATAACAAATCCTGTCTTTTTCACTCAGCAAAAACATTCCTTCAAGGGTGAACCAGGTACATTTCTGTGATGAAACATGAGAAAACTCTACAAAGAAATGCAATCTCTTTTTCTCTGTAATTCTGTTAGTCACATAACTACACATACAGAAGGAATTTTCTGATACCTGGTTAAAGCCCTATCTCAGTCAACTAAAACACGTATATTTTTAAATAAACTCAAGATTCCAGTCAGCCATTGCTTTGCTTCAAATAGATCATGTAGTATTTTTGTTTCCTTGCCATTTAAAAAATATGTATTAACACTGCAGAAGGAGCAGTTGGAAATGTAAGTTTGGAGAATAAAAATACATTTGATAAAATACCATAATTCTATTACTGAGAAGGACAATTTGGTGGCAGCAAGCTCCATGGACCCTTACAAAGACGGACTGGGCATGCAGCACACACAAAAAGCCACGACTGGGGAATGAACAAGCAACTCCTAATATTTTTCAAAACAAATTTTCAACCTGTCTCTCAAAATGATGAAATGTATAAATCTGCTGGATCAGAGGTAAGCAGTGGCATAAAGACAAAATAGAGTAGGCTGAGGGAAAGATCTCACCAGGCAAAATAGTGTGTCTTCAGTCATTAGTGCAAGCCCATTGGAAATGAGTTTGCTGGTGGACTGTGAATGATATTTTCTCTCCCATCCAGTCAGTCTGTGGCTTCTCTGTTGACACCTTTCATCACTAACAGACTGAAGCAAAGCCAGTTTCATGCTCTGTCTCCTCAAAATTTATTGTGGGACAAAACCAAGTGCTATTCCTCCTCTAAATTAATTGCCACCCAAAGAGGAGCAGTTTCTAATATGAAATTTTGGGACAAAAACCATCTGTACACACTAGAGTGTTAAATCGTGGGAGATGGTATTGATGGCAGCAGCATGGGACAGAACTCTTTGGAGACAGGGTTGCTCTGGAACACGTGGCTTTGTTGTAGGGAGGTTCGGGGGGGCCCTGCTTTGAGCATCCAGCTCAGAGAAGGGTCCGAGGAGGAGAGGCAAAAAGAGGGAGAGGGAAGCTCACAGAAGGCAAAAGGGATGGCAAAAGACAGGGGGCTAAGAGAGGGGGCAAAAAGAGGGCGAGGGCTTCTTGCATTACAGTTTTATCTTCTTCTCTATTGAATATTCTAATCTATAGTAACCAATTGATACCGAACACCACTCCTACTACATTTGCCTATAGCCTATGAAAACTACTAGATTACCATATCACTCTACATTCTAAATCTTAAGGGTCACTCCCTAGTCCATTCTTTCTCTGATACCCTGAGGGAACTCCACTCATGGGCATCTATTGTTTGCTATCACTCAAACCACCGTCAGGTAATCGTTGTCTTCCTGCTTGCTTTGCTTACACCTCAAAACTTGCCTTCAATTCTATTTCACTTTCATGTTTCATCTTTTCAGAATTTCCTTCTAAACTATCATATCTATAAGGTCTCTCTGTCTCACCATTCCCAACACTAGAGGCTTGGTCATGAGAAGAGGCCCAGGCATGGAGCAGCCATGCAGAGGAAATTCTGTGTTCTGCTATTTGAATGACTGCTTGTAAATAGAGGTTCATAATGTACTCAGATAGTCCATGCTAATAAGTCTTAAGGAGCACAGCTCTAATCGGGATTTAAAATGACAATCAAATAGGAATGTGACATACAGCATGTCCCTTAAGTAATCTAATTCTTTTTCTGTGACATGATTTTAATATAATTCTTCACATTCACATTGCACGGCTTAATCTGAATTAGATTTCTGAGCTAGACCTGATATGGGCTGATCATTTAGCCTCTCCAGCTGATTTTCTCTCAGACCTCATTTTAGATTTACTTAATGTTTCTGCAGCTGTTTTGTTGTGACCTTCAGCAGCTCTATCTCCCTCCAGCTGACCCAGATGCTTTACTTCTGTAATCTGGATCCCTAGTTTCCAGACGCTGCTGCTGCTCCACTGCTACTTTTCGTGTTTTCAGTGAGCTCCCACAGAAAGCTCTTAGAAAAATATAGTCCTTATGCCATGGAAGAGAAGTCATTCTTGCATTTAAAATCTGCTAATGACATAGGGAAAAGAAGATATATGAACAAATGGTCACTTTTCACAAAGAAGGGAAATTTCCACTAAGAATCCCGAAGATAATGTGCTCAGACTTGGGAAGCTGTTACAGACAGGCAAGGAAGGTGCATATGTAGGTGAAAACCCTTTTGTGATGATTAAAAATGGTTTAGTAAAATCATTTCTAAAGCTGACTGCAAAAAATGTCTGAGGGATTTCACAATGTTGAATAGCTGTGAGATAAAATACCAGGTGAAACATGAGGTTAAGACCACTGTATCACATACAGGAAAAACACTTCTATGTATACATAAAAGTGAATATGCTTTAATTCAGCTGCTGACATTAGGGGAATAAAAAGAACAGGAATCACAAATAGAAACCATCATTAATTGGAATAGTACAGTGTGCTCACGCTTTTTCTGAGATTTTTTTTTTTTTCCATACAAGATGTGGACAAAGAAAGGTCTGTTCAAAGCTATGGAAATAGCTCAGAGCATTTTAACTTGGAAAAGAGATGACTGAGAGAAAATATGATCAACCTTTATGAAATGATAATGGTTTGGAAAAGGACAACAAATCTTCACTGCTTCTTACAATGAAAGAATAAAGGTGCACAAAACCAAAATAGCCACTAGCAAATATAAATAATAAAAATGTAAGAGCTTTTTTGCACAGCATGTAGTGAAACCATGTAACTTTTTGCTATAGATGTTAGGGAGACAAAAGCAAGAATGGGTTAAAAATCCCATTAAATATTCATTAGTGTGGAAGTTGGCCATGTGATATCTAACATAAGCCCACTTAAATTTTGGAGGTGAAAAAAACCTCCCAGTCCAAAAACTTGCAGCTGTTTATGCTAAGGCATCAATAAATAGAATAAAGATTGTTTCATATTTGCTCCTTTCCTCAATTTCTTCTTTTAAGTAGCTGGTATTGGCCTGTATGAGAGACATGATGTTGAGTTAGAGTTGTCTTTATTCTGACTCAGAACAAGCACCCTCCTGTAATTGAAGTAAAAAGGTTATACAGAAACTGTTGATCAAAAGCATTTTTATGCTGAGAATGGAGACAAGTAAACACAATCTCCAGCTCAGGTACTTCCTGTATGCAATTAAAGCAGCCTCCAAAGAGACATTTTTGAGATATTTTTATATGCAAAGTGATTTTTATTTTTATTATATGCAAAGAGATATTTTTAAGTGCAGAAATTGCATGTCTAGTGCAGTTCCACCCCACAAAAAAAAAATCTAGGCAAGGAGGAGTCCTGTTTAGATCTTCTGTTGTGCAGATATTTGGATGCAGAGTTAATATAAGCATGTCTGTGAGCCATCCTGCTCAGGGCAATTTTGTGAACCAGCTTCCATGGTCAAATATTCTGCTGCATGAGGGAGGAGCTGCTGATGATTTCAAATGAGCTATAAATAATCTGAAGGACATGAAATAAACAAGTCACTTAGAATCATAGAACAGTTTGGGTTGGAAGGGACCTTTAAAGGTCATCTAGTCCAACCCCCTGCAATGAGCAGGGCCATCTTTAACTAGATCTGGCTGCTCAGAGCCACAAACAATCTGACCTTGCATGTTTCCAGATATGGGGCATCCAGCAGCTCTCTGGGAAACCTCTTCCAGTCTTTTACCATCCACGTTGTAAAAGGTTTTCCTTATATCTAATTTAAATTGACCCTTTTTTAGTTTAAAACCATTGCTCCTCCGCCTGTCACAAGGAGCCCTACTGAAATGTCCCTTTCCAGGGTTCCTGCAGGCCATTTTTATGGTATCCCCAGAGCCTTCTCCTCTCCAGGCTGAGCAACCCCAGCTGCCTCAGCCCTTCTCCACAGCACAGATGCTCCAGCCCTAGGATTGTTTCAGTTGCCCTCCTCTGGGACCTGCTCCAACAGGTCCATGTCCTTGCTGTGCTGAGGATCCCAGAGCTGGATGCAGTACTTGGGTGTGTTCTCATCACAGCAGAGCAGAGGGGCAGAATCACCTCCCTGGCCCTGCTGCCCACGCTGCTTTGGGTACAGCCCAGGATAGAAATGGTTTTTCTGGGCTGCAAGTACACTTTGCTGGGCTATGTCCAACCTCTCCTCCACTAGCACCCTCAAGCCCTTGATGGATGAGACAGGGATTAGGGATTCTGAGGAACAATAACAGATTCTTGTGGAAGAAAAATAGAGCATGCACAATGATTTTGCTAACAGGCCAGGCTTTGTATCAGGTGTAGAAAGCAGATGGCAACAGAAGAAAATCTGAGCTACATGTAGTTGTTGCCACAGGCATGCTCTGAATGCAATGAGCCAAAACTGCCATAAGAGACAGGCCAAAATCTGTTTATATAACTCCATGGAGAAGAAAAAGGAAGCCAGAGATGATCAGAACAGGATGCTGCATTTCAGGACATAAGGTGGGAAGTGTTAGTCACAGCATTAGGCATGCATGTCTTTAATCCAGCAAGAGGAACTGTCTGTGTAAAGGCTTTGGCTTTGCTTTCTAAAATTGTCTGGTACAGTGTGTTTTGAGAGGGTGCAGTGAAAGTTCATGAAATGAGACTTTGAATGGTGGGGTATGTCATGTCAGATGGAAATGTTAATCTTTCCCTTTGCTACTGAATCACAATGAACAATTTCTCTGAAGTTCTGCAGTCTGGAAATTCCATCAACCATCCTCTTATGAAAAAAATGTCCAGCTCAATTCCATTCACCCAAAGTGGTAGGCAGCCACAATTTTTCTGGTAGCAATGGTACCAGAAGCTTGGAAATTGATGAGGTTTGCAAGTGTTCGATGATGGCGATGATGATAATAATAATATATTTTTTAAAAATCTGACCAAATGCAAAAGCATGTGACAGGTAAATTAAGACAATCAAAGTAACAGATTAACAGGTTTAAGCCATCTATTTCAAATATTTTATTTCCCAAAGTTTAGTATCAAATCAAGATTTGAAAGCAAGAGCTACAAAAATTGTTCAAAATCTGACAGCTCTTACCAATTCTATTGCTAACAAAAAATTCAGCTTGGGGTATATTTATAAACCAGCATTCTGAATCCATCTACAGCTGACTGATTTTCCAGCCTTGTTTAGCTGATTTGGTAGAACTGGCAGTGATACGTATACAACTAATGCCATGCTGCAAGTCATATTAAAAACGTAACTTTGACCAGGGTATTAGAACTAAAAAAAAAATTTTCCACCTCATACAAGGACAAGTCTGACGTCTTTTCACTTCCAATTGTTGCAGAAGAATGCCTTGAGAATGCAAAAAGAAAGAGAGAAAAGCTCAGCACTTCTTCAAGTTCAGAATCATGCTTAGAAAAAGTACGGCTTTAGTGAGTTTGTTTATGTCATGACTGTTTTCCTCCATTGTTAATAAAACTGAGATGTGAGTGTCTCTTTCAAAGGCAGTGCCTTTTATCCACTTATATACTTCATTGTGCTGGTTTTAACTGCAGTAGAGTTAATTTTCTTCCCAGCAGCTAGTACAGGGCTGTATTTAGATTTGTGCAGAAAACAGGATTGATAATACAGAGATGTTTTTGTTATTGCTGAGTAGGGATTACACAGAGCCAAGGCCTTTTCTGCTTTTTACATTGTTGTGCTGTCAAGGAGGCTGGGGGTGAAAGGAAGGTTGGGAGGGGACACAGCCAGGAAAGGTGGCCCCAACTGACTGAAGGGATATTCCAGACCATATGACATTATGCTTAGGATATGAAGTGGGGGAGGAATGAGAAGGGGGATCCAGGAGATGGCTGAACACCTGTCTGCCCATGGGAAACAGTGAATTAATTCCTTGTTTTGCTTTGCTTGTATGCATGGCTTTTGCTTTTCCTATTAAACTGTCTTCATCTTAACTCACGAGTTTTTTAGCTTTTACCCTTCCTGTTCACTCCCTAGTTCCACTGGTGGAGGAGGGAGGGAGGGACTGACTGATTGACTGACTGATTGACTAACTGTGTGGGGCTTGGTGGCTGGCTGGGGTTAAACCATGACACCCATAAACACTTCAGAGAAATGAGGACTCAGACTGGTCCATTGGGTGCTCTCTGCTCACTGGAAATGAGGTTTAAGTCTCATAAACTGCAGACCTGAAGTTACCCGGCCAAAGCAGGTCACTGATCACGGATCCCAGGGAAAGGTATTTTTGTTTGCTTTCTGCAGGGGGAACTGAAGTAAGGGTTGTGAACAGCATTTACAGAAGCAGGAGTCATCCATCCTTCACAGCAAACCAAGAGTGGACATGACTGAACTGAAGGACAAGCATGAGCCTCAATGAACTTAAACACACACAGGATTGAGAGCTGAGGAAAGGGACAGAGAGGCTCAGGGTAGAGTGACAGCTTTTACACAGCTCATCCTTCTACACAGGAGAGATGGGATCTAAGCCATTGACAGGTGGAGTCATAAGGCACTTTGGAGCACTGGTCTCAAAGCACAAAGGAACAGTCACCTTGTGAAGTCAACATGCAAAGACTGTCTGCCTCCTCACCAAAAGATGTGCCACTGCAGCTCACAACATTGACTACAGCTGCCTCTTGCAAGGACCAAAATACACACAGAGGTTTAGTCTCTCCTCTTCATTACCAGCAAAGCCAGTCACCTCTGTTGTCCTCAGTTCCAGAAAAATAGATTTGATGTAGTGCACTGCCTTGTGAAACAGAGAAGTTGTCACATCCCATCACAGTAATAGTGGGTTCTTAGAATGGATAGGTCACTGAATAAGACTGAGTTTCCAAGGGCAGAGAACTGCTGCCTAGGTTAAAGAAGCAGGCAGGGGTTTTTGTTTGCTTATGTCAATAGCAACATATATCATAATCCATTAAAAAGGCTTTTCTGGATGGCTCTAGCTTGTAGGACGGCATTCTGGAATTTACTGTTCTAAATGGTGAACATCAGAGAAAACTTCCCTGGGGTTTCTTTTCTGTTATTTAGTATTTGACTGACTAAAAAAAAAACAAAAGGAAATAAATCTATTTGTGGCAGTCACACAGCAAGACATGTTTCATCCTAAACAGCCAAAGAGTTATATAATTACACTCAACAGAAAGCAGTCTTATCTGGGAAGTGTCAGTCAGACTTAGTTACAAGCAGTGATAGGAACTCAGTCCCTGCCACAATATGCTTTTTCATGTTTCTTCTCCTTTTCATTGTTTTTTCTGTGTAACTTTGTGCCCTGATTTTACATGGGTTGGATTAGTTCATTATTAGTCTTCTGTAAAATCAAGTGTAGCCTCTGAATTAAAAATTCAGATTAAAAGAAAAAAGAAGGGGTTTGCCAACATAATATTAATGCCTTGTCAAGACAGCTAAGCTTGGCATAGGAAGGCAGCTTTCTTTGGCTATCCAAAATAATTTCTACAGCAATTGGCTTCTTGCTCACATTTTTGAAGGTTGTAACCCTGGCACAATGCTATATAACTGATGATTTATGCTTCTCATAAAAGAGAGGTAACTACAGGAAAAATAGTGCCTAAGCCACACTGGGGAAAAAAATGGCTATAACATAGTTGCCAGAACTTTCTTAGGCCACTTCACTAAAAATAAAGAGGTGGAATTTACTGTAACAAATCCTTCAAATCAGTAAAGCCTACTCACAAACTGCAAAGTCATTGCAATAGGCAAGGCATGGAGAAGATATTTCCCTAGTTGAATGTAAAATAACTTATACAGTACAATCTTTAGTGATTGTGGAGGAGGTGTTTTAGCAGCTACATTGCCCTAAAGGGACACCACAGCTCTGGATTTTGGCATGCTACCCTTTGGATTCAGGCCTCTGTGTGTGTTGCCTTGGAAGGTTATGCTCTCTGCTTTTGAGAAGAGTGGGAAACTGGAACAACAAGAACAGGGGCTCTAGTATTTCTTCGGCTCTTTTTCTGGGTGGTTTTGTGAGGGATTACTCAACTAAACAGGATGGAGCATGGCTGGTGGATGTGCCTGTGCAAGTGGGCTTGGCCCAGGCAGCTGCTGGTGTCATCTGAACCTCTGCACACCTTCACTGTCGGGTCCTGGGCATGGAGCAGCCATTCAAAGCAGAAACATGAAAAGTGGTGCTCTTACCCACCTCCCACACAATGAGAGGAGCCTTGCAGGTCCTCGGAAACAGAGGAACTATCGCACAATCAATCATACACCTTTCCCTCTCTGTGAAACAGAATGAAGTTTACACTATTGTCTATTCTGGTTGTCAAAGATACTACCTCTAAGAACTTACAGCTAACACACAGAATCTATGTCATAGGTAAGAAGACATGGTTTTTCCATCAGCAGCATAGTTTATAGCATGAAAGAGAGTGAAAAATAAAAGAAATAGTACTGGGTAGTGCTTTCTTGTAGTAACAAAATTGTACTAAGACAATAGAAGATAGAGGTGTAAGAAAAGGTTGTCTTACCAATGAATGGATGAATAATCTCCACAACTGTTCTTACAAAAACTCCCCAATCAGTTATTTTACAGAGGCCTTTATAAGGACACAGAAACCTGTTTGGGTGATGTATGGATCCTAGGGTAGTATGACAGCCTGCAACAGCCACAGGACCCAAGCTACCATCAAAACTACAGGGCAGTCACAATTACGTTGTCTGTGATACTCTTCTGGGGTCAGCTTTCAGGTCCTGCTTTCCTAAACATCTATCTGCATTTGTGGCTTGCTATGCCGCTCAGAGCTGCTAATCATTAAATCTTGGTTTAAGGAGAGGAGAGGATGAATGACCATGGCCTTTATCATCCAGAGATGAACAATGCTCTCCATGGAACTGCTTCATGTTGGGAATCAATTAAAAGTTTGCAGTTTTGAGGGATGTAGTGAAAGGAGAGATTGAGAAAGTGGAGAAAAAACCAATTAACCTTTCACATTCCCTCAGATCTGGTGGGATGTCCAATTCCTTTCATTGTGACTTGTGTTGACGCCTCAGTGGCATCTCCCAACGTTCTGTTGTTGGCAGACTTCTTCAGAGTGGCTTGAGTGGCTTCCTCCTAGCTTGTTGATTGGCTCCTACATTGTGCTCTCTGCTGCTTAATCACATGCTGTCAGACACTAATGGGGATGCTAATGTACTAATTATCATCTATTGGTAGCTGATCTTGCTGGGAGTGCAGATGGAGCTGCTCTTCACATAGGTCACTAGAACAGTCTTTGCTCCCAACCTCATCAGAGGTTTTACCTGTTGTTGTTTTTCCTTTTGGCAAAAGCAAAGCTGGGAAGAGATACACTACACAGTCCTTCTCACATCACAGATCCCAAGAATGTGCATCCATCAGTGGGACAGGCAGTTTTGGGGAAGAGAAACAGAGGATCAGCCACTTGAGTACAGCCATGCATATTCCATAAATCATCCTAAGAAGTTGTGCTTGATCCCTCTGGTAACAAGATTTAGAGGAATTCCTCTTGTCTATCGGCCACAGCAAGAATAATGAGATAAATGCCTCATGCATTAGATACAACAGAAAAATCAATTGAGTGTAAAAGGACATTTTAAAAAATTGATTCTGGGTTTTAGGTTTTAGGCAAGATGCAGCTTGTCCAAAAAAGCAAAAATTGAAGTGGATATTATCTTCAAGGGAATACTGGTACTGCTGTAATAAGACATGTTTACTAGACAGTCTGGATGTTAAAATTAAAAGAGCTCTGGCTAATTCCAAAATTAGGAAACATGCACAAATGAACTGTATCTCTGCAAAGACAAAAATCAGCATACGGGACAGAGCTGCCAAATTCCAGTGTGTGTTCTGTGCTGTGGAAGAAGACACCAGCTATGCCAGCCGCCAGTTCTTGATACGCTATTTCTATCTGCAGCAGAAATGGAGATATTTCCCTTGGTTAAAATGTATTTAAATCTGTCCCAGAATCCATTGGGAATCTAGGATATTCTCCTAGGAATGTTAAAATGAAGAATTGCAATGAAGAGTGGAGAGAACAGGAAGAAAAAACTTTGGAAAACACATGAAAGGGGAGGTGGGAAGAAACAGCAAATCTCACAATATGTATGTAGACAAGAGATACACTACACAAAAATAAGTGAAAAAATGCTACATAAGGAAAGAAAAGAATATTTCTATTCTCCTCTCTCTCTGCTTTCTGAGAATATCAGAGGACAAGGCATTAGTCCTATTAAAACTTCTGGTTGTAGAAGGGAAGCATGTTGTATGTATGTCCTTGCTTGAGGGAACAGTCAAAGAATGACTGTGTGGGCTTTGCACCGTTTGAACAACTCATGGTTAGATAAGGAACACTGGAGATGCCCATACAGATATATGGTAGCTTTCAGGTGAGGGGAGACAGAAAAAAAGTTATGAGTTTTGGCATAGTTGCCACTTCTTTTGAGTGTTGTGCAGGTCTGCATAACACTCCTGGACAGGACTGAAATTTGTTAAAAATGTGTTCCTGTCTCCTATGTTGCAGTGTCCTATCAATCTTTATGGCAGTTTGGATTTCTGCATCCAGATACAACATTGCCGTGTCAGAGATTTGCCTTTGAGGAAAGGACAGTCCCAAACCAAGGATTTTTAAAGGAGATTTTACATAGACTTCAGGAACTGTTACTTAAAAATCAACCCTAGTTATTGGCAAAGAAAGAATGGGAATAAAATGAAAATAGTAAGTAATATTTTAAACAGTAGATTTCAATACTACTAAATAAAATTCTATTTTTTCTATGTGATTAGTTTTTTATTGAATTACTTTTTTACTGAAATAAAATGGGGAGGTAGAGAATTGATAAAGCTGCATGATACTAGAGGTCAGTTCTTTAGTCTATCATTTCCTTCATGCACAGCCATACAAAAACAACACAGCCATACACAAACAACATTACAATTTTTGTACTTTGGTTTCCCTATGAGGTAAGTAATAGGTACTTATATTAATAACATCATGATTTCTTTACAGGAGTGAGATGAGGCTTAAACAACACTAAGAATTTTAAGATCTAGTGAGACTAAATACTAAAATAATTTCAAATGTTGTTGTTACAGTCAATGGATTTCCAGAGAAGACAATAAACAAGCTGAGAGAAAACAGTAAATTACACACCTCTTGAAGGAATGGCCTGACTTCTCTAGATACAATTCATCCAAATAAGTTGGGACTATTTATTTGCTTTCTCTTGTGTTAGGATCACATCTCATCTTTGCTGCTGCACATTATACCCAGACTCCATTAGACACATGGACAAAAGGGTGGGGGGAGAGGGGGAGCTGCACTGCCTCATCCCCTATCACACAAACCAACCACATGCCAGCTGAGCTATCTGAGCAGCTGATGTCCTTTTATCTGCAATGGGAAATCTGTGTTTTCTCTCTGCATTGAAGCTGCGGGGAGAAAAAACTGGACGAAAGTTCTAAAGGGCGGGATTGTGTAGCTCTTATTTCCTTGTTGCATAACACGTTATGTGAGTGTCTGAACCACCAAGTTAAGACTTATCTTGAATTTAATGATGTTATTGCCCCCTTCCATTGCAAACTGCAGGAATCACTAATTACATCTCTTAGAGGCCAAGCTATTCAGCTTACATCAAAAGAGAGATTGGAAAAAAATAATTACTTTTAACAAGTGAACTGAAACTATTATGCAAACTTCTCCAGTGAGCAAAAGCTGCAAGCCATAATCTGGATGAGATGGAGGATAATAAACAGCAAATGCTCTAAGAGCATTTTTGCCCTCTTTTACAAAAAACAACAAAACAAACAAAAATCTGAGAGGTCAGTGCAAGAAATGCAAGCACAGATTTCTGTCCTAGGGTCATAAAGATAAATTGGGACACTGATGAGACACTGCCCTCTGCAAAGCCTCTGAGTTGAAGGAACAAATTACATTAATGCCATCATCCAAGCTGGTTGAAGATCAGTTCAGACTCTGCTTTCCCTTTTCCATGCTATCTGCTTCCAGCTGGCCCTGTCAGCTCAGATGTTGTGAAGAAAATTCTCCTCCTTCTCTGGTGAGGAGTGAATGTGTGCTGTAAAGACTGGCCTGAAATAAAACTGGGCCATCTGCCAAACTTGGATTCAGAGCTCTAAGTTGTCCTAAAATAAACACATTTTCCTTCACCCACGTGGTGAGAGTCCATCCCATGACTGTTCTCATCCTTTCCACCTCTCCCATGTTTTCTTTACTCACCTCCAGTGCATCACTCCACATTGTATCCTACTTCCCAAGCCTCACCAAGACTTTTACAGCACACTGCTGATCCTAACATGGGCTCAGTGTTTGCATGGGGCACTGCAGAAGAGATCTGGGAGCTGTAAACCCACCACATCCCACAAGAACACATCTGTTGCTCCAGCATCACAACTAACTTGAGTTACAGTGCATATCAAGCTGTCTCTCCTTCCAAGGGAAAGAGATCTTCCATTATCTTCAATTAAATCATTCAAGCAGTGGTTGCTGCAGAGGGTTGGCTTGATAGGATTCAGGGTCTGGCATGTGACAGGGTCCTTATAAACACAAAGCTAAGACAGTTTTGGATCTGACCAAAGGTGGGTCTAACTGTAAGTCTATGTCTTGCTCTTTTGTTTCCTTAATGAGGATATTGCAATCAAATTTTGGCATAAAATGAGATATTTTTTTACATCTCAGGTTGTTAATTTGAGTCCCTTTGAGTATTATCTAGAGCGAGATTTCAGTAGAGTATCTTTCAGGGATTTAATAAATATTCTTTTTTGTTTTAGACACCATCAAAGACAGAATGTGGGGCCAGCTGAACTGTCAATCAGACTTTCTGTAGCAACCGCTATCATCTTAAATAAAACCTAAAACCTGAATTAGAAACATTTTTAATTTAAAGAGGGGACTAGAGAAAATGTTTTAGGAGATGGATGTTGCAGAATGGGAGAGAGCTGGAACAGCAGAGCAGAACTGAAATTTCACCTGCCATACTTTATGAGACAACGGGAGAAAATAGCAATGAGTTTTATTTGTAGCAAGGTGACCCAAGGCGCTTTCATGGCTGAACTCACAACTTGCACAAAATAGTCATGGTTTAGGGTCTGTGAGTCAGAAATAAATTTAAACCCTGTATTTTTTATACTGCCCACAGCAGTCATTTCTTTCCTCTGTATTCTCCTGTCCTTGCTGAGTGTGACACTTAGAGCCTGTGATCTTCAGGACTTTAGAGAAGAGAGGCAGGTGTGATGATAGCTTTAGTCTATTTATATCTACTCAAAATGTACTTTAACCTTGAAAATTCTCCCAGGCTCTTTTCTCTCTTTATCAAACAATGTCACTGCTGTGGATGACAACATACCCAGTTGGGAATCACTTACTACAGCCATATGAAATGCAGCTTATGAGATTTCAGGTGTGTACAAAATCAATCAGGCAATGGTAGCAGATCTAGAGGTACCTGGTCAAGCAGAATCAAGCTGTGAACAGTGAAGGAATTGTCATCACAGAGCTCCAGATGACTCAGCACTGCCAAGAATTTTGAAGGCAACAATTTAGTGGTGAGCTTCAGAAAGGCTTAAAGTATTACAGCCTCATTGTTTTCCTCACAAGTCTCTCCCATAACTAAAGCAGGAACTATTCCTTCCCTTGAGTTCAATCCACTTTCTCTGGCATTTCCAGATGTCCTGTAACTCTTCCAGGTTTATTTCCTGTGATTCCATTGCCTCAAATGCTTCACACAGCACTCTTGGGCATCTTAGCAGCATCTGTATATGGTTTTATTTAGTAAGATCAGACCACTCTGGTTCCTTTGTTATTTTTCTTTCTCTGTTTTTGCTCTCTTGCTCTCCTTACCTGAGATGCAAGTATTCTAAAATGCAAAGTAGCACTCAACATGCTCTGGGGCTTTCCTCAATGCCACAACCTTTCAAAGACAGCAACACAGAGAACACTCTCAAAAACACCTGCCAGCCTCTCTCTGGGTTGCACCCTGTATCAGGGAGGTGTGAAACTCTGATCTCAGTCTGAGAAGTTCTCCTAATTTCTCTAACTGTCAACAAAATACACATACCTCATCCCCTGTACATGGCCCCAAGGATTCCTCCAAGTATTGAAAAACAGTTGTTGTCCACTCTGCCATTTGGCTATGACAAAGAGAAACGAAAGAGGAACTCAAGGGAACAAGTGCTGCATTGTGAGACATAATCTCAGTGGGAGCACTGAGAGCAGCTGACATAAATGCCTCCCTCACACTGGCATTTCCTCACAGTGGGGTGACCCAGGGGTAGTTGGCTGTGTCAGTTTAGAGAAAGGCCACAGGTAATATTGTAGGCACCCCAGAACCCTGCCCTCCCTCCTGACATTTAGTGTGCTCCTCATGCAAGACTTGCAGATTAGGACCACATGCATTTTCCCAGAAAGTGGACAATGCCAGTAACCTTGATCAGTAAGGGAGGAGTAGGAGTTCCTCACAGCAAACAATATTTACTGGTCCTGTTTCTAATCAATCTCCATTACATATATTTCCATATCTTACAGGAACTGTATACTCAAAGACATTGGAAAAGATGAAAACACGGTCTTTGCATTTGAAGAACTGGGACAGGCTGGACATTGCCTCTCTGGCACAAGGATTTATTTCTTTATATAACAAATGGTGACCACTTCATCAAGACAAGTCTTTTTAATCTGTATAAAGAAATCATATCATGCCTTTAGTCTTTCCCATGACAAATTTCTGCTCATTGGAGCGATTTGTGTTCTTTATTGCACAGCAATTATCCTGCTGTGAAGGGATGGATTTAATGACCAATCAGGTAATTTCTATTGCTAATTTCTTATATCTTGGGAGGGTGCATGCTAAAAATTCTTTTTAATAAAAAGAACTTTTTTAACCTAGTGCATATAATTACACCACTGGTAAAGTACAGATATGTCCTACTTTTTAAATGAATGACTCATGATTGTGCCTGCATTGCTTTTCAGATGCTGAAATGTAGTCCATTTTGTAGGGATCTGATTCATAAGAAGGCTCAAGCATGGCTTTTAAGTATGCTGTCCCTTCAAAATGTTATGAGTTACCAAAACCAAAAGCTCCATAAAACTAGCTGACTGAAAATTTCATCTGCAATTCCCATATTTTTCTGTATTGCAGCTGAGGCCAGAGGAAAACTTCTTTTTATCAAAGGCACTTGGCTGCACAAGTGTCCTGACAAGAGCCATTTGTTAAGATTAGGTGGCAGAGGACAAACAGAAAATGGTGAGATCAACAGAAAATATGAGCTTATGTCCAATCATTTATTGCCATGTGTAAATTATTTGGTAGCCCAAGTGAGAGTCTGAGAAAACTACCCTAAGGACAGAATGAGGATTGAAAACCACAGTCTTGTGGTTTGGGCTTTTTCCCCCTTCTCTATCTGTACAGCATTAGACAAAGGCAGTGACTCACAGCCATATATGTAGTTCAGAATATTATCTCTCTCAGGTATGGTTTTTTCCCACTCAAAAATTTTCTTGGGCAGAATGAAGGAATCTCTTGCCTATGATTTCTGGGCAGCTGGAATTATTTCTCACTAGCCCCAACCAGCCTATTGTCTGTCTGGAACATGGGGATTTTTCCTCAGAGCATCAATAGATTAGATTTGTAGTGCTTGGCCTGCAGAAGCAGCACATGGCCGTGTGGATGGTGTAGCACATGTGCTCATGACCTGTACCCTTCTCAGGAGCACCAGCTGATGAGCTGAGCACCAGCACATCTGTACGTGCTCAGGAGATGTATCATAGAAGAATTGAACATTCTATATGGCTTTTCTTATTTAGCTGAGTCTTAAAACTTAAGGAGCATCACCAGTGTTAATTTACCAAATCCAATACAGAGCCAGTAAAATTTTCTGAGCATATTTAAAAAGGTAGGTTCCCTGTGAGTAATCGTGCTGACACTCACCTACCTATGTGTTAACTGGAAACCAGAGTATGACAAATACAAAAAAAGGAATGACACAAACATTATTTCTATGAGTTCTTGAAACTGTCAAGATGTGCAGGGTTTTCCACAAATATTTGAATAAGAAGCAGAGAGAACTTTCCCCTGGTAGTGAGTCAAACTTGAGTCCTTCAACTACAAGTGTATTTTTGGTGATTTGAGGGCAAATATAACACTTCCTATTATTATATAACATATAGCTGCATCAGAAAGATGCTTTAAATAACTTCTAGAGTCCTTGCATTTTTATCTTCTAAGAGTGTATATCTGTGAACTGCACAGCACTTGAATTAACTGCTGCCTGAACCCAGTCAAAACAGTGTGAACATTACCAGCAGAGAAAGTTCATCAGACACAGTATAAAATAATGGAAAAAACTAGACCATTCTCTTTCAAAATCACCTTGTCATGGTACAGGAGAGCTTTGTGTGGAGAGATGTCATGCCAAGTTAATGAGAAGCATCTGCTCCAGCACCTGCTGTCCTGAACAAGTTGACACGCTGTAATCATGGAGCAGTCCTGGGGTGGAGCTGGGGAGCGGAAGGCAAACGGCACCCACGGGGCAGCCGAGCCAGGGAACGCGTTCTGCCAGGGAAAGCCAGGCAGTGTCTCACCGGCCCACTTCTCTGTGAGCTCTGCCAGCAGCAGACAGCTTTAAATCCACTCTCAGCTGATACACAGCCCTTCCCTGCTGATCCTATTTACTTCCTGGGCTGGCTCCCAGCACCTAGCAGTCATGAGAGATTGCCAGCACTTCATGATGCTGCTCCCACTCCCACAGGAGAAGCTGGGAGCCAGAGGAAGATGGGGCGATGAGAGGATCTTGGACCCTTTGGCATACAGCAACAAAACTGTGGGGTTGTCAGGGACAGGAAGGATCTTGCCACGAAGGAAGATCTTTCATTTCTTATTTCCACTTTGTTTCTGTTCACTTGTTCTGTTACAGGCTGAAGTGCCAGTGTGTACTTCAGCACAGAAAATGGGAGGCTGAGACAGAGCCTGATCTCACTCGTTGCTAAGAGAGTAACCTAATTTGCAGCAGATGGTGTTTATTGTTACTTCCCATCTGCATGAGGATTAAGAATTCTTCTCAGAAAAAAATGATGCAGCCTGACAGCATCCTGGTAAGAACAGGCAAACTTAATTCCAATCAAATACCACTTTTCTGACCCTTTGGGTAAGCTTAACTTAAATAAAGTTTAGGATTATTATTATTTTTTAGGGTTTTTAAACTTAATTTCTTCTTCTTTTTTAGTTGAGGATATTATTTTTTTAAATGATGTCATTTTAAGTTTCTAGCTGTGCAGAGTAATTTTAAAAAATGTACAGGAATGTGCATTAAAAATGTACAAGTAAAGAGTAAGCACATTGTCTCTGATCAAGAACTTAATGTCAGAGCTGAGATTTTAAGTTTCAGCACTCCAAGGCCTTAAATGAGGATACAGACCCACAAAGGAACTGATAGCACATCTTGTAGTATCTATCCTCAGCCCCTAGCACTGATAAAAGAGAGCTAGGGGTGTGCTGTCTCTGAATGATCAGTCCCTTAAAAGCACAGATGTCTCTCTTATGTTCAGCATCCATTGACTTATTGTGCCTCATGGCACAGCATGTGCTTTTGTACACACTAAGATACTAAACTTTTATTCAATTCATATAATCCATCTGAAGTCATAACAGTTGTACCAAGATGGTTAGTACATTGAGCCTCATTAAAGTCTGCCTGAGTTGGTTTTTTTTGTAACCCATACCGTAAAATTGTCACCTTGAATATACCGACACTATCACTTTCAGTTGTGCCTGGGCTTTAATAAACACAAAAGCACTGACATGACTACAGCTTAGAAACAAGGATGAAACTTTAAAATGGAAATGATAATGGACAGACCAAAAAATAATAGTATTCAAAACTGAGATAGCAAAAAACCCAAAGACTGAAATGACAACTTGGTCAAATACATGTTTATTAATAAGGACAACCTGCCTTAACAGGTGGGCCACTCCCTAGACTGAAATGGTTATTCTGTATTTATAGTATTGTTGCCTAAATCTGTAGTAAAATCTCTCCATAGCAATATTCTTGCTCATAGATTCACTTTTTGATCAGCATGTCTTCTTTTCCTTCCCGCATTTTATGCCCTAGAAGAAAAAGCATAGTCTGGTTATTTTCCTGCAATTTCTAGAAATCAGGCATCCTCTGGCAGATGGCTGGTGGTGCTTGAGAAGATCGACTGGGTATGTCAGGAAATTCGCGGCATTCCAGCCAAAAGGAATGTGTCTGAGGCCGGGGGACCTGACCAAACCCCTGCCTGGACTGCAGCAGACAGTGTCTCTTGCACAGTGGCTGCACAGCTGATCTGTACATTCACAGCAAGCCTGAAGCAGCTGGGGTATGTCTGGTATCTGCCATGTGCATGGCAGAAATAGAAATCACTCTCTAGGATTTCTTGAAGAGAAGTCTAGAAGTCCCACACACGTCTGTAACAGGTATTGTAGGGGTTGCTAATTTAATGCAAAAATCACTACAGCATTAAGTCAATTGGTATTCTTGAGACTTGCAGTGCAAAAGGCACAGCCATGGTGGCACTTGTATGTGGATGTTAGCCAGAAGATGCTTTGCCATCCTCAAGCACATTTATTAAAATCCTCAGATGTGTATTTTTCCCCTTAATTGGTTTATACAATAATGGCACATCTGAGTCTTCTTCATTATTTCTTCTGTTGTGGTGTTGCTAGGTGGGCTCCACGTGTGTAAGTACACGACTACATACAATATCTGTGATACATACACCACAACTCACACATCCATTTTCCCGTGCAGAATTTCTCTTCCAGCTTGGTTAGGTCACGCCTCCTAAATGAGCTGTGCAAAAAACTTTGCTGGCTTTGATCCTCAGAATCTTATAGCAGAGTATCCGTTTGCCACCTTAACAGTCATCCAGTTAAACAAAACTTGGCAAGCCCAACCAGGTCTCTGCTAACTGCATGCTAATAAAATTTGCTCCCATTTCAGATGGAAATGCTTCTCCTCCAAATCCTGTGCTCTTTAAATAATTTTTTTACACTTTGGAAAAAGTGCACAGATTTCTATGTTTCTCTGAATCATTAGTGACATCCAGTGGCTAAAATGCTAAAAAATTCATAATTTGCATTGTCAAGGGACACCTAAATTTCCATCTCTTTCTCTAAGAGACACCTATTAGAAAAATGAGAAAGGTGAAAAATTCTGCTCCCCAGGCACTTCCACAACACATTGAGGATTTGATTAAATCTCACTGAACTTGAAACATACAACTATTATCTTTCCTTTGTGATAACTATAAGAAACTATAGAGCTCCCCTAAGGAACCATAGAGCTCCCATAAGAAATCATGGCTGAAACCATGCCACTTTCAATCAAAATGCAGATACATATCACAATGCAAAACAAACAAACAAACAAGAAAATGATGAGAAATATAAACCAAATGCAAATAAGGGTTTCACTAGGTAGTGTTCCAGGGAGGGGTGTGCCTGACAGAATGAGACATGCTGAAGAAACAATGAACAGAATGAAAGAAAAGGAACAGCAATGATCTCCTGGACAGTCACAGCATTGCACAACCATAGAACTAAAGAATAATTTGGCTTGGAAAGGCCCTTTAAAGATCATCTAGTTCAACTTCCCTGCCATAAGCCAGGACATCTTTCACTAGCCCAGGATGCTCAAAGTTCCAGCCTGACCTTGAACACTTCCAGTGCTGGGGCATCCACAGCTTACCTGGACAACCTATTCCTGTACCTCACCCTCACTGTAAAAACTTTTTTTCCTTATATCCAATCTAAATCAACCTTCTTTCAGTTTGAAAACATTGCTCCATGTCCTGACACTACAATCCTTGGTAAAAGTCTCTGTCCAGCCTTCTTACAAGCCCTCTTTACATAAGAAAAGGCTGAAATAAGCCATCATAGATCTTTCTGTTCTTCTGGCTGAAAATCCTCAATTCTTTCAGCCTTTCTTCAAAAGAGAGGTGTCCAAGCCATATGATGATTTTCATGGCCCTGCTTGTGAATAATGTAACCTTGATCAAAAGCTAAACAGATACTTTTGGGCAAAGCACTGAATAAAGGAGATCTGATTCTATAAACCAACACATTGTGCTGTTGTTTGAACGTTCTGTCTTAAAAAGGTAGCCTTTTGTAATTTCTAGTAGCAAGCACATTACCAAAGTAATAAACAACTCTGCCATTTGTTTCCTCTCCTGACAGAAATAAATTGATAATCCCTGAATTTTGGGTAATTCTGCTGAATCAGGTATATGCAGTTATCTCTGCTCCAGTCTTGCTACTTCTGTAATGCCTGGGATATCACTGAACTCCAATTAGCCAGCTAACTCAGCAACTGAGAAGAAATTTTCAGGTTAATTCAAAATAATTAAGTTCCATTTTGAGAGCTTTCCTAACTGCCATTGTGAGTGTGTCAGGAGGAGCTGAAGGCTGGAAAGCCGTAGCCTTTTTTTTCAGCTATGTGGGACCCTGAGGCAAGATGTCTTAAGTTAGGCAGCTCCTTTACTCTGTGCCTTGTCTGGGCGTGGCAACTCACACATGAGAGAGCTGAAACCTCCTCCTTCACTTCTCTCCCCGCTCACCTCTCTCCTTTCTCATGTCACTGTACTCAATATATCTTTGATGTAAAGTATCAGTCTGTACTTACCCCATCAGGGCAAGGGGACAATTCTAAAACATTTTAAGATGACATATGTTCAAAACTGGTTTTAAGCTGGCATACTTTCATACTGCAATTCTACATTTTACATACATTCACTACAGATCTTGTTGTATGTGCTACAAAAGCATAGAATAGCCCAGTTTGGAAAACACCTCGAGAGATTATCTGGTCCAACCTTTCATTAGAAGGGGAGCCTAGGTGAAATTATTTAGCACCCTGTCCAATTGCATCTTGAAAACCTCCAGTGATGCAGTCATGGACACTTCTCCATGTCCCTGGGAAGGTTGCTCTGGTGAATGATTGTTTAATTTTTTTAAAATGTCAAGATGCATATTAATATCATACATATAAATTCATATTTTGATACATCCACATACCAGTGTCATTACTGCAGTGTTGTAGTTGTCTTCTAAGACCCAACACCTGAGGAATTCCCAAACTTCTTCTTTAGCTTGTTTATTTAGGACCAAGCCTTTTTTTATCTATTTGCTGACATTAACCATGACTAGACCCTCACCAGTTTAGTAGGCCTATTAACACCTCTGGAGTTGGGTGACTGATACTTATCACAGAAATCAGCAGCATTCACTCACTGACTTTAGTGTTCAGGGCTGGAGTCAGGTATATAAACCCTTCTACACTTTTTCATGCATTTAATTCAATTTCCAAAAGAAAATAAAATAAAGGCACTCAGTAAGATGTCAATATTAGGAAAATATCCCTTTTTGCATCCTGAACATCTATTTATTAACTGATGCTCTTTGTTTTTAACATCTACTGAAAGCAACCAACACAGAGTATTTCTTACACAGTTTTGCTGGAAGGCCAGAAGCTACATTGATAGAGATGTCATCTTAGGAAGGCAAGGCACTCAAAAGAATACAATAACACTGGCTCCTCAGTTTGTCTAATACTGCTTAAATTTTTGAAGTTTCTCAGTACTTGGAGTGTTGGACCACATATAAGTCATAGTATATCTGTCCCTACATGTTGTGCACAGTCACAATTTTCCCATTTATCATAAATTGTAGGTGATGTCTTCAACTTTTTTAAATAATAAAACCAGAGATGGCTTTCAAGAATGTGATGGAAGGTAAAACTAACTGTTTTCCTTCCCAATTTAACTAGTATATACCGATATTTCCAAGATAGTGGATTGGTCATTGGCAGCCTTCAGTAAAATGATGATGCTATTTTCCTAAACATAATTTGTTGTATCATTATTCCTCCCTTGAAATGTTCTTTATTTGAGAATGAGAAATGGCCCTGGAATCTTTAAAATTCAGTGCCCACACAACAGCTAAAAGTAGCTCTTCTACTCTCAGACACCTACATTATCCTTATTCAGATAATAACAGTTATACTGAGACAGATTTTCAGGTGCTCTCTCTTCATTCATCCAATGAGTCCATTAATGATATGTTATTCAAAAACTGCAGATCAAATGGTGATTAAAAGTTTTCAAGAAATTCTTAGGCGCCACGTCTTTGTGGTTGGGGAAAAGCATTTAAAACTGTGTTTTCTATGCCAGGAAGTGTTGCAATGACAGTAACAAGAAGCAGGGAAGGAAAGAGATGAAGGGGCTTGTAGTACAAATGGAGTAAGAAACCAAAAGTAATGGAAGTATAGGGAGCTTTGTAGGACTCTTTGGAATGGCTAGCTCCCTCACTGCTTTGCCTATCTCTTCCATCTTGGAGAAACTTTACTCTGTGCACCACTGCCCCAGGTGAAAATGGCTGTGCAGAGACACATGGCATGAGGAAATAACCTATGACCCCTAATTCTGGTTTTAGTGTTAACTTACTGAAAGTTCCATATTGCAGTCTGTGCTGGTAAATCACTAAGTTCCACAAACTTTATATTTGAATTTACAATTACATCAATAAATATGAAGAGTGTAAGAGCTCATCAATAAACAAATTCAAGTTAGAAGCATATTTTTATTTCCTCAAAGCACTTCATAATTAGAGCTTTGTAAACAAAACCATGAATGGCAACAGCAATTCTTTTTAGAGAAAGATTTGTCCTAGCTAGTACACTTAGAAGAAGTAGGTGTAACTACTCGTTAAGAAGTTAACATTAAAAGCTGGTTAGAATTTTAATTTCAAGCTCATTAAATTAAAATATAGCTAAGCAATAGTGTGGCTTTGTTCCTGCACCAGAATGTAGACATTTAAATATCACAGTGTAAGAAACCTGACACACAGAGTGATGGCTATTGCAAAAAAAGTGCCAGTGTAGATTTGTGAGGTGAGTGTACTGTTTTCTGCTCTCCAGCTGACAACACATGGCAGCTATAAATCATGCCTGCCAATCTCTGAGATCTCTGAGAGGGTTGGACACTCTGAAATACGTCAGTCTTGAAAAGCTTTCCAAAGAGACAGGGTGAAAGCAAGTGGGGGCAATGAGTACAAAAGGAGCCAGCCAGCAGGTGCACACGTCCACCATGCTCACCACTGACCCACTTGGCTCTTCACACTCCTAGTAACTCTGGGAAGTCCTGAGAAACTCAGTGCCAGCCATGAATCACTGGCACAAATCTTTGCTGGTTACAGACCAGCCAGGCTCTGTGGCAGCGCTGAAGGACTTAGGAGGGGAGGTATGTGTTGGTGCTGTCAAAATGTTGGCTTCCCAAGAGGTCTGGGAGTTTCCAGCCCAGTGTACCACTGAGCCCATGTTGGTCAGACCTGGGGAGTCTTCTCTGTCATTATCCACAGAGCAGCTGGCAGAGAAATACTTGTACAGGATGCACCTTTACAGCTTTTGGTAAGGCACTGGGATATCTCCTCATTTGAGCTCACTGAGACAAAATTAAATCCATAAAATGCTCATGCGAAGAATGAGATCGTTTGCTGCCTTCCATCCTGAGGCGCAAACAGAAATGCATGTGACAGCAGGGAGGCTTTCTAGAGCTAAATTTGTCTTCACTAAGGCATCAGCGACCTTGAACAAAAGATTTTGAAGGAAACAAGAGCCTAAGAGGAGATAGTGCTGAAAAGAAGGATGGGGGAAGTAAATTATACTCTGACTTAATTCCTGTTACTCAGGATCACATGGGCACAAACTACAACAAATTTAAACATGAGAAAAAGCTTATTTTGCTTTAAAGAATGGTCAGACCCTGGCACTTCTTGCTTATAGAGGCTGGGTATCCTCTGATAATATAGAAAATATATTATAAAATATACTCCTGATAATATATAAAATCTGAGGAGACATGGCTGTGGACTACCAGATCTGGGTGACTCTGCTCAGCTTCCATGCCCTGGAGCCCCCTTCCTCCTCCACAGCCCTGTGACTCAATGGTTTGTGCTGTGGGCCCTGATGGCTGGGCCCTGCAGCTTTACATGTCTGGGTCAGTTTGGTGCACTCAGTGCCCACTGTGGAGCACACACCAGGCACCTACATGAGCAGCACAGCTCAACTACCCTGACATCTCAGGGTGGCAAGAACCACAGGTTTAGATTAGATATCAGGAAGAAAGTCTTTACTGTCTGGATGAACACTGGAACAGACTGCCCTGACAAGCTGTGGATGTCCCAACTCCGGAAGTGTTCAAGGCCATCTTGGATGGGGCTCTGAGAAATCTGGTCAAGTGGAAGGTGTCTCTGCCATGAGTGGTGACTCTGGCATGAGTGTTAAAGCTAGATGATCTTTAAGGCCCCTTCCAGCCTAACCCATTCAAGGACATTATTTTTTCCTATCTCAAATCATTCAAGGACATCGAGGTACTGGAGCATATCCAGAGAAGGGCAGCAAGGCTTGTGAAGGGTCTGGAAACACGCCTTATGAGGAATGACCTAAGGAACTGGGTTTTAGTCTGGAGAAGAGGTGGCCCAGGGGATACCTTATTGCTTTCTGCCTGAAAGGAACTTGTAGAGAGGTAGGGACTAGTATCTTCTATGCCTGCACTGAGAGGACGTGAGGAAATCACCTTAAGCTGAGACTGGAGAGATTCAGGTTAGATATTAGGAAAAAATTTACTGACAGGGTGGCCAGGCATTGAAATAGGTTGCCCAGGGAAATGGTGGAATCAAGAGGCATCTGGATCTGGCTCTGGGTGACATGGTTTAGTGGTTAAGGGGTTACAGTGATAGTGCTACTGGATGATCTGGATGAGGGAATTGAGTTTACCCTTTGTAAATCCACAGGACATGAAGTTGGGTGTGAGTGTTCAGTGCTGGGTGTTACACTTTGGCCACAACTACCTCATGCAGTGCTATACGGTCTGGGGGAAAGTGGATGGAGGGGGACCTGGTGGTGCAGGACAGAGCAGAACATGAGCCAGTGTGTTCCCAGGTGGCCAAGAAGGCCAATGGCATCCTGGCCTCTGTCACTATTAGTGTCACTAATCATGTGTCCCGCAGGACTGGGTCAGTGACTGCTCCCCTGCACTCTGCTCTGGTGAGGCCACACCTTGAGCTCAGTGACCAGTTCTGAGCTTCTCTACTCAAGAAGGACATTGTGGTGCTGGAGTGTGTCCAGAGAAGGATGATGGAGCTGGTGAAGTGTCTGGAGCATAAGCCTTTCGTGAGCAGCAGCTTAGGGAGCTGGCAGTGTTTAGCCTGGGGAAAAGGAGGCTCGGAGGGGACCTCAAAGGAAGCTATAGCCAAGTGGGGCTTAGCCTATTCTTCCAGGCAACCACCGGCAGGACGAGAGGAAACAGCCTCAATCTGCTTCAGGGCAAGTTTAGATTGGACGTCAGAAGAATTTCTTCACAGGAACGGTGCTTAGACATCGGAATGGGTTGCCGAGGGAAGTAGTGGAATCACTGTCTCTGGAGGTATTTAAGAAAAGTCCGGACGTGGAACCCAATGCCATGACGTAATTGACACAGTGGTGCTCAGTCCCAGGTTGGGCTCGATGATCCCAGAGGAGTTTTCCAGCCCGCTCTCTCCCCTGACTCCCGGCCGTGCCCCGCAGATCCCGGGCAGGCCGGNGGCCGCGATGAACCTGCCGCGGGGTCCCGAGAACCTCTGCTTCGACAAGGACGAGTTCATGAAGGTGCGCGGGGGCCGCCGGGGCCGGGGGGTTGTGGAGGGACGAGGGCCTTCCTGAGGATGCGGGTGGCGGGCTCCCTGCGGGAGAGAGCGGCCCGGAGCCTTGGTCGGGATTGTACAGCTCCGGCACGGCCCTTCCCACGGGCGGGGGCCGCGGGAAGCGCCGAGGGTGTCCCTGACAGCGGGACCCCGCCGTGCCCGGGGAGGGCCGGGCTCTGAGACTGACGGGAGAGGGAGGCCTCACTGCTTGGAGAGCTCAGAGTAGTTCTCAGTACTGAATTTCGACTCTTGGCTGTTGTTCGGTGGTTTGTTTGGGTTTTTAAGTCTCCTGTATTTTGGAGAGCTGGTCTTTGGGTATTTAGCCGCACGACACTCTCTGCTTTTCATCCTAAAACCCGAGAGTTTAACTACTGCGTTAAGAAGCCTTTTGCCCCCTAGAGCTTTAGTTTGGTCAACTCACAGGCATATGGAGTACTTTATTTTGGGCGTGTTCTTGTGTGAACTGTTTGCTTACATCCTCCTCTCTTTCCTGTTTCACTTTCAGGCGGATTTTGATGTTGATCATTTTGTGTCAGACTGCAGGAAGCGTGTACAGTTGGAAGAGCTTAGAGAGGATCTGGAACTCTATTACAAACTCCTTAAAACTGCTATGGTAGAACTCATAAATAAGGACTATGCAGATTTTGTTAATCTCTCAACAAATCTAGTAAGTGTTACTGGTTGTACTGTGTAGTTCAGGTGTAATGTAGTTCTGTGGGATTTTTGTTTTTCATATGAAATGTATATGGCTTTTATTTTTAGCATTTTATGATTTAAAGCATCTTAAACTGAGATCCCTAGTGCCTTGCACTGAGACACCATTCCTGTAGAACTTAGCTGCTGTACAGATTTGCTCTTGGCCTGTATGTTTTAGATGTGTGCATTTTGTCTTGAAAAGCTAATTCCTTAGGGAGTTAGACTCAGGGCAAACTTTGTTTCAAACTGTCAACACTTTTAAAATTGAAGGAAATAAATTATTAAAATAGAATAGCAGTGATAAAAGTAAGGCTGTTCTAAAGGATTCTTTTAGGAATCTTTAAACTTTCTAGGTAGTCAAAGTATCTTTAAAAACCACCAACTTTGTGTCTGAAATTTGTAATTGTTCCAATTATATAGATTCAAAGTCTGAGACTTAACATACTTCTGAGAGGAAAAAATTCCATAGGTGGAAATTTTGTTTATCTTTTTTCTTTGTGTGAAAGCAGCCTCATATCTTTATGCCTGTATTTGAGATAACATATTTTTGCATTGAATTTAAAACTGGAAATTATAAAGGAAGTTATGTTTTCTCAGTTCTCTTTTAGTATCTGTAAAATGTCAGTAATTCACATATGATCTTATCAAAAAAAAGTAATGAATGTGTTTGTGGTAATTTCTTCAGGTCGGCATGGACAAGGCTCTCAATCAGCTTTCAGTACCCTTGGGGCAGTTAAGGGAAGAAGTTATGGTATGTTCAAAACAATCATTGTCGACAGCTTGGTAAACTTCACTCTCATATGATCTACAGAAGGTCTTCTACTCAAGTTAATAGTTGTTACAAGAAACTTCTCTTTGAAAATTGATGACTTCAATGGCTAGTAGGAGAAACGTGTTTTCAAGCACTCGTATTGGAGTAAATTTATGTTTCCTATAGTGCATTTCAACCAAGAGATAAAGAATTTCCTTAATTTGACAAGTGAATAGACTCTTGCAAGACAAGTCTATGGAGATACCTTGAAACAATTTTAATATTTGAGTGACTTAAAGATGGTAGAAAATTCAGATGCAGCACAGTCCCTTTATGGACTTACTTTGCTCAGTGTGTGGTTTAACCATAAAACATCTCTCTCTTGAAGGTGGATCTTACTCTGGCTCTTCCACGCTGACTTGGTATTTATAGGAAGGGGCAATTTTTGATCATCTTGGCAGCCAGTTCAAAGGGATGCGTGCTGCATAAATGTGCCTTCAAAATATCATACCTTTCATGTCTAACAGAAAACAAGATCAGCTAGCATAGAGAAGTCCTTACTACGTGAAAAATGCTATTTAAAACTGATTTATAACTTCAGTTGTGAGACATGAAAACACAGTGGGTTGATTGCCTGTTTTTAGGCAAAGGTCATTTGTTCTCTCTAAGGTACTAAAGGAACAGTTCTGGTGGAAATAATTTTATTTGCAGTGACAATACCTGAGAAGCAGGTTCTACTTGGCACTTACTTAGTTGTATGTATGGCTTTTTAACTTGATGCACTGTAGCTCTTACTAGTCCCATAATCTTATTAATCTGTGTCTTAAATTTAGATTTTTTTTTTTTTTAGGTTTTTCTCAACCCTTAAATGGGAAGTAAGCTTCACAAACTGACTTTTTCTCTCTCACAGAGTCTTAAGTCATGTGTCAGTGAAGGAATTCAAGCAGTAGACGATCGGATGACTAAACAAGAAGATATTAGAAGAAAAAAGGTACAACAGATAAATTACTACCTTTAAAAGATCATTTTTAGGACGACTTTGATTTTACCATTAACCCAGAGAAAATGAAATTTAGGAAGTGCTGGGCTGTCTAGCTGCACACTGTGTGAGATTTTGTACTTGTAAAATATATTGACATTTTGGTTGACAGACTTCATATTTTACAGTGTCTAGTTGATCATAAATCTTTGTTTTACTGTAGTTGCCCAAAACACATGTTTGCTTTAGTTGGATTATTTTTTTTAGTTATAGTTGCTCTTGTTTCTGACTGCAATAGTGTATCAACTTACTTATTATGAATGAAATTGAAGTACAGGTGTTTGTTTGTTTGTTTGTTTTTAAATGGGCAGGAGACACACTAATATTTGTCTCTGTGCTTAACTTTGAAAAACATCAGGGATAGGGACAGCTGTCCTACATCTGTGACAAACATTTATTTGTGGTGTTTTATGGACTTATGTGAGCAATACTTCAACTGAGACACGACTCAAGTGTTAAGATAAGGGGAGCAAACTTAAACCAGAAAAAATCCAAAGAACTAAGAAACTATCTAAAATGTTTTCTTTAAGTGATGTCAGTTGGGATTAGGGTTAGACATGAAAAATGTTTCTTTAATTACAGATGTGTGTCCTGAGACTTATTCATGTTATTCAGTCTGTTGAGAAAATTGAGAAGATTCTACATTCCCAAGGCACTAAAGAATTGTCCTCATTAGAGGGAAACAGGTAAAAAATTTGTAATGTTCAGTTTTGTTTGTAATTGATGGGACTAACTTAATTTCATGGTGTTGTTGAAGGTGAATTTACAAGCAATAGGATGTATCTTTAGAAATGTAACTCTGATGGAATTAATTACTGTAATTCTATTATTTTCCTGATTTTAGTCTTCTGCAAACTAGTCACTCACACAATGGGTAACTCATACTCCAAAGTTCCAAATTACTCGTGGTGCTTTCAGTAAGCAAACTGTTAGAAGTTGGTGTGCAGTTATTTTATTTTACTTTATTTTATTGGAAGTCACTTTTCCTGTCATGTCTGAAATACTCTCTACAGTTTACTCCAGTGTAATTTGTAAGTGAAACAAAATAGTTTTTCTTGTTCTCCTTGCTTATGTGTAAGTGAAAGGACTGCTGCAAGAATAGCTGAAGGCAGGCAAGGTAAACCTAGTACAAGGAAGGTTTGTGACAAATTCCAGTCAAATCTCTTCCTCTGCCTTTGCTGAGGGCTGCAAAATGTCTTTCAGCCAATTTTTGAACTGATGTACCAGTCATGCACTTGAAAGGCTTGACTGGGATGCAAGTACAGTTTATGCTGGAGGGAAGACACAGTGTGAGACTGACTCTTCAGCTCAGTGTGCTGGATCACATGGTAGTGGGGGGTAGGTGGACCAGAAAGTAGGGTGGTACCCAGAGGGACAAAAGCAGATGTTTTAAGGCAGGTGAGACACTTTGCAGAATTAAGTTTGCAATTAAGATCATACTTGAACAACTGAAAATTTTGCTCATTATTGGGGTTGTGTAGACTTGAGAAGGGCAGGACTGTTTCTCTAGAGATAACTGACATTATTTCTACTGTATAACAGAGTAAGAAAGAAACAAATCTGGATGGTGAAGGTCACCTGGTGCAGTTTCTGAGCTGTCTTAAGACTGACTTTTCATGTGATAATAAAATTGTCATCTAAAAAAAGTGCTTCATACCGCTGAGGCAAGAGCTTATGTTCCTCTCAGCTTCTGCTTCACTCACTTCATGTTAGAGCTGCGAAACAGTGTGCTCCAGATCATTATTGTTTGATTGCAATAATTATAGTAGTACCTATCAGAATTCAAAATATTTAAACTACAAAAAATTGAGGGAGAGCTCTATCTGTCTGTTAGAGAGGAGAGTGAGTTGGTTTGAAAGGATCTAACTATGTATTCTCATTTTGTATCATCTCTCTTGTAGTCCACTTCTAACTGGACAAGTTTTAGAGAGAATTGCCACAGAATTTAATCAACTACAATTTCATGCAGTACAAAGCAAAGGAATGCCCCTTTTAGACAAAGTGAGACCAGTAAGTATTGCATGGCACTTAATACTTGCACAGTCAAGCAAAGCCAGTATAATTGGAAGACAAATGCCTGTTTCCACAGAGTTTTATTGAGTTAATTTATGGAGAAAAATGGGTTTCATGAGATCATTTTTATCAGTTGACTAGAACTATTGCTTTTTCTGAGGATTTATGCCCTGTTTGCTGACTTCTTTAGGATAGATTACTGAGAATAAGAGTAGGAAATACAACAGATGTTTTTGTCAGCCTAATGTGTCTTGCACTTTGTCTGCTTACTGATACTGAGGCCTTGTTCTAGAGATTTGTGTTGGCTTTGTTACCTGCAGTGTACAGACCAGAATATAAATGGAATGTGCCTACACAGTGGCTGGCTTGAATATATTCAAGTTTGTCTTCTCATGAAATTATGTTGGCCATTACTAATCTCCTAGTACACTGTTTTACCTACTGTAAAGGATTAATTGATGTTTTGGTGAGATTTTTTTCTTTTATTCATTCAGTGGGGAGAAGGAATAAATGAAAACTTGTGCTCAAAGAAAGCTGTGAGTATAGAGATGGGGTAATGCTTTAAGCTGATTAACATAAGGGTGTCATTCTTAGTGGCTTTCAAGGCAGTGAGGTAGTTCAGAGTTCCAGTTTTTCACTTTGTGCCTCTGCCTGTTGGCAATATAAACTTGTTTCAGCTCCAGGCATCCATGGAATCCTGTTGTTACATGGACAGTTTACAAGACTCCTCTGGCCACTGAGTTACAAACTTGCATAATAGCAGCAGTGAGCATGAGCAGCAGAGTAGTGTATGTGGGGGGAGAACATTTGTCACGTAAATTTCTTAATGGTGTTTGCCAGGACTTGTGTCCTGTACCTGTTGTTGCTAAAGGTCATCAGAATGGAGCTTTTATGACTAGTCTACAATTGGGTTCCTGACTTTGCACATTCAGTACAAATTGTGTGAATCATTTTGAGATGGATGGACACAACACAGCATGTAAAAAAGGAGAGAAGAAATTTGTCTGGCTGTATTCATAGTTCAACTCTGACTACCTTAATGTGTATTGCTGAACTTCCTTCAAATAAAGAGTTGTAGGGACCATCTTGGGCCAGGAGTATATCTGCACATAGTGTAGCAGTGAGTCAGATCTAGTTGAAAAGATGTCATGGGAGATCAGGAAAAATGGTTTGTAAAAAGGAGAATATGTGTAAGACTGTTTGGCAAAAGCCAGAAGAAATCTAATTGTTTTGGTTTTTGCTAGTGTCACTCAGTGTCACTGGTTTGTGGTAATTTGACAAGCAGTGCTGGGTACACGCTGTCTGTTTAGTCTCACAGTGAGGGATAAATGCTACAATTGTTATCCCTGGTCACTTATTGTAAATCTTTTGTTTATTGTCACATACTGGTTCAGTTTAACAAGGAACAATTACTGACTTACTTCCTCAGGATAAAGCAGAGAGAATATAAGTTACCATGTAACTTATAATGTATAGAAGAAAATAATTGCCTTTAGCTTATTTATAATAAATCCTGTCTTATATAGTATCAATAACCCATTAAGTTTGTGTTAATGTTCATTCAACATTGGCAGTTATCAAAACTTTTGTAGTTTTCAAGTGAGGATAGTAAGCTGAATTAGGTGCTTCTGGATGAATTTACTTCAACAATGATGACAAGGCTTTGCTTTTGGCTTTTTATGACTATAATTTCTTTCTCTTTGTAGCGTATAGCTGGAATAACAGCCATGTTGCAGCAGTCTCTGGAAGGGCTGCTCTTGGAAGGCCTTCAAACTTCAAATGTTGACATAATTCGCCACTGTCTACGCACTTATGCAACAATTGACAAAACACGAGATGCAGAGGCATTAGTTGGTCAAGTCCTTGTAAAACCTTATGTAGATGAGGTAAGATAATGTAAAACAATTCCAGTTCTTTTCCAAGCATGCTTATTTTTCCTGTGAACCTCCAGCTTTTATTAGCAGCTTCAAAATATCTTTGTGGATGGAACAGGAGAACTGAGCCCTAACAAAATGTCAAGGTTGTTGTTGCTACTTAAGAAAAAAAAAGGATGGAGGAATTCTCTTACCTGCTTGTCACCAATTTCAGGTTATGTCCAGTTGGGATTCTTTTTCTTACCTTCATTTTGCTTGGGCTAAAGAATCCAAAAACCAAACCTCTTCCATTTAGGACAGATTTTTTCCACTGAATGTCTGCTAGGTGCTGTAACAGCTGCTAGAATGTGGGACATGTCATTTTCCCCTTGGTTTTCTCAGAGTCTATTCTTTCACCATTTCTGCACCATTCCACTTGTTTATGTAGCAAGAGGCAAATGTGTTCAGACATTATAAAGAATACCAAGAAACAATACCAAGAAACCAAGTTCTATTCCCACTGTCTTCCTTCTCTTTAGGGCGGAGATTATCCCTTTTCACTGAGTATGAGGTACTGTCCAGACAAACTGATTTGCTAGCTGCATTAAAGGCTTAGCAATGCAACAGAACATTCTTTGCTTTGGCTTGCCTGTATTTGGGATTGGACCAACCACCTCAATATTTAGAAGGACTTTTTACTTTATCCTGAGTTTGATTAACTTTTACCAGTTGCCTGTTTAACTTGACAGACTGCTTCAGGTGACAGTGATATGGCAGTGGGTTGGGAGCCAGACACGGTGGCTCACATTTAAAAGAGAGGAACTCCTTCCCATTTTTGGGGCTAGTCTTGGCAGTTAAGAGTGCTGCTTTAGAGGAAGTAATAATTCAAGCTGGCAAGTTATACTTGGAAAATATAATTTTAGAAAAGTAATATACTGACTATCCTAGTATTTGAAGTTACAGTGTTCAGAGTTTCGTGAGTCTTGTATTGCAGCATATTTTATATTCACTTTCCTGGCGTTTAACATTGAGCTGTTCCTGGCAGGTAATGGTGGAACAGTATGTGCAATCCCACCCTAATGGCCTCCAGGCTATGTACAATAGGCTGCTGGAGTTTGTTCCTCATCATTGCCGTCTCCTGCGTGAAGTAACAGGGGGAGCAATTTCCAGGTAAATATCTTGGGCTTTCTCTCAGCTGCACTGAAGTTACAAGTATCATGTGCTTTGAAATCCTTTGCATTATCAGCTTTCATGCACTAATGACTTATCTGGCCTTTCCTGAAGATTCATAGTCAAGTTTGATTTCTATCTCATGCCTGTGTTTTTCGAAACAAAACAGTGAACACACCTTCCTGGTGCTGCAGCTTCAGAGGAAGCAAAAACAATCCTGTATTTCAGTAGCAGAAGTGGGTCCTGTGCATAATACAATGTGTCAGATAACTTGGTTTTTTGAATCCATTTAATATGATTGTACACTTCATCCAAGGAGAAGAGCATAATAAAGCTATTAAAATATAAGTTCAGAAGTTGCTGAGTTCTTAGTGCGCATCAGAAAAGTGGGGATGATCCTCAGAGGTTTGACTGATTTATTGCATGTACCAAAACCACAGGTTTAATTGATTTGTGCTTCCACTGTGTTCTCAAAAAGTGCTTAATTCTTTATGCAATTAAATTGCCTGTTTTCAAGCTTAAATAATTCAAGTCTACTGAATTGTATCCATTTATTCATCTGTTTGCAGGATGGTTAATATAGTAGACTACAATAATAAGCAGAACTATGGATGTAGCCCCTAGGGACTGCAGAATTACTTTTCTAATTAGTCATCCATTACTGAGCTTTTCGTGACTCCCAAGTTTTACTAACATTGTAATTCTTTTAATGCCTTAGCAAGTTTTAATCATTCTTCTTAATAATGGAATGTTTCTACTTTGTAGTGCAGTGTACTAAATTGGAATTGAATGCTTTTATCTCTTCTGCTCTCAATTTTTAAGTTTTCATAATCAAAGCATCCTTTAATCTTTTGATCAAACACAATATGTATAAATATAGTTTGGAACAATTAGGGAAAAAGTTCTTATTTTCATTGCATTAGTCACATTATTCCTACTTGATAGGTCTTGTAGGTTTGGAGCTATTAAAACTTGAATTATACCTATAATAATAGAATTTCTCAGCTGAAATGTACTATTTTTCCAGTACACACTTGCAAATATATAACTGATAAATTTTTTAAACACTTTGAGCATTACAAAAAAAACTCCTTGGATTTGATGAGACTGTGGAATCAAATAAGGAATTTTCAAAGGAAGAAAAAAAGTTTGAGGGAATCAGCGTAAATATGTAAAAATTTTCATTGTATTTTGTCTAGTGCAGTGCATCTATTTTTTGGTGATTCCTGTCTCCAAATAGAAGCCTGGTGGTAAAATATAACCATGGAATAATTGCCCTTTTTTTTTTTAGTGAAAAAGCAGATATTGTTCCTGGATATGATTTCTTAGTGAATTCGGTGTGGCCAGAAATAGTACGTGGTTTGGAAGAGAAATTGCCATCACTTTTTAACCCTGGAAACCCAGATGTGTTTCATGAGGTAATTAATTTTCATTTTTGCCATTTCTAATTTCTGTGACACATATGAGAATTGAAAGAGTCGTGTTCTCTAGCTTTTTCCCTCCTGTTGCTTTTGTCTAAATTCATGTGGTTGCATGGCTTGGAAGAAGAGGTAAAATCAAACCACTTGTTTCAGTTTTCACAGGAATTAATTCTCCCTTCAAGTTTGTTAGGAAAGCTCATGGAGAAGTTACTGGACACCATTTAGTTAGCTCAATTGGTGTTCATTTTGGGAGTAGAATTGCAACGTAATTGAAGGTGGGAATGGATGACTCCAGCGTTCACTCAAGTTTAGAACTTCTGTATAGCAGGAGCTGTCATCTTAGTTAAATACCTGGGTTGAACTTGTTTTTCACTGTGGGAAGATTTAAAAGATTTAAAAATTCCTTTGTTTCACTTGCTTGTTTTAGCTGTTGCTTTCTTGCAGTACTGAAGGTTGTGTTTTGATTATGAACACAAGTCAACTAAAATTTGAAAAGACTTGGCAGCACCATCAGGTTTAGAAAACAGAGATAATATTTCTCTGGTATCACAAGCTCACATTAAATAATGAATTTAAAGAATGAACTGGTCACTCTTGTCTTTTCTTCATTGGTAGTGCTGCTCTGTCTCTAAAACATTGTCTTTTACTAATGGTGAAATAGATTTCTTGGTCTAGCATGAAGATTGGCTCTGGCAGTGCTTTACAGTATGTCACAAGTAGAAAATATGAACTTTCTGCTTTTCCTCTTGTCCTGTCTGCTTGTGTTTAACCATGATTACTGAAAAATTGGGATTTTCTTCCCCTGGCAATTTGACTTGTGATTAGTGTGAACCATTTTATTTTCAAGTTAGAGATGGGAAGCAGTGATAAGTTGTCTGAAGGAAGGCATTGTTGGCATATCAGGACAGATGACTTAAGGAAATGCTGGCTTGCTGGTTGTTGTTTATTAGGCATGTGATTCTTCATGTGTTCCTGCAAAACTGCTTTTACTAAACACTTAGATACTTTTTCTTGGAATTTAAGATCTCTTCTGTACAGATAGATTGAATAAGTGAAGGCAGGTGGGCATGACTGAGTGTGTTTGCAGTGCTTTCTCTGAACAAGAAGCAGATTAATGGATGTTGAAGAAAGCTGTGGTAGTGCCGTGCAAATGAACACACCACAGTGTGTTCCTCCTCCCTCATGAGAATTCTTAGTTTACCATAAAGTTTTAGCCACTCTTCAGGCTTTCACCTTATGCCCTACATAATGCCCTACATTGCAAGCTTTGTTGGGCTTTTGCTGTACTGTGCTGCATGATGTACAGAAGTGTACTTTGTCTTCAGATAAGCTGGGTTTGCTTAAAAGGCCTGTCTTATGTGACACTGATACCAGCCAACAAAGGCATTGTGTTTGATTAAAAAACACCCAACAATCAAAAAAAAAAAAATAAAAAACAAACCCAAAAAACCCCCCACATAAAGACCCCCACCCATGACTTCCAGGTAAATCATGTAGTAAGTCCAAAGTACTTTCCAGACTGCTTTTGACTACTTAAGTAACTCAGAGTCGTTAAAATCATTAAAATACTTTAGAATCAGTAAAAGGTTGAAATGCCAAATGTAAAAATGCTATAACACCTATTTAAAGACTAATAGTTCTGAATTAGGAGGCAGAGAAAAACCCTTTAAAGTTGTTTTTGCACTAAGATAAGCCAAGTAATGCTACACAGATTTTAGACAAAAATCATCTCCATTTAGGTTCATAGAAATGCAGAAAAGTCTTTTTCTCCATGTTTATTTGCATATATATCTATATGTGAACCTGTATAGGTTTAATGCTGAAAAGTTTGAATATGCAGTATTATCTGCTTTAAGGGGTTTTTAGGTGTAGAAGATAGGGGGATTGAAATATTTGTTTTAAATAATTTAAAAATCAGATGTTAAGTATGTTAAAATAAGTGTTTGTGCGAAGTGGAGGGTTTTTTTAAGTGTTTGAGATTGATGTGCCCTTATTTGAGTTAGATGTGTAGATTATGGGTATTTGAACAGAATACTTCTTTTATCCCTAAACATTCATTTGAGATTAAGTTTAGATTTCTCTGTTTGAAAATTGCTCCATTTTGGTTCTCAATTTTACTTCTCTTAAATAACTGTGCAGTCAACAATCCAATCTTAGAAGCTGAAATAGGAACCAATCTTGCAGTTAGTTCCCTCTCCTGAATATAATATTCTCAGTACTGAGATAAATGTCTCTTGAGGTGCCTTCTATTTCGAAAGTGACGGGTCTTTATAGAGTGTTTGG
>VWYP01027843.1:45374-114205 GCA_013400435.1 Pycnonotus jocosus | reverse complement strand
TTTATAAGAGTGTTTGGTTTATATCTCTGACTTACACTTAGGGCAGCAGAGCATTAACAGCTTGCTTGCCTTTTTACAGTGCTGAGTTTATTGTCTAGGAAGGGAGGCCTCAAAAAGAACTAATCTGTTATTCAGTTTTGGTCTGACTCCTCCCATACCTATTATGGGTCCATTGTGTTATAAATACAACCAGGTTAGGGGAAAAGAAGTTGCTTAAAAGCTTTTGTGTGCGTTTTTCAGAATACCATCTTGACACTGAAACTGCCAAGTCACAAGAAATATTTTCCATAATTATGATTTTCATTTAACAGAAAGTTATGAACTTACTGAGATGCAAAATACAAAACCATCCCCGTGGCAGCTCATGTCCTTTGTTCACAGGAGAGTTTTTGAGAGCAGACCTTCTAAGCAGCAATGCAGGGGTTTCTCCTGATAACATTTTACTGCTTCACAAGAAGCAAAATCACATCACTCCCGTAGTGCTCTGGATTGTGGATTGAACCAACGCTGCAGTGAAGTCAGAAGCACTCAGAGATTCAGTCAGGCTTATTTTGTTAATTCAGTAGGGAATTTATGAGACTATATGATAGGTTTTATGGCTGTTTCCTTTTTTTTAAAATAGAAGAAACTTGCACAGAGGCCAAACTAGTTTTCATTCCAGAGAAGTAATTTTAACTGCAGTTGTGTTTTGATTTTAAATTCATTTACATAAGTTTTGTGGTTTGTTAGCAAGGTCTATTTTGTATGCAATAACATTTTTTGTACTGTTTTACTTCTGGTTTTCACCAAGTGTTTGGCCTGCTTTATGCATGATTTAATTTATCATTTCATTATTTTCAGTGTTCTCATACTGTTGAGACCAAATCCACAGTGTGTGGGGATTAATGTATGGGTTTTTTTTGCTTGCAACCAACTTAATACTATTCATAAATATCTTATTAGAAGTATACTCTGGATGAAGTTAGTTTATCTGAAATTGTTTATAGTTCTTCTGCATGTATTTGATATTTACCAAACATTTTTAGGGAAATAGATCCAGAAATTCTTATAATAGAGGTCCTGTATAACAGACAAAAATATTGTGCTTCCAATCTCATGTGTGGTTGTCTATGTGTACTTCTGAGTTTCATTCCTGATTGTTTCTCTTTGTTGTATGCTTTCATCTGTTGCATCTGGCTCTGTTAGTACTGTGCAGCACCACCCCAGTCAGTGATGGAATTTAGAAATACTCACAAATCTCTGATCAGTTCTGCTTGGTCAGCATGCTGGGACAGTTTAATGCTTTTTAAAAGTGTCCTGGGCTAGCTTTTGTTACCATAGAGTAACACTGTTGAGTTCATTTGGTTTTGGTTTCACTGCAGTCCGGGCTCTTAGCCTTGGATGATTGGGTGATGAGGGGCAGTGTCAGCCCATCCTCAACCTCCAGCCTACTACTTGTAGCATGATACAAGAGTTCTGCTGGATGGGTGGTGGCCTTCCTTGTTTGCTGGGAGCCTTTGTGTGATCAGAATGCTCCTTCTCTCCCTGCAGAAATATACCACCAGTATGGATTTCGTACGGAAATTTGAACGACAGTGTGGCTCCCAGGCCAGCGTGAAACGGTTAAGAGCTCATCCCTCTTACCACAGCTTTAACAACAAATGGAATTTGCCTGTGTATTTTCAAATAAGGTTGGCATGCATTTTTTTTGTTCACTCTTTCAAAAGTAGAGATTAGTCACGGCAAGATGACCTGGCTTAAGGTCACACCTCCTTATTGCTCAAAGTCTCATTTGTCAACAAATCATAGTGGAAATCAAACTAAGAATTTAATTGCTATGTCAACTTTAATATCTCTTCCAACAATTTAGCAAAAAAACCTCGTTACTACCCTTCAATATGTACTGTGTTGTTACACCAGATTTGATAAGCTACTCATAACACTTTCAGGAACAGATCTAAGTAAGTTCTGAGCTCTTGTTTCAAATTCTTTTTCTCCAGTGTCCCTGAAACTAATGTACATGTTGAAAGATGCTACTTGAGCAAATCCGGAGGAATACTTAATGTGAGGGAATAAATCTTTTTTCTTAGACATACAGAGCTAAAGGATTAAAGAACAAAAAGAACTCTTTTACTGTTTTTGGCATTCTTTTTGTCTCACAGGATGTACTCTTTAAAGTGCTGGGTCTTGTAGCATTGCTTCCCCAAAAATTGTCCTCCTGTTCCTGAGGAGCTAAGTAATAACTTCTAGATTGTTTTACTAGCAGGTCTGATGTATCTGTAATATTTCCTTTTACAGACCTTGCAGCTAGAAAGGAACAGAGAGATCCAAGAAAGCCTTGTTTTATTTCTAGTAATGTCAGAATTTTAATGAACAAAATAGAATATAGAACTGTATTTTTAAAAAGTGTAGCCTACAGATCTGACTGTAGGGCTGGAGAGCAACCCTTCAGGCAAGGAACCATTGATGAAGTCTGCTATGATCCAAGTGTGCCATGTGTGATCTCTCTTGGACCAAAGCCTTCTGAGAGGCTCTTTAAAAAGAAGGAAAAAAAAAAAGAAGTGTAATTTCCAAAAGATGGGGAAGAAAATTGATGTTTATTTTTAACCTGAATCACTTTAGTGGGCTTTTTTATTGCACAATTCTGTAATTGGAAATAACACTACCATAGTCACATTTATACAGTTTCTTTAATCCAGGGTCAATCTACACTTGTGCTGAAAAATTCCATCCAGAAGTCTTAGGAGTGGTAGAATTAATATAAGTGACAAGAGCATGGGACTGGGAGCTGGGTCTTGGTGTTCTGGTGGTTCATGGTATTTTGTAAAACAGTAGTCACAGCATCTGTTACCCTGGTTTGGTTTTTTGTTTGCACATCTGCCCCTGCAGCTGTGTAGTGAACTGATAAGGATCTGTTATTTAGGACAAAAAAAAAAGACTGATGTTGAACTCCAGTCAATTTTCCCAAACCACTTAACTGTGCAAATATTCATGCTGGCCCAAGGGAAGGGGCAGAAGTATTCACTGCATAGTGGTGCACAGACTGAAAGTGTCTGTGGAACTGCAGCCATTATGAACCTTTTAACAGATATGTGTCATAAATAGTTCTCTGTGTCTGCCCTTTTTGTTTCAAGTGCAGCTTTTCTAGTAGGAGACCAATTGATCAAACTTTGATAATCTTCCTCATAAAATTGAAATGGAGCTTCAGCATATTATTTTTCTTCAAAAATGTTTCCCATTAGCTATTCTGAGCTCTGATTGATTAAAACACTTTTAAAAAATCATTTTCCTTTAATCCAAGATTACTGTAAGTCTAAATAGTGTACTATTTTGAGCAATATTTGGATAACAGCATCTGATTCATCTTTAACCATATTATTCCTTTATATTGGAATCATCTGCTAACTCAAGTGCCCATTAATTCTGTAGTGCATAATTGTGAAAATAGTGGAACATATTAATTAAATGTCAGGGAAGCTTTCTGTTGATGTGTGTTGATATAATTCAAGTCATACAATACTTTTATTGAACTGTTACCTCACACTTTGCCTTTTATAGTTAAGATTGTTTGGTTTTTTCTTTTTTCAATTACAGAAATTCCCCAGAAAAATCAGCCATTACTGAAGCCTTTAGAAATGACCTTTTGAGGAACAGATGGATGTTCAGGCATTTCTTCTGTAGCAGTGCTGACACAAACAGCACCAGTAACTCTTTGCCATGTTTCATTCTGTCGGTCATGTCAGTACAGCTGATTGTGGAACCGTAGTGAACTCCACACTGGGGAAATTATTTCCTGTGTAAGAAATACTCAACAAAAATTACGTCATCATTAAAATTCTGTTCTCTAATCCTTTTCACCATAAGACTTAAAGACACTGCTCCGTTGATGGAAGCAGTGCATAGGCAGAACTGAGGTTTTGAAGCCATTTCACAAACATGTTTAGTTGCTAAATACTCACCTTAGTCCATTAGGAGTTTGAGCAAGAAAAGCTAGGTGAGCTCCTGTCCTGATCTGAAAATGATAGTTAAGAGACTTTAAGAGAAACCCTACAGGTTTGTAATTAGTAAGTCTGATAGACTTGCAGAGTTACTGTATGATGCACATAAAAACAAAAAAGAGGAAACCAGTGACAACAGAACTTCCTACCTACAGGGCAGCTTAAAATGATGCAAGTATGGACAAGTATCAGAAGTTTCAATAACTTCTGCTGTTATACCTAAAAAATTTTGGAGGAGTCATTTTGGTTTGTTTGTTTTTTGCTTCTTTTCACTTGAATGGTGTGGGGTTTTTTAAAGGGTATTTTTTAAAAGGGAATTTTTAAAAAACCCATGTGTCCTTGAGGAACTATTGAATTTTTTTAGGTACAGAATTGTTAGGAGAACCTTACGCTACTGCTCATTAACAAACATGTAGAAAGCTGGAGCTCCAGTATCAGGTGACATATGTGAAGGTTAAAGAAAGTATGAATCAATTTGTTTGCTTTTAGTTTAAAAACAGTAACAAAACAAAAAGCTTCCCTCCTCCAAAAGCTGAGGAACTTCTCACTCTGTCAGCTGTGATTTTGAAAAATGTTTGCAACCATGACTTTAATAATATCACAAGTATAAGCTTTGTATGTGCTTATAAAATGTCAAAAGTTCTCTTTCAAGTGTTTGAATGCTGGTGTTAAGTTGGGCAAAAATAACTCCAGGTTTAAAATTGGTGTATGACCATTGATAGCACATTGAAATAATACTAAAGTAAACATTGAAAAATGTTTAGGCATCAATGTAAACAACTGTTGAATTGTGATATTCAAATTTTTTCTTTCTCTCAGATTCAGAGAAATAGCAGGGGCCTTAGAAGAAGCGCTTTCAGATACACTAGAGGAAGCACCAGGTAAACTTTTATTGCAAAAAAATATTTATTGTGAAGGAATCAGTTGTATAGGTCAGTGATCACTCTGTCTCTTGAGTATTCAGTAACATGCATCCCATGGTTCACAAGTTTCCTGATTTCTGATTAATTGATCAAACAGTATAAAACATTGTGGTAGAGATGGCAATATGAGAATTCTGTTCAGTGATCACTTTGCTTACTAAACCCCCCCTCTTTAGCAGCTGTCATTAACATACTTGTGGAACCATCCCCTCAGTGCAAGAAGGAGCTGCTAGCATTTGACATCCTCGAAGTGACAACCTAAATGCTGTGCTGTGTTATTGGGGCATATTTTTCTTAATTGTTGTAGCACTGTGTAGAGGTGAAAATGACTGTCTGTTGGCAGTATTTAGGCTTGCTGTCATTCATAGTGTTGGTGTCTGCTCCAAAAACAGACATTGATTTATGAGGAGACAGGAAGAATAAGAGTGGAAGGGTGTAACCTGATAGATTCATTAGGAGCATGTTGTAATCAGAAGAACTAATTTCAGTTAACAGAGTAAATACTTACGAAGAAGATAGCTATGAGCCAGCTAAATGTCTGTATGTGTGTATCCACACATGCCCTCTGAAGCAAATCAGGAGAAAAAAATCCTAAGGGAGGCAAAACATATAAATCTAACCACTTCAACGCATTGGCCTGGAACTTGCAGACACATGCTTTATCTTCCTAATTGTATTCTCTAAAATGTTACTGTGTAAACTGCTTTAAAAGTATTTTGTTTAAATATGGATATTTGTACAGTGTTTTAAATAAACATTTATAGCAACTATCTCATATAACTGGAAGAGGAGCAATAGTTTAGTGCTAAGAGAGTATTATGTTATGGCTGGCAGGCATATCTAATGTAACTTCTTCAAAAGACTGCCAAAAACTATTTTGGAAATGTTATTTCCTGAAGTGAATTATTTGGCCAAGCTGTTTCTGCCTTTATTGCAGGCAAATTCTCATTTCTTGCTTTTCCCTGCACAGCTAGAGCAAGACTTTGGTGGTATTTGAAATCTAAAGCATTGAGGAAATAGTATTTTAAGAGTTTGTTTCAGGCAATGGTTAGTACATTTCTATCTTATGATTGTATCTTTTAGGGAGACTTGGCTTTTTTAAATCTTGGGTAGTGCAATTACACTGATGCTGCATCTTTTAAAAACGTGCTTAGGAACTTGACCTTTGTTGCTTAATCATTTCTAGCTGGGAGCTTGTTCTGTCTCTTGGCCACTCACATGGTCTGGACGAGTCTTGTGAGGTGCTGGTCAGATCAGATGTTTTTACCGCTTTTAGCGCACCGCCTGTGGAAGCTCAGCCTGCAGATCTTGGCGCGCTACTCTGTGTTCATCAGCGAGGTGAGAGAACAGCCTGCTTTAAGGGCTTGGTGATGAGATATGTCCATCAAAAAGAGACTTTTTGAGGCAAAGTATGTGATCTCTTTTTAAGAGTGTTTTTGTGAAGTTAATGGTTTTTAACTTTCAAGCAGTTCATAAGTTTGGCTTATAAAAAGTAGCACTGCACCAGTTGTGCAGCGCCTCTTAAGTTGTATTTTGAGTATATCCAAAGATGGTGATTGCACTCTTTCCTGGGAGCCCTGGTCCAGTGACTGATTGCTTTTTCTTCCTATTTGCCTTTTCCTCCTATTTGATCAGAATTTCTCTTGCTACAGTAATATCCATTGCCTATTACTCTGTCACTGTACCTCAAGGGAACATATGATTCTGTCTTCGCTGTACATGCCCCTTCAGTACTTGAAGACAGCAGTAAGATCTCCATTTATAATTTCTTTTGTGACTCAGTGACTTAGCTTTCTCAGCTAAATTAGCTCATGGAAAGTACTGGTAAGTACCAGAGACTACTCTGTTTTACAGAGTACTCAGGGGAAGCACTTGCCTGACAGCAGAGAGCTTGAGGAGGTGGGAGAAAAGAGTTGTTTGACAGCAGGATTGGATTGCCCTCTACTAACCTTAGTTAGACAAATTTGTTCTAAATTTCCAGCTTTGTAATGCACTCAAATTTCTTTTAGATTTACTTTTTACATAATTTAGTAATGCTATTACTACATCCCTTGAAGGTGTGGCATTCTAATGCTAAAGTCTTACAAATGCTTTATATACTGTTTCAGTTTGTCCAGCTTTAACTGCCTTCAGTATTGCTAGGGTTCACACTTCAATTTGATGTTTCAGGTTTCTGTAAGGCCCATTTCCAGTGAAAATACAAAGGAAAGCAAAAAACCTGTGCCAGTTGGTAGGAAGGAATCTTCTTTAAGCCTCAACCCCAGTGAGGACCAAGAGAATGGATCTTCTCCAGAAAATTTGCCATTGTCTTCTATATCTAGTACTCAGCTGATATATATTGCTGCAGATCTGGACAAACTCCAGGATCGGGTTTGTGCTTTTGACTTGCTTAGAAAGAATCTTCATTGATGTTTTTGGCATCTTGTAAGGGCATTAAATTGTTTAAAATAATGTACCATAATTTTTTTTTTTAAATCTTAAATGCTAATATGTGGGGTATCTGATACCTGAAATACAAGGCCTACTCTGTGCTTATTTGGAATGGCAGATTATAGACAAACCACTTCAGGTATTTAAATTATTTTTATCAGTAGCTGCTGGACTTAACTCCTAAAATAATACCTTTCTACAAATTTTTGGTGTGAAGTGTCACTCTGCCAGTCTTCGCTTTTCTAGTAAAGTCTCTGTTGTAGCTTGGACTATGATGCAACATTCAGCTTTAATGTTATCTTCTCTTTTAAGAGTTTGCTAGTTTTAGTCTTGGAGGTTGGAAAAGGTTTTATCATGGTGATTATACTTGATTAATGATCCAGAATCTTCAGGAGAGATGTATGGTGTTAATTGTCTCCAAGTAGGGGTGATTCCTGTGTATTCATTTTCAGTAAGGTTGAATTTTCTGTAATTTGTGAAGTTGTAAATTGCAGGTGGATTTTATTAATTCTAAATAATTTCCTCTGAGTGCAATAGTAAGGTAGAGGATTTAGTGTCTAAGCCTAAATTCCTGTGAATATTGTAAACTTCTGGTGTTGAGTGCACAGAAATGCAGTAAAACCATAGAAATTGAGGGTGTCTTGGGATGCACTTCAGACTTATAGGATGTAGAAGAAGTAATTAAAATGTTTATAACATGACTATATCTCTCTTGGTTTTTTGGGTTGTTTTTTTTCAGATTCCTGACATCTTAGACATGATTAAACCAAAGCTTGAATTGATTGGCTTCAAGAATATATCTTGCATTGCAGGTAAAGCTGAGGCTCCTTCTGCTTTCTCCCAAATCTCCTCTGCCAAATAATTGAAATCAACTTTTACAGTTTCATTGTTTAGGATGAACATACTTAATGAGACTTGCCTTCTGTTTAAATTGTTAAATAGAAACAATCTTGAACAAACCTTCTGAGTCTGGAAAATGTTTAACCATTAAAATTGAGGGAGTCTAAAGTGCTTTTAGGATTTTTCTCCAGAAAGTGAGGACTTTATCCCAGAAGATTCATATCATTGAACTTTTGAAAGAATCGGGGAAGAAAACAGAAGAAGAGGTTTTCCAGCTGAAATGAAAATGTTTTTCTAAAATTACTTCTCTCTCAGGCCTGATGAATCGTGAGGCAGAGGGTTATCATAGTTAAATACGTCAACTTCAGAGGGTAGAAGCAATTCAGTATTTTAGCCTCCTTTTTCTTTCAGAGTTTTTGGGTTTGATTTGGGTTTGGGGTTTGTCTCTTTGGTTCATTTGTTTGGGTTTTTTTCATCTGATCATTCTTTATGTGAAATATGGAGTTTGATTCTAATTTAATAATTAAAACTAGGCATGTAGCTGCGTGAGTGAAGTAGCCCTGTCTGCAAGCATAGCCAGAAGTTCTGCATCATGAATCCCACTGAAATCTCTAAATCAGAACTACTGGTAGATGTCCAAGTCTATTAGAGATGTAGGAATTTGTGCACATTCCCTGCTCATTGCATGATCTGTTGCCAGTCACGGCTTTGAGTTGAACATATTCCAGTCATTCCATAGGGAATGTAGAGAGAATTTCACACAGTTTCTGTGGACGGTCAGATCCTTTTGATTCAAGCACTTGCTTCATTGGTAATACTAGAAAAACTTTGAATCTGGGGAATGTTACTTTACTCCATTTGTCTTTCCTTGCCTCTGTCTGTCTTTCTGGCTGAGGAATGGTTGGTGTTACTGGCAGTGCTTTATAAATGACTGGTGTAGATTTATTTGGTAAGCATATCCTGTACTTGACACCAGACAGTGAGTGGGATTAGGAGGATGAGGGGATTCATATAATCTGTGTTGTGATTGGGCAGGGTAGCTCAGTTTAAACTTCAGCATTTTTACTTTAATAGGAGCCTTGGAAGATTCAAAGGCTTCTCTATCGGCCTGTGTGCCTACCTTGAATAACAGGATTATCCAGGATCTCAGTGAGTCCTCCTTTGCATACCTGAAGAGTGCACTGGAAGTTCCAAGATTATATAGGAGAACCAACAAGGTCAGTACTGCTTGCAAATGAAAAAATAAATCTCAGAAGGGCCTGTGCTGAGATTGTTAGGAGTTCTTCAGGCCTGTCTGTATGTGCTTGACAGAGCCCATGACAATGACTTCAGCCTAGTGAAGTATAGTACAAAGCTGTAGGTTTTTTAACAAAGCTGTAATAGTCTGTTTTGGACACTGAGTCTGCTCAGCTTTCTCTGGAATCAGCATGAGCAGGAAGAGCTTTCAGGATCATACCCTGGTAATAGGAATGGCTGGCCACATGTGTCTCTGAAAAAGCTTTGGGCATTTTGAGCCTTGTTCTATATTATATCAAGCTGTATAATGCTGCTGAATAATTTTGTGATGGTGTCTTTCGTGTGTATAATGATCTCTTCATTGACTTGTCCTAAATGGTTTATGTATCTCTTTGCTTAGGTACAGGCTTAGCATTTTTCACATGTGCTAGAATTGGGTGTTGATACTTTCAGTAAGTAAATGACTGGTTCCTTCTTCCCCAACTTGTTTCCCTGTTGTCTACCAGGAGGTGCCAACTAAAGCTTCACCGTATGTTGACAGTGCTCTTAAGCCCTTCTACCGACTGCAGAATGACTACAGAGATACCTTGAAGCAGCCCATGATCCATCAGTGGTTGGAAGGTGCTCTCTCTGAAAGCACACAGAAGTAAGAGAACCATACAGAGCATTGTTTGCCTTAGTTAAAAACTCCAATGTCCATTGACCAGGCACAGAAAAAAACACTATGAATTAACACAACTGTAGAGAAAATCAAAATGCAGCACTCTTTAGGTGGGACATTTCCTTGGATTTACTCTCATGTTGTACATTCAGCAGATGAAAACCTGGGCAGGGAGTCCAAAGACCTGGCTCCTGCTCAGATCTGTGCAAACCATGACATGGTATATAGGGCATTTGAAAAATTGGTTAGTTCTGGGAGTGCAACAGTGAGCTAAAGATGTGCATTTTGTTTCAGAATTGATGTGAGACCTTAGCCTCATGTTACTTTCAATGAACAGTGGTTGAATTTTCAAGAACTTGAGTTCTACTGTCCTTTGACTTTTTTAATGTCTGTAATGATTATCCAACTTTCTAGTAGTTTAAAAAAAAACTTTGAGCCTTTTAAACTGCTGAAGAGCAAATTGTTCACAGTTTTAATAAGGCAGTCATAAAGCAATACTTTCTTGAGCAGATCTTCTGTTTCCTAGTTAGCATCTTTAGGGCTTTTGAACATAAATAGTCATATGCATTAGGTTCTTTAGTGGATTTTTTCCATTTGTTTAGCTGTATTTTAAATCTGAACAGGGATGTTGCATTCTGTGGGTTGTGCCAGTTAAAGCATGTAACATGAGACAGCAATACTTGTTTTAGTTTCAAAGTTCTGCCAGAAAATTTCACAAGGTACCCCCTACTTTTTGAGTTCTGGACAATTTACTCTTTGTGGCAGCTGTGATTTTTTTATATCGCTAACCTTGCCTAAAAACACACAGTCACCTTAGCCTATTTTGATGAGGTTTTTTTCCTTTTCCCATCTTCGTAGTTTTGCTTTGTAGTTTTTCTTTGACCTTTCTGACCATAGATGATACCAGAAGAATACATGCAGGTTGAAGTATAATGTGTGCTTTCTGTCTGTCCTTATATGGTTTTTCCTAATAATTCTTTCCATATTATATTGTCTGTTGGCTGCTGCTGAGCACAGATGGATTTTTTTTTTCTGAGATTTAACCACATAGTGATACTGAGGTTTTAAACCATGGTCAGAACACGAGTTCTTTTTGCCCTTTGCCTCCTTATGGCTCCCTACTCTTCCTTTTCTGGTACCTTTCAGAATAGACTTAAAATGTGAGACAATTTTACACCTTCACCTACTGTTCTTAAAATTTTTCTTAAGAATTTTGGACAGGACTAAGTTTAGGTTGGTCTTGACTGCATTAATCATCTTCATTTTGCACAAAACCTCTTTTTTCACCCTTGGTGTCTCTTAACCAGTTTTTAGTGCATAGAAATAAGCTTATTGGTAACCCACAGCATTTGTTACATAACGTTGCTGAAGAACTGCAAAGATTCCTGTAATCTGAAGCCACTCAAGGTTATTGAGCTAAAGTATTTTAGGGTGAATTCTTGTCTCTCTATGTCTCTGTGCCTGGTTAGTCTTGCTTTTAAAGCTTCAGTAAATCTGGTGACACCACGTAAAGTAGCTGTTATGTAATTCCTTGGACCCAATCAGAGCTTTTTTGTCCCCCTAAAAAGCAATTCTTCACTTTCCAAAACTGAATTAAGTTCTAGGTTAAACACGGTGGCAGTGGTTAAAAACCAGTATGACTGGCAGGTTCATTTCTTAATTCCTTAGAATTTTCTGTCAAATTCTGTTTTCATGGTTTGTTGCTACTATTTTCATCATTTTGTTTTAAAATGCCTTATCCTCACTGACAAGAGACAAGTCAAAGAAACTATATTTATTAAATGGAGGAATATTGTCATTTCTTTATTGAGAATACAGATGCAAATAATAAATTTCGTGCTGTAACAATACATTCTTGCAACTAATGAAAAGAAACAGAAAAGAGCATAAACTAGTTAAAAATCACTGGGGGCTAAATTTGCTTAAATGGCAGAAGGATTTGGGAGTAGAACAGAAGTAGGAATTAAATCACAAATGAGTGGGACTAGGAAATACCAAGATATGAAAAGAGGACACAACTGACTTACTGGAATACTTTTGCTTTTCACAGAATGGTGGTGTGGAACAAGTTTCCATGGCATGGCAAGCACTTTTTCTTTAGCCATCCCTATCTAATTATCCTTTAAAAAAGCTTGTCTGATTTCTGTTGCCTCCTTGTTTAAAAGTAATCATCAGGAAGATTCTTTCAACTCTTTCAGTTCTTAGACTAATAGTTTTCATAGAGAGGCTTTTTGAAAGTTAGATATTTTAGCGAATTACAGAACATAGCTCAATCTGGTCACTTCTTTCATGGATCTTTTAATTTCCCATTGATTCTGTTTTTTCTCTTCTTATCTCACTGTCCTGGGCATCTGTTAATTCGTATGATATGCTCTTCCCGCTTAGGCATGGGATTTCAGTCCATAAGGCTTTTTGAACTTTTTGTTGAGTAGTTGATGTGTGTACTTTCTTTGGTTCTATGTTTTATTTAATGTGGATCTCACTCTGTGGGTAGTGGTGTTTTATTTTATCTCTACCATTTCTAAATTAGAGTTAGGGTTCTTCTGACTTTTCCTGCCAGCTTCCTGAGACTTCTGTTTAAATCAGTTTCTTCATTTTAGAAATAGGCGTTTCTGACTAGTGTGCACATGTGCACTCTCATACACACTTTTATAACTTGCTTAAAAATATGTGGGTTTTGGTCTGTCAGGCTGTTATTCCTGTCCTGTTGGTAAAAGCAGTTTTGCTCAATATTCTATTGATTGTAAAGAGGGGCTGATTTTGACTGTTTAAAATTGAGCAGTTGCATTCCTTGATAACTATTGAGTACAAACATCTTGAACAAGTCAAAAATGTTGTGATGAGGGGTCTTCAAGACTGAACAGTAATCTTCAGTTAACCTCTGGAATTAATAATGGAAATACTGATTAATTGATAATGCTAATAAGTAGCTTCTTTGCAAGGGAAGCCATTCCTTCTGGCATTGTTCAGCAGGGCCAGTGATGTACTTCTGTTGTATGAAGTAGGCTCTTCTGTTAAGTGGAATTTTTTCTTTCTCATTAACTTTCCCTAATTTTAATTAGGTATTATGAAACTGTATCTGATGTGCTCAGTTCTGTTAAGAAAATGGAAGAGAGTCTGAAAAGGTTGAAGCAAGCCAGAAGAACTGCAACTTCAAACCCTGTTGGTACAAATGGGGGCATGAGTGATGATAACAAAATCCGACTGCAGCTGGCCCTAGATGTTGAGTATTTTGGAGAACAAGTAAGTTATGAGAAACAAGGTTTTTTATTATTATTAATGGTTTTGGAAGGGAGATGGAAGAGGAAAGGAAACCTTGACTCAGATTTTGGTCTTGAAAGCTTTGTTGGTGTGGGTTTGGGTTTTAGCTTTGTGTTTTCACATTTGTGTAAAGGAGATGATTTCAGACCTTGGTGATTATAGATACCCCTTCAGCAATGCATGGTTTCCTGTCTTTTCTTATACAAATACAAAGCTTGTATTTCTTACTACTCAAAATTCATGTAGTGCTCTATGCTTGGTAACTTTAAGAAGAAACACTGTGTTTACAGATGAGAGGGCAGGGGCCTGACTATGGTCTGACAGAAACATTCTTTAATGTCTGACAGACATTCTTTAATGGCCCTGCTTTTGTTTGCCTTCTGTTGCGGTGTCTCCAGCCTTGACTTTCTGCATGGTCAGGGTCTGTTCCCAAGAGCTGTGAGGATGCCAGCCTGATTTGTTGTGCTGCACAACTCTTAAGTGCTTTTCAGTGCCAAATACGAAATTTTAAATAGCAAAACACAGAAGAAAATATTCCAGGAAATGTATGCAGTAGTTACATTAAATTGTATAAGCATATTGTTTTGTACTCCTTTATTTCTAAAAATCATATCTAGATATAAACAAACTTCCAACTAAGAGTCCATATCATTGCTAAGGAGTTGCCATTGATCTTGTTTATGAGCAGATGTTGTTGATGCATTATAACAGGTAGATTAAATCTGCTTATGTGTGAGCAAATGCTTTTCTCAGATATGAGGCTAATCACAATTGGGTGGAACTGTGGAAATCCTACTAAAAAAACCCTATTATTTGTCAGGTTTTGCCTGGGGTTGAGCTTTTGTTCTTCTTTTCCATCACTGCAGTGTGATTTTAAGCTGAACTGGGACATACTATTCATAATCATTTGGGAGATGTTTTGGTACATGTGACTATTACAAAGAGTTCCAGCAGCAAACACCTTTTCAGAATCACTTCATTATGGTTTTAGTTAGATCCAGATTTTTCAGCTTCACTGCACTCTTAGTTTTTTCATGGCCATACTTTTCTTATTTTCAGAGCAATAGATTTCCTGGCTAAGAAATCATTGTAGCAATCTCTGTAATTGTAGAGTTGTTTTTATCTCCCAGGAAGCTAGAATCGTAGGCTCTTGCAGCCTATTGAGGTGCTTTCACCATCATGCTATTGGCTCTTCTTGGATGTATTCATGTTAAGTACTGCCCAGAAACTTCATTTGGAGTTGGAAAAAAAAGCATCAGTTGAGATCAATGCATTAAAACGAACTACAGCCAAGTTTCTCTTTCTGATTGCTTCACTGGGAAACTTCAGCTGGCTTTAGTTACAAGTTGCCTAGAAGATGGTGAAATATTTCCCTGCAAGACGCTTCTGTAACCAGAGAGACTTAACTGAGCAAAGTTGGATGCAAATTTTTAATAGTTCACAGTGTATGCAGTTGTGGTTTTGGCCACATTTTTGCCACATGCAGGACAAAACTTAGGCTTCACTAAATGTTTTAAGTAGAGTAATCAGTGGGTTTTTAATGTTTTAAAGAAAATTAATAATTTTCTATATCTTTTTAGATACAAAAGATGGGACTGGAACCAAGCAGCATAAAAAGCTTTTCAGCCCTTGCAGAGCTGGTTCTAACTGCCAAGGATCAGGCTACAACGGAACCATCCTAGATATTTTTGAAAGCATGTGATGGAAGATAAACAATGTCCCTAAAAGAAAGAGAGACAATTTAACTCTTCTTTGTTTTACCAAATAAATAGCAATGAAGTGCTTCCTGAAGTATCTCGAGCAGCAAATCAGTGTATCTTCTGCCTCGATAAACTTGCTTCACCAAAAGACTGAGAATTTATCAGTTATCCATTATATGGAAAGCAATCAAAGTTCTAAACTTTCTACTGTAGGATAAAAGTAGAAGAACATGTTTTTCTTATTTTTGTTGTACAGCTTGAAATGTACAAGAGCAAAGTTCTGTGTTGAAAATAATGCGTAATAAATTGTCTTCCTGACTTTGATGTCCTATACGTTTTTGAATCAAATCAATTGATTGATGGCTGTGTTACAACCTGCTCCAGAGGTCAAGTAACTGAGGTTCTTCTTAACAGAACCCTTGATTAGAGTGAAAGGACACTGAGTGACCAGAGTTTACATATCTACATGTATATCTATATCTATTTCTATCTGTATCTATATCTATGTATCTCAGGTTTATTTTAGAGCAGTTTGGTTGCAATGGAAGAAAGGTATGTAGCTGTTTTGGTCACTGTCTATAGAAATAGAACAATATGAAAGTATAAAGGTATCACTTAGGAAAATATATAGGGAAAAGAAAGAGAAAGAAAGCATCTGAGTACATAGTAGAGATGAAAGATATCACCAGCAACAAGGCTTGATTGTTGCCATTTTAGATGTTGGTTGATCAAAGTGATGATCGCAGTCTTGATCCAGTGGGGTGGGGGAAGCCCACGAAACAAAGAGTTCAGTGGGTTCATACATGTTTAGGTTCAGGTGGGAATGCCCTGGTACCTCCCTTAGAGGGGAGTTCTGCACTGTCTGATGTTAACCCTGTGAATCACGCTCAGAAATGAGTCTGGGGACACATTGGTGGTGGTGGTGCTGCTCACAGACTCTGTCCCATAACTTAGAGTGATTTTGAGCAGTGGTATGAGTATGTGCACTTGCTTTCTCTCCCACAGTTTTCCAGACAATTTTTGTCTGGATGCATTAACCAGGATGTGCTAACCAGATCTCACCTCTGATGGGTCTGGAATCAGCACCTTTCTGTCACAAATTCCTCCCTTCTGTGTTGATCTCAAATTCCTGCTGTGGTGGCTTATCTTACGGCAAGTTCTGTCTTTGGCCTTGACAATATTTGAGACAGGCAGCTGTGTGCTTTAACTCTCTACAGGGTGTCAAAAACTTCCATTATTCCAGCTCTCCTGGGATAAAGTACTTGCAGGAACAGGATTCTGCTGTTTCTCATTACTGCTTTGCACTTGCCTGCCCTCCCTCATCATGGAATATGGTTAGCTCTTGTTTGGGTTTTGAATGTTTTCATTTAACTGATTTGGTTTTTTTCACAGACGGTGTGTTGGTGTGAAGGCTGCATGGCAAAAGCTCATAAAGTACTTGAAATTTTAAAAGTAATTTCTACTACAAATATCTAACTTAGAGGTTGTTATATTCAGACTATTTTCCTTCAAATTAAAACATAATTCACTAAGCTAGAATTTATTCAGGGCTGGCATATTTCTGATTTATATATTACCTATTGGAACTCACCTGCATACATGTAGAATTTTTGTAACTTCAAACCTAATTACATCAGTGCAAGGTGCATCTTTGTATAGCAGGAAATTTGAAAGTGTTACTAGGGTTTAAAATGGTAGAAGGATTAACAAAGACTTTTCTTGAACCTAGAGTGATCTGCCTATTGATGCTTCTCTTTCATATGTGAAGGATAAGCAACCTAGTCTGGGCACAGTAGGAGATGAATTTAAGGCTTAAAAGTCAAGAGAATGCCCTGGTTTTGTTTGTGTTTTGTTGTACTAATCTTTTTTTACTTTTTTTTCTTCCTTGTGAAAATTTAACACTGGAATTCTAGTTCCCAATTATTAATCAAAAATACCTGTTTCTTCCTGTAGTATTTAGAGAGCTTGGGGCTTAATGCCCAGATGAAGCACATTTTCCAAATACTTAAGAGATACGAGGTTTGTAGCACATGGCTGTTGTGTGAAGCGAAGCTGTAGTGAGCAAACCTTTCACAGCTTGAGGGCTTTCATTCCTCAGTATTGGAAATTGATCATATTTTAGTTGAGAAGACACAACCGTGTGATCATGGTGCTTTTGAAGTAATTAGGAAAGGTGGCTGTTACGACTTTTCTAATGCTAATTTTTTGAAGGGAGGTGGTGAGGAAAGTCCTGCTGCTTAAAGTTACATGGTGGTGCTTGGATTCAATCTTGAGTAATGGAGAGCAGGATTTGGCTTTTCTAATTTGCTTAGCTTCTTTCTGTTCATGGCACATACACAATCGGGAGAGCATCCAAATGTATTGCTGAAGAAAGAAACAGCAAAGTGAACCAACTTGTCAGATCTGTTTGTCTCCCTCAGGCACATGGAGATCCTCATCCTCAGGCACACACTTCTGAGTAAATCGAACTCTTACTGCCTATGAACAAGAAGTCTGTGTATGTTGTATATTTTTCCAGGCTTTTAATAGATGAACACAGAAAGCTTGGTCTCCCCACCCCTGTTAATTTTCTTAGGAGTAGACACATCTTCCTAGTTCTAGCTACTGTTGTTTCCAGCAACGTTATCTTATTATAAAATGGATGTGTAAGTTGTAGCTTGAGACTGAGATTATAGGATTGTAAAAGCACTGTGCAACTGCTCATTTCAGCAGATGTGCATCTGTATACAACTAAATTTCTAGAAGAGCTGTCACCAAAGTAGCGGATTCTGAGATCTGTGCACAGTAGTGATTGAAAATAGAATAGTTTTGTTTGTATCATCTAAAACTGGGGAACAGGATGTAGTCTGTATACTAAACCAAAAAGACACCAAGAGATTACTTGTGCTTGAGTTGCAAGTGATTTTCCACATCTTCCTGCAATGACATCACTTCCTACTTGTCTTCATCAACTTTCTGAGGATATAGGCTGAATTTTGTTCTTTTCCATTGAAGACCAGCTTTAATTTCAGGGCAGGAAACAACATTGTGTAGCAAATCAAAATTACTGAATGGTCCTATGATTGCTTTAAATGTCTGTGTCCCAGTGCTATGTCAGTTCCCCATCTTTTATTTTTGTTCACTTGAATAGGATTGAATTTTCTTTCAGTGGAATAAGACATCAGTTAAGAATTTTTGTGATACCCCCGTTAAAAGAAAGATGTGAATTAAGTTTGGTAAACTGAAGTAAGTGTGTTCCAATGGAGATGCCTTTTGCTACTAATCCTATTTCTTCTATTCCTTAGGTAATTTTTGAAGTGCACTTTATGACAGCAATGCAGTTTTGATTTTGTGCCTTTTTCTTCTTCCTTTCTAGGACCTTTAGAAAACTTGCTATGCCTTTTTAATCTTGGAAGGAATGTAGCTGGAAGAGGTTTTGTACAATATTGAGGAGAGAAAGAGTAGTGGCACGTCTTCCTCTAAAAGGGTTACTTGGTTCTTAACTTGGTAGGTTATACCAGAAGTGGACCAGACTGTTCTAACCTTATCATCTAAAGACAGCTATCAGTATATATATTTGGCTGGACCACTTGAGGACTATTTACTCTCCTTTTTCCATCAACTGTTACATTTTCTGGGTTGAACTGGAGGGATGAGGAAGCAAACTGCATAGATTTCTTAAAAATTGTTTTGTTTTTTAAGCTGTTGGTAAATTGTCAGCTATGCTCAGGGATAAACTGTGCTGTTTTATGAAACCTAAAAAGCTCATCCATGCCTTCGTTCTCTTTCTCCAAGTCTCCCACCTTTCAGAGCCTGAGTTTAGGTGCTTCATTCACTAGATTATTAGGCTGTAGATTGCATTTAGGATCTCAGTATGTGAGTGGTGTCTAGGATGCTTGGAACGTGCATCATGGTGTGCCTGAGAGAGGAATTTGGTAAAATTGGAGAGTGAAGAGTACAAAATGCCACAAAAATTTTACATGTAAAATTGATGTCAGAAACAAGTCTCAGGAGAGTATATATTGTTGAGGAAGCAGAGACTTAGTTGGGAATTGGGTATGGGTGTGGACTTTTGGTTAGTTAGTTGTTTTTTTACCATTTGAATATGTAGGAGAATAGGTACTGTACTGATTGCTTATCTTCTTGGTATTGTAACATTTGCTCCAGCACTTCTGTCTTTGCAGTTCTTATTCCGGTCAGTTTATGTTTAGCTCCCTGTCTCTGCCCTTTCCTTCTTCCTTTTCTTCTCTGGGGTGTCAGTAGAGAGGTGCTCCACAAAATTTCCATAATAACCACAACATTTCTTTTCTGAAAAGTGTGTTTGATGGGTTTGTTTTGTTTTTCTGCCTGTAGCCACTGAACAGGGATATGGAGTTCTACAGCATGCAGCCTCCAGCTGTGAATAAAGGCATTTCTCCCTGACCTTGCCATCGGTGTATCTTGTTATTTTCCACCTTCTGCATAAAAATGGAACATTTAATGGTCTGAAATTATATTTGTAGATGATGCTACCTTCTGACTTCAACAAGTACATGGGATAACATTTAAATTACTATGAAGCATCCTCTTTCATGCTTAGAGCTATACCATCGGCTGTAGTGCTTGATAATATGCAGCTTACTGTCCTAAAAACATAAATTGATTTGGAGCAGATTTCAGAAGCCAGAACTTTTTTATGGGTAAAAGCCCAAGTGAACTGAGGCAAAGAAACTTGGAAGTGAGTTTATTTGCGTGTGTCTACCTCTGCATGTTCATACTTAATTACTTCTATATATAATACAAGTACAGTATTCAGATATTTAGAGCATCTGGAGTACATACAGTATAAATGGATGAGTACATGGATGCTGTATCTTAGTATTCTCAAGGTTATTTTATTTATAATGTTATGGCATTTTCCATGGAGCTACAAGGATGTGTCATGTATCTCCATCCCTGATAGCAAGCTGCTGGCATTGGTGCATTTAGATGAGATACACATTTGGGCTGCTGTGGATGATAATGAGCTGCTGTGCACTGCGGGATACATCTTGCATGATCTGCCAAAGAGCTTTGCAGTTATTTTTAAGTGCCATCAGTGCTAACAATAAATCGAGAGATGAGAGGTGGAAATCCTTGTTCCAGGCTTTCCTCAGTACCAAGGTTTGTCTCCCAATTCCTCACTTCCTAATTCAAGAGTAATCTAATAATCTGTTGTTCCGCTTTAACGTTTCAAATTTTTATGACTCTGTTAGGAGTTGGACTGGACTGCTGTAATAATTTTATTCACAAGTAGCTGCACCACATCCAGTATTTAAACTAATATATATTATTGCCATTAATGCTATTTTTAAGGAACATATGGTTTGGATATGTTAAAGTTTACAGAATTGGACTCTAACCAGTAATGTCCGTCTTTGCTGTAAGGCTGTAAGAAATGCTTCACACATTATGAAGTGATCCAAGAAATGGAATTGTACTGGAATAGTAGACCTTGTGGGATTTTTTCCTTAAAAAATCAGAGATAATTCTGTCAGCCTCTGAGAATTTATCCATCACAGTTCATTAATACTACCAAACCCTATTTTTAGCATTTCCATAGAGTTAAGAAGTGAACATATCTGGGCTGCAGAAAGGAGAAACTTCCTTTAAGCATGTTTTTGCTTCCAAGGCAAAAAATCCTGTCTCAGTGGGAAAAGTGAAGCCTGCCTGTGCTGTTGGCAGCATTTTAAAGGGAAATGCTGCCAATGAAGCTACAAATCTCTGTGGATAATTGTAAAGTCATCACTGTAATGTAAAAGGCAGTCTCTCTTGCAAGACTGACCATACAATTAAAAAAGCTTTTTAAAGAATGAAGAGGTCTTTTTCTATAGTAAATAGAAATAGTATAGTAAAAGCTGCTTCTCTATCTATTTTTTTCAAGTTGATGCCTTGCATTGAGTCACTGCCCTGCCCCACTGCATCCAAAAAGGGAACTAGGAGCAAAACAGAGACAAAGAATAAAATGGAAGCTGGAGGAAGGATGCGAGTCACCTCACATGAAACAGATGAACCAGGATGAAATGTTAAAAGGTGTTAGCTTTCAAAAAGCTGTGTTTCAAACACTAACTGCTTCATCCCAAAGCTAAGTAAAGCACTCAACAACATCACAAAAACATCTGATGAATAAGAAAAAGGTGATGAGAAATGTGCATCATTCCACTCTTATCCTCCCTGTTTGCATTTAATCCTCATGCAGAGGGTTTACTACTCTGCCAAGAAAAAGCATTGCCCTTGACTGCTTTTCAAAAACAGCAAAAAGGAATGGCTTATTCAGCGTTACGTCCAGGTACGCCGCATCTTCTTTCTGTGCTGCAGCGTCTTCTGGCTGATCTGTTCCATCACTGGCCAGTTTGAAAAAGGCTTTATTTATTACCTGTAAGGAAAAATATATGAGTAACTCTGGAGTCATCAGAGCATGATCGTGATGGGACAAATGAGAGTCTGAGTAGATAAAGTGCATTGTACTCCATAGATGTTTAAAAAAGATGTTGGAGTACTTGTCCATAACATGCAAAAGCTGTATAACTGCTCTTACACTGGGCTGGTCTGTAGTCCTGTTAGCCTTGTGTCATGGTTTAACCCCAGCCAGCAGCAGGTACCACACAGCTGCTCACTCATTCCTCCCATGACTTGCCAACGACTAAAACTCTTGCCTTATCAGCATTATTCTCCTACTAAATCCAAAACATACACTGTATGTGATAGTCCCCTGCTAAGCATATCCCCTACATGGCTTTGTTCTAGGTAAATTTGTTCTGTTTAGGAGGCTGAAACTGTGCAGGAAACATAATTTTTTTTGAATGCCAGTGATATGTACTGTACCTTTCCAACTGTTAGGCTGGTGTTGCTTATCTTACTGAAATCTGCCCCCTTCCCCAGCAGTGCAGGCAGTTCCATATCTGCAAGAAGCTCCTGTAGATCAGAGCTGTCTTCTAGGGTTAATGCTGGCAGTGTTAATTTAATTTCTCTGCAGAGAGAGAGAGATAGAGAGAGGAAAATGAGGTCTTGTTCACTGTGAAAGCATCGTGGTTGGACAGTCCTGGGGAATGGGCATGTGAAAACAACTGCAACAAGTGCTTGGTGTGTGGGCACAAACACAGTGGGTGCCTGCTACTGTTTCCAAGTGTGAGCTCACCCACACTTCACCCAGGGTCTGCTGCTAAACCCCAGATCATCCCACTTCATGGGTGGGATGAAAAGGGACTTGCTCATTTCCTCAAAATACCCCCAGACAGAAAGCTGCTCCCACCAAAATAGAGATCCTTTGCAGTGAGGCCCCTGGCTGTGCAGGGGTTTCTCTTTGTGCTCAGTAGTAAAGGATCCAACCACAGGTGAGCGGGCAGGCCAGTGTGGCTCCCCCCATCCCATCCATCCCTGCTATGGGAGGTTGCACATGGCCCTTCCCTACCTTGGGGACAGCCGCTGGAGCCAGGCTGAGGACTGCCAGGTCAGCTCAGACTCCACGTGCTCCAGGTCACTGCCATTGCTGGGCTGCAGCAGCACCAGCAGCGCCGTCTTGCTGATGGGGACTTCCACCACGGAAAAAGTCCCACTGGCATCACTTTTGTACTTGAATGTCCCCGTGACAGACAACATAGGGACCAAGACCTTTGTGTTGGAATCCACCCAGAACTCCTGAGGCTCTTTGAGCGGGAAGGCATGCTTAACATTCACTGAAAAACAGATCAAGAAAGGAGAAATTGATTCTTCTCTTCCTCCCCTCCTCTCCTCTTGCCCCTTGGTTGGTCTTTTTAAGAACTACACACTGTGCCTTAGAGAAGGAATGACTGTGTGTATAAAATCACATTTAGTTACTATAATCATATGTCTCTCCCTTTTGATCTGCCTTCTGGTGGCATTGAGCTCACAGCATGACCATCGGCAGGGGACCATGACCATCGGCACTGTATCTAAAGCTGCTGTGTTTCTGTTGGCTTTGTGGCCTTTCCTGGGGGCAGGAAAGTGTCTCTGCTTGCTTGGTTGCCTGCTTCCTCCCAGGCTGCCACATGGTCCCCAGGGGCTCACAGGCCTGTGCAGAGGGTCTGCCTAGTTTCCTCTCTGCCCCTGGAGTGCAGTGATGGCATGTTTGGAAGCACATCCATCAGGGCCAGCCCTTGCTGCAGGAGCACTCTCAAGCAGCCAGGTGGGCTCAGAGAGGGAAGGCAGCACAAGCTCTGCCTGAGGTCTCACCCTTCACCATCTTACAAACCAAAGCAATGGGGAAAGTTGTAAGCGCAACATTGAGGTGTTGGTTCAGCCAAGGAGGTTAAAAAGGACATACTCAAACACTTACTAGACCTTAAAATAAATTTCTTTCCCAGTTCACAACTATGAGAGGCCTTGCTCTCACCTTGCACTACTTCTGTGCAGCTTTGCATTTCAACATGTTATCTTCTCACTGCCACAGATCAGTGCTGCTGCCCAGCTGGGCAGACAATCCTGTTTAGCTTTAGAGAAACTACTGCCCTCAGTGAAACTTGCAGCTGATGCTCTGCATTGAGTTCTAAATGGCAGGCCCTGCTTGGCAGTAAGTCTACAAATGTGAAGAAAACTGTGTGCAAGTGAACAACACTTGGGACCACTGGAACATGTAGCTGTTGTTTTGTATGGATTTCTGTAAGTTTATCAATGCTATGGCTGTTAATAGCATCTCAGAGCTTGTAGAATGTGTTTCAGAGGAAAAAAAAATGTACTTTTTCCTTTCTGCAGCTATAGGGACAGACATGGAGCATGACAGCATCAGCTGTCATGGATGCCCCTTCACAGCCAAACAGCAAACCAAATGCAAAAGTCATCTTCTGTGTATATTAGAAGATAATTGCTTGTGTAATTCATTTGTTCTTGAGACAATTTTGTCCATCCCACATGTGGGGACTACAACATTTTAAATGCACCTTCTGAGAGAGAATGTTCAAGGCAGACCCTTGAACATGGGTTTCTAAGGTTATACAAAGTACAAGTTTCCAATACAGAAGAAGAGTAAAAAATTATTATACTAAAGGAAAACTCTGCTTTTGTGACCATGCCCAAGTCTGTAACACAATTACTTTTGTGGTATCATCTCTATGCTAGATCTTACTATGAAGAGAAAGCTGATGCCCACAGCTTGCTGAGAGGATGACAGCACCCATGAAAGGCAAAGAAAACTTGACGTCTAATTTTGAGGTGGGAAGATGGAGGCACAAAAAGGTTTTCTGGGCACCACAACTCCACCTTTAGCAGTAGAGGCCCACTCAGGGCTCAATGCAAGTTTTCTGAAATACAGTCTCAGGTAGGCAACCTGTCTGAAGTGTGCAGTCTTTGGTATTGCATTCACTCGTGAGGATCTAGGAAAGCAGCTACACTCGGTAGAGAAGGCTCAGTTGTAGTGCAGGGGGATTTCTGGGACAGCAGCATGGAATGACCCTAGGCAATGAAGGGATTGCCTAATTTCTTCTAGGTTTGTATAAGCTGCCCTGCTTCCATAACTGATGATGTTCAGTTGCTTTCTGAGCTAGATGTTGCCTCCAGTCTTCTGTGTTTAATAGCCACTAGAGGAGTAATGATCATTGTATTTTTTAGCTTTTTTTGTATCTGTACCTCTAGCCTGCTACCCCCAGCTCTTTGGGCTTTCTTTAAAGCTACACCCTGATCAATCTTGCTGGAGGTCCCTCATGACTTTTAGTTCCTTTGCAGCCAGAGATACTGCACAATTCTTTCTCATGCACCTTTCCTAATCTTTAGTTTGCTAGACAAGGAAAATGTCTTGGAGGCCATCTCCCTCCTCCTCACTCCCCATTGCCCTTGCTGGCTCATGGCAGAGTGCAGGAAGGATCCCTGGCACAGTGGTGGGGAGCAGAGGTCCAGCCTTTACCCTGAGCCCTTCCCTTTCCCCACTGGCCAGGTGTGACCCTGCTTCCTTCCCAGGAGCACGGTTACTGCCCATCCTTCCCCAAGGCTGTTCCCAAAAGGAACAGAGCTTCCTCATACCTGCCAAGTGGACATCCACTGCAAACAGCAGCTCGGCAGACGGGTCGATGTCTCCCAGCAAGCACTTGCTCTGGCCCTCGCTTTTGGCCTCCACAAAGGCATTGATTTGTTCGGCTGCCTCGCTTGGGTTTGTAAAGTCAACAGCCCGGGCATAGAATGCATCAGCACTGGGGAGCAAGTGCTCCACAAACAGCTGGAAGAGGGATGTGCCAGGGGCAGAGAACAGGCTCAGTGTCTTGGCAAAGAGCAGTTCCTCATCCCCGCTCTTCACAAGCCTTTCGATCGTCCTCAGGCTGGAAAGGAAATTGCTGCCCACTGCTGTGGAAGTGCAGTCGGGGTTTCCCGAGGGGGGAACAAATCCCAGCAAACCCTGCAAATCAAGTGCTGTCTGGTTTGAGGCACCCAGGTAGAATGACACCAAGGAGCTGTAGAGGCTGGTTGGGGACAGGAGCAAATTTTGTCCCTTCTGTGCTTTCTGCAGCGCACTGTAAAACCGCATGCCCAGCACATACACCAAGTCACTCAGGTAGCCCCGCTCCTCCTTCCCCCAGGTGCTGAGGCTTGGGGCTTCCAACTTGTTCTTGTCATTCACGTCACCTTCATATTCAGGTGTGGTTTGGGACTCAATGGAGACAGGGACAATAGTCTTTCCCTCCTGAACCAATTTTTCCAGCTTGTCACAATCACTCTCATTGAAGGAAAACAAATTGAAAGGGTGGACGTAGACCCGGTCACAAGTCACCACGGTAAGGCAAGCCAACAAGCAGAGATTTGCTGCCAGGTTCATGTTGGAAAATTGCCTCCACAGTCTCTGCTGAAAGAAAAAATGAGGAGGAATGGAGACTGATCAGTCTGTTTCAAGTACAGTTTCTGTTAATCACAGGGTGAAGTGCTAGTGCTGTGTTGGAGTTACAAAGGTGGGAATTTCAGTATTAAGTGGCATTTGGTCTGACTCTTCCCCCAAATAGCCCAGAACAAGACAGACACCACTTTCAATGGCAGCAGGTAGGAAAAGGTAGGCAGATGTGACTCCATTACTCAGTGCAGTACCCTAAGGATTTAGCATGGGAATGGTTGTGAATACTGGTTATGCCTGTAAACTAGAGCATGCTACTTCTGCAGAACCTTGTTTTGCAACAAATAGAACAACATTTGTTCCTGGGACCTGATCAGAGCCATCTCTGCAAACTGCTGCACTGAGCCTTGCTGACACATGGATGGGCTAAGCAATGTCCCTGCTGTTATGCAGGAAGTGGGTTTGGAAACCAGCTCTCTTAAGGTCCAAACACAGAATGGTCCTGCTTTGTCTGTCTAGTCAGCAAAATACTCGGCACTAGCAGAGCGTGTTATGTTTTCATAGCCCAGTGCAAACATTCATCCTAGCTTCTAGGCAAACACACTCCAGGCTTCATTATACAAATGTGCTCACACTGAAACCATTTCCATTCCACCTTCTATGTCTGAATGCAGAGTTAGAAGGGGTAGGCTGAGTTTTGCTCATTTGTGCAGGCAGTCTTCTCCTGAGGTAACAGACCACTTGCTGCTTTTGTTTTCCTGACAAGAAGCAGAGAATTTTACCATACGTGGATGACCCTGGTGTTTCAGCACAAAGGGTGTAATTCATATTGGGAATGAGAATGTCATGGACACACACACACTGACAAATTATGCCCACTGACAAATTCTATATTTTTAGAATTCTCTCTTTCCTATATCAAACTCCTTGATAACTAATAGCTCTGCTGTATCTTTCTTGGATTTCTAGTATATGACATTTGATTTGTATATTTGAAATCCAATTTAAAATGTGTTGGAAATGATGCATCTGTAACATCAGCCAAGTAAATGCTGCTATTCAGAGCTGTATTTTTATTCTAGTAGTAAATCCTTGTTTATTGTAGCTTTGTTCACCCTCTTTCATCCATTTCAAGTTCTGCAGAGCTCATTGGATGGGCAAAATGCTATCAGCCTTGCCAGTACCCAAGCCCTGCTCTCTGCTTTCTTTCTCCAAGGCTTTTTGAGTCACACCAGTTTGTCAGGTATTGTAATTCTGGTAGCCTGAGCCTTTTGAGAGGCCACAGAGCAATGTTTGTCTCCTCAATACTTTACACAGGGTGAAAGCGCTTGTTTTTAAATCCTTCTCCTCAAGACCTGGCCCTTTCCCAGCCTAATTTACAATGTATAACCATATTCTTTCCCCTGACAAGTCCCCAAGTATTTCATGTCTAATAATATCCTAGTTTGCAGTATCACCACTCCCTTGCACATACAAAAACTGAGATGTGCAGATGCTCCGTAACTAGACATACCTTGCTAAGTATGTCTGCCTGCTAACATGGATATCTACATTCCCAGAATGTAGGCTCCTATCTAACAGCTGGGTTTGCAAACGGAGTTTGTGTTGCTGTGGTGGTAATTCAGGATGTCTGTGTGTCTTCCTGCTGAATGCCTGTGGGTCGAGCCTGAAACTATTTGCTCCCCAGAGGCATTCAGGGGGGCACCTGCTGTAGGTCTCTGTCCCTGTGCCTTCACCCAAGGATTGTTCTTCTCCATCAACTCCCACCTCATCCTCTAAATTACTGTATGGGCAGGACAGTCTTGCTGCTGTCCCCTCTTCACCTCCCCAGCCCTGCTGGTAGCATGATATGCATGACAGAGCATATTCATTGCTTATGACCTGTTAAAAAATCATCTTGGGAGGTGCCTTCCCCACTTCACTTTCACAGTTAGCCCAGCTGCTGTACTAGTGGATTTCTAGACTACTCAATTCATTTTTCACATTGGGATGCTCAGGAAAACAAACCAAAAAGCCACAAACTGGAAGGAATGCCCTTCCCACGCTGTTCTTTCCATCATATAATTCTTTTGAGGCACTACTTAATCTTTCCTGCACAGCAAGGAGGGCGACCCTGTGCCACCCAGGCAGGCTGTGCCATTAGGCACCATTGGCGCCCAGTGGTCCCTTCTCTCTGGCTGCCAGAGTCCCCTTCAGCTTTTGTTCCAAGAGCAGAAGCAAGAGGAGCAGCTCTCGCTGCCAAGCACTGACCCTAAGCCCCATCTGCGGAAAGTCGGCGCGGTTTATTTGGCCAAAGCAGAGGCCCCCGAGCCCTTTGGGAAAGCACGAGCAAGTGAGTTGAAAAAGCAGCATTCAAAGCAAACCCAGTAAGAGCGCTTACTCGCCTCTGTGCTGGGGGGGTGCCACCCCTTGTTTGCCCCTCCGACGGTGTTGTCCCTCGGGCGAGCTCCTCAGGACACCTCGTCCCCCGGGGCGGTGGGACTGCCGGTGGAATTCTGCCCTTTCTACGGGGCTGCAGCAGCGTTGCGCAAAGCTGCTTTACATCACAGCCTGGGGGCCGACAGAAGCTACCTCAGGCCAGGCCGAGCCCAATGAGCCCTGAGCCAGGCTTAACGCCAGCTGCATCGAAAGTTCCAGGGTGGCCACACAACCTTTAGCCAGACCCAGCGCACCTGTGTAGCCTGCAGTTACACATTTACCGAGGCAGACACCGGCGTTTTACTATGCAGAGCAACTGATTACAGGGGCTGAAAAGGCATCATTTTGTGCCAGACTGAAAGGAATGCAGATTCCTCTGTGCTTATATTTGTTGTACAGTGGGATCAGATTTTTGTCTTCGCAGATAAATCGCCTTTAATCTCTGCCTTGCAACCTGGGGACCCAGGAGTGTGTGAGGCGTGTATGCTACTGCAGACTAAAGTGATTAAGCTCTCATTTTTTACTGCTTCTTTCTCTCTTGAACTGTTCAGAACGTCAAGGCTTTGTTCTTTCTACTCTTGAACAAAACATGTTGAAATGGAGAAGATGAAAGCCAGATAGGTGAGGTTGCCAGAGCTGGATCACAAAGACATCATCCCTCCCAGTCTCAGCCTCTCAAGTCCTGTTTGGGAAAAGGGCTTGGGATTTGCAGATCTTTCTGCTGCTTTTGAAACAATCTTTCAATTTTGGTGTGCCCTTTCTTCCTATTTAAGCAAATAAACAGTGAATCAAACCATGGACAATGCAATTGGTTAGACTGGGTGCGGTTCAGTGCCCCTGCTATTCTTAGTAGTTAAAATCCCATGGCTCAAACAGGAATAGGGCTGATTTATCATCTGTGCTTCGATTTCAGAGGGTCAGTCAGGCAGGATTTGTACGGCAGTGCCCAGCTACATGTTGGGTTCAAGGAGAAAGCTGAGGGAGGGGGATGTTTTCAGTGTCCCTGGGCAGCTGGAACTGGTGGAGATAAAGGTGGAGACAGGGACAGCTGAGTCCTGCCAGCCCAAGGGCTGTGTGCCAGGTGCCTAATGCCAAAGAGATGAGAAATTTCTGTCTCTGCAGTCCTGCTTTTCATTTAAACAATCTGATTACCGTCATTCTAATGAGTTCCAAAAGTGGTTCTGAGCCCAGGCTTGTATACCATGCTATTATGTACCCAAGGCTTAAACAAACAACTTGAAATATTCAAATTGTTTTGTCCTCTTGCTGCCTGAGCATCTCAGTTGAGGAAGCATCTGCCCACAGAACAATCCTTGAGTGTTTGTACCATCTCCAGACAGCTTTAAAATGCTTCAAGCCAAGCAAAGAATACAGGCAAAGGGAGAAGGACAAAAAATGAAAAATGCATATTGCCCAGCTAAATGCTAAGAGATCAAGTTAGGTTTCAGGTTGCAATCCCCCTTCTTCCCCTCTACCTTGGAGACTCCTTCCCACAGGCAGACCAGGGGAGCCAGCTGGTCCTTTAGGGGCCAGTGGAGCTGCAGGTGGATTGTGAGCAGAGCCCAAATCTGTATCTCCTGCACCACCACCCCTGTGGGTCCACCTGAGGCACTGGGCAGGTGTCAGCAGTGCACACAAATGGCCAGACTAAGCTGAGCCTATGAGCTGTAGCTGATCTGCTGTGTCCCCCAAGATGAGGCCTGAACACAGGTAAAAAGAACACTCATCCCGGTAATCTCTGTATTGAGGGCACACAAATGAAAGCTGTTTCATGGAAGGACACCTTGTATTCCACAAAACTCTGAAAAGTATCCTTATTAAAAAGAATTGCTGGCTTTGGCTAATCAGCTACAAGTGATGATAATAACATATAGTACAGCTGTCAGATTTACATGTTTTTTGTCAACAATAAACACTGAAAGGGGAAATCACAAACTCCTCACCCACTGTATTTTTTCCCTTAAATCATTATGCCTTTGTTCTGTAGCATCCAGACAATGTCGTTGTTTGGGTATCTCCTGCTTCCAGCTCCCCTGAAGGTCATGACCAAGCCATGCTGCAGCTGTTGGTCTCCTTTTGCTGTAAGTACCAGCACTAAATAGGCACCCCTGGTTGCAGGGGATGCTGCCTTGAAGAAGAGAAGGAGCAGGAGTCACCTGAACAACAAATCTAACATGCTGGTCTGGTGGCTCTGCCACATAAAGGAAGTTCAGTTTAATTGAATACTCTCAGAGTTTTCAGCCAAGTCAATCCTTGGGTGTCTTTTGGTTTGTGCACTCAGTTCTATTGTTTTCTGTCAATAAAAAAGTAGTCAGTGTCTTTGAGGAGCACAGATGTCTCTCTTTTGCCCCCCACCCTTGCCCCCACATCAATAAAGTAATCAAGTTAAAATACCTAGCTTTCTCCAGAAAAAGAAGTTTCCCCAGGTAATGTTCAATATCCTGTTTTCACCACAGTCCTCCTCCTGATCCAGGCTACTGGGAATTTGGCTGGCTCCAGAAATGAGGGAGAACCTTTGATTTCACCTTATGTTCATGCACTACTACAAAGCTCAGACACAGTTCCCCCCCTCATTTGCCAGTCACTTGTGCCCACTCAATTAATATTCCCCTATTAAGATGCATCACACACCAGCAGACTTCTTAGATCTTTGTCTTTAATCTTCTAACAGTTTCTTCTAAAGGAGGAAGTTTCAGATTATGAAGAACATACCCTGCCACACCTGCAACGTATTTTATCCCAGTTAGTAGTACTTTGCTACAGTTAGTCTTTCATTTTACTTCTGAGATGTTTTTAAGCAGGAGTGCATGAGCATCATTCCAATTACTATATGTGGACTCTTGTCAGGCTTTTTTTTGTTGGGTTGCCATGGTTTTAGGAAAGAGAGTGTGCTTAAAGATAGAGCTTCAACTTTAGAAAGTGGAGTCTCTATCCTGCTCTTCAGCTCTGATGTCCAAGGATTTTGCCCCTTAACGAGAGCTGTGCCAGAGAACTTGCACTGGGCCAAATTTGGGCAAAAACTTTCTGGCAACAAGGAACCCAAGAAGGTGAAAATAAGGCCGTTCTACGAGCATCAACTTCCAAAACAAGCCTGTGGCCCACACACATTTTCTAATGATCCTCTCCCTGCAACAGACACAGTAAAGTTACAAAGAAACACAGACCTCTCAAACCTGTTCTTCAGCGGTGAGGTGTGTGCTCTCCTTGTGCCCCCCTCTCCAATTTTGGAGAGGTGCTCGGCTCCCCCTTTTATACCCACTCTTGCATAAGCCGGGCCCGCCCCCCTCCCCCCCACCGCTGCCCTCATTTCTCTTCAAAACCTGCCTCTGTTTTTCCTGCTTGGTATTCATGGTAGCTGCTGAGAGGGAGCAAAGAGGGGTGGAAAAACACTGGTGCTGCAGTTATGGGTTTCCTTGCAGCCATCCTAGGGATCAGATCTCCTGGTCAGCCTCACTGTTCTGAAGTGCTAAGGTGGAAGGGCTCCTCTGCCCCACAAAAAATTTCTCAGTGATGGTGCTCCAGCACTTCTTCGTGCAAATACTGCCAAAAAGGCTTCAGACATTTTAACCCTGGCAGAGGAACACTAACTCTACAGACAGCAGCATGTAATTCAGCCTTGAATGGGAAAATGGTATTGTCCAAGCTAGAATTTTGACTGATCGACCAGGCAGCTATTCTTTTGTCGAAGAACATTACGTCTCCACTTTGTCGAAAAACATTTTCATTGATCTATATTGTTCTGGGAAAAGTTGTATAAAATTCAGCACTTTGTGTGGAGACAATAGTAAATATTTTATTCTTTTCCATTTGTTTTCCAGCTTTCCCAAATTTTGCTCTGAGACCTGAAATCGAAAGGGCCAGACATACTCCTGTGATGATGCTCTTGTCTCCTGTGGGGTAGCAGACCTGGAGGAGGAATAATAAATCACTCTGCTCACAGGCTCAGACCACAGACCTTCACATGATGTCTTCCTAACTTGAGCTGGCATGTTTGACATACATAGATTATGAATTAATAAATGGCTAATTTAGACATAATAGCATGTACATGGCATATATAATCCATTACTAAATTTGAGGGTTTCTTTTGTTAAGCCTAAAACTATCTTGAGTGAGAAATAGGCCACAAACTGTCTATACAGCCTGTGGGTTGACATTTGTAATTGTGAACCTCTACATCCCATCAACATTCACAATGTTCCCTTTCTCATCTGTTTTGGTAAGGGAATACAGCCTGGAGTTTTAACAAGGCTCGGAATGCAGAGGGCAAACAGGCACTGGGAAAAGGACAGGGAGAAAAAGCAAAAGAGAATGCCTATGTGGGAGGATCTGACAAAAGAAAGATTGCAGATTATTGCTTTATTGGCTGCTGCAGTGGTCACCCGAGGTGTGGCAGTGGCTAAGATATGAGACATCCAGGAAAAAAACTGTGGAGTAATAGAGTGGCTACAGAGACCAAGACATTTCAATTTGGAAGAGAATCAACTGGTGTGGGAAACATGGACATAAAAGGCTGAAGGTGAACAGAAAGTCTTGAATCAGTCTTTCATAATATTGCCAAGGATCAGTGCATTCCTGGTAAAATTATCAAATATAAAGGAATATCAAATGTAAAGGCAACAAATATAAAGGAAGAACCCTTTTGCATGCTTGAACTGCAGGAGACACTGCCAGAGGATGCTGCAGAGACTAAAGGTCTTGGTACAAAAAGATTAAATTAAATAACAGAGGGTGTGGTCACTGGCCTCTGCAGAACATGATGGTCCAGGTGTGATTGCTAACTCAGGAAATCCCCAGATAGACAGCTGTCATGAATTTTGCTTGCTCCAGCATCTCTCATGCTTCTCTCCAAGGGATTGTCTTCAACTTGCTGTGGAAATAGAGATGTCTGGGCTGAGGCCAGCTTATGCTGGCTCATTTTGCAGCACAGACTGAAAACACTCTTTCAGTCGAGCTATACTAATGAAACACTGCACTCAGCAAACCCAGCCCTCAGCCTCAGTATTGTTCCTGTGCACAGAGCTTTTAGGAGCATGCTGCTATCTCTTTAAAATCAGCACAAACCCTGGAAAATATGAACAATTTTCAAAAACTGTGGGTAGGCTCCTAATACTAATTAGCCATGTTTCAGGATTTTTTTTGTTTTAATCGGGGTACATTTACTAACTGCAGCAGAGTTACTGCATTGGGGTCTAAAATGTGTCTCTGTCTCCTGGCAGACCTATGGGCTCTGTTCTAACTTCAGCTGCACACAAAGTATTTGGTGACTTTTTCCAGAGTGAATAAGTAGGAAAGTGATACCACTCTGGCAATGTGTCAGGCAAGTTTCTAAACTTCAGTAAACCAATTTTCCCCCATTCTGTAAGAATTGTGGCCAGCTGAAATGGGCATGATTTTATGTTTACTTTTGCTGTCTCTTGTGGGGAAGGGCAGTGCAAAGTAATAGTTTTTAGCTGTTTTAATAAAACAGGAATAGGTTTGCATGTGATTTTTTTGTGTGTTTTCTCTGTATGCCTGACCTCTGCCCATGCTGGCTGGAACCACTTTTCTGTGAAAACTTCTGGTAAGCATGAAGGATGTACTCAGCTTGCCCAATTTTTTGTGTAAAGAGGATTGCAAAAATGCTTTTCAATAATAACATTCAAAGTACAGATGATGAAAGAGAGGGATTATCCCGTTGCTGCCATGGGTTCTCACAGCAAGGAGCAATGGAAAACTTGGTAACTTGGCTCCCATAAACCCTAAGGATCACGTGTGCCATTCCTGCACTGGGGTGGAGGGAAACAGCCTGGATGATGCCAAAATGCACATCATGAGTGGGCAGCCTGGGAGCTGCCTCAGGTGGAAGGGCTGGTGGGGCACAGTTCTCCCTCCCCACAGGAGAGGTGCCCTGGCTGAGCCAGCTGCCTAGCCTGCCCTCACCCTGGCAGTGCCACAAATCCTCCCTGTCAGGGGAGGGAGCATTACCATCTTGCTGTCTCTTTCAGCTTCTCAAGGCAGCTTGTATTACCACTGGTATATATTCCAGCCTAAAATTACATTTGGCTTGTCACAGCTTGTGTTTGCACGTCCTGATGGTAAAGATTGCTTCGAATTTTCGTAGCCCTATTTTTTATCTATCCCAGTGGAAGGTGCAGATTTTAAGAGCATTTTAAGAATGATCTGTGCACAGCCTGCACATGCACACAAAGGCATGACTGTGGGCCCACTGTGTAAATGGGCAAAGGAAACTTCCTTCCCTGAGGATCTCAAAATACTTTGCAGTCTAACAATTACATCAGCAACATATAATTGATTTTGGGTCCTTTCCTGTGGCACACGTTGAGCCTGTGAGGAGCAAGAGACAATCCCAGACCAAGGCAGCCAGGACAGAGCAGCCTGTCCTGGGAGTGAAAGTGGACACAAAGAGGTGACATGAATCACCTTCAGTCATGTAACAGGTTGGCAACATCTCAAGGACAAACATGTAGGTTTCTCTACTCCCAGCCCAATGTGTTTACCTTTTTGATCACACTCTATGTTCATACTGCCTGTGGATAAGGAAGAGCAGCAGGGATGGCAGCACCAGCACAGCAGAATGCCTGCCTGAAAAACTGGTGCCAGCTTTGTTATCAGAACTCTGGCAGATGCCTGTGTGTCAAGGAGGGATTTTATGCTGTCCCAATATTTGCCAGCTGGGTCAGCCACTAAAGTCTTCAAGATGTTCCCCAAGTTGTCCAAGGGAAGCAGCCAGGTGACCATTGTCTGGGAAATGCCAAAATATTCAGCTCTAAAAGCCTCCACCACCAAACATGTGGCTGCCCTCAGTATTGCAAGGGTGCTGCAATGACCTCGGTAGTGATTTACTTCCTGAGGATCTCCTAAGTGATGTTTCTGGTGGCTGATCTTTCCTGTCACTACTGAGGTTTTGAAACTCTGGTTGTAATTTCTGTACCCCAGCTAAATTGTCCACAGGGCACTACACACAATCGTTGTTGTCTCCTGGCCTGGAAATTCAATGCAGAGGCATAGAAAGACCTCTGGAAGATGGGATATCCATGTTCCCTGCACAAACTCAGGTTCCCTTTTATCTTTTCCCAAGCCTCTCTCATGACAGCTCCACCCCTTCTCCTCCTGGGTGGGTAAATAGTTGCAGTCAGCAGGACTCTGCTCGCTTTTTTGGCCACTATTTGGTGTTCCTCCGAGCAGACTGTCTGTGGTGGTCTCCTGCCTCACCCGAGGAGTGTTTTTAATCATATGCAGTTTGTGCAGTTCATTAGTGAGGAACAGCCTGCCTCCTTCCTCACTGCAGGCATTACGAGACTCTTCCATCTTCTGGAGCCCAGCAGCCCCCACTCAGCCAGCTACAGGGGCAAACCCGCCGCTCTCCTGGGACAGCAGCCGCAATTTTCAGAGCTCCAAATGCAACCTACAGACCCTTTTGCGACCTGACATAAGGGCGGGGCTTTCAGGAGAATTTGAGGGGTGCACAACTAACAAGTGTTTGGCTACGCTGGACTCTCTCCCGCTTTTGGATCCTGCTGGAAAGCAGAGAGGCTGAGCCGGGCAACATCGGGGCTGCCCAGTTTGGGGGAGCTGCGCAGGATCCCTGTGCTCGGGGTGCTGAACAGACCCAGCCCCTCCTCCAGCATCAGCTCCAGCCTTGCCACGCAGAATTGGGAGCCAACTTCTCCGGGCAGCGCCTGTGTGGAAGTGTTGGCGGGTCTGAAGTCTGCCGGGAAGGGAGAGCGGTGTCCATCCCGGCGCTGATCCCGGTGCCACAGGACGGCGGCAGATCCCTTCCCTGTCTCCTTATCCGAAGCTGCCGCCGTGCGGAGGCTCCGCAGCATCGCTGCTCCCGGCGCCGCCGGGGCTGTCCCGGCCAGGAACATTTGGAAATGTTACTACCTTGCTGCCCTTCGGTAAACCAGTCATTCTGGAAGCAAGAGGAAGGGAAAGTTAAATTTATATTCAGTTTTTTGGTGTTTGGGGGGTTTTTTTGTTTTTTTTGGGTTTGGTGTTTTTTTTGGTTTTTGTTTTTTGGGGTTTTTTTCCTACAAGAAATAATGAATGAACTCGTTACTTAAAGTTTCTGGGGTTTCAATAGGACGGCAAAAGTCAATCCCCAGGCAGATCAGAACTTCCTGCTCTTTTGTTTTTGCTGGATGATTTTTAAGCAAAGGCTTAAATACTGCAGTTTGGGGTTCATTTTTATTTTTACTTTGCTTTATTTTTCTACCTTTTATGTTTTAACTGTAAAAACATGAAATAACAATTTAACTTAGTGCTCGAGGGATAAATCAGAGGAACAGTATTATCGAGCTCAGAATATTCATGATGAAAAAAGGATTAAAATTGCCTTCTGGCAACAAACCCTGATGAAAGCCTTTGAAAACCATAACTCCTCTCATTAAAGAAAAAAAATATCAGTGAGTGCTCTTGGAGCTATTCTATTACTCCCAGGAAAAGCTGAGCTCCCTTAGGGACTGCCTCTGACTCAGCGAGCTGAAGGCTGCAGCTTGGCTCCTCTCCCATACTGCCACTTAGTGTTTCACAGTCTTAAGAAAAAGAATAAAAATAATCTTAAAATCCCTCTTTTGTTTGTAAAACTGCAGCTCCCTCAAAGTGATGAATTAATGCAGCATTGTGTGCTCAGCTCTGACAAAAGCCTGGAACAACAGCTCAGAAAGCTGTGCTGTTTGGCTGGGTAAAGCACTTAGATGGTTGTCTAATGATGATACCTCAGCTGCCAGCACGGATAATGTTGTCCTTACTTACCCAAGCACACAAAAAGATATTTCACATTTCTGGGTGTGTAAAAGGGGTGGTAGCCCATCAGAGAGGCCAAGCAGAAAGGGGACAGGCAGAGCAGAGCTGCCTCCAGGCGCTGCAGTGCTGTCAGCATGAGGCTAACCTGGGCAAGGTGGCTGTGGTGGGGGAGCCAGCTCACAGGGTCACCTCCCCTCGGGGTGACAGCTCAGCACCCTCCTGCCCTCGGCCCTACAGAGGGGCTGGGCCACCCCAGCATTCCATAGCCACAGGAGTGGGCAGAGACAGCAAGGCTGCAGGTGGTGTGAGCACACATCAGTCCTGTGACCACACTGGGACTGATGCCTCTCTAGGAGAGCCTACAGCTTTTGCACAGCACAGTGAAAGAGACCAGACTCCCTACACTCAACATTATTTTAGGATTCTCCCTTGAATGAGATTTTGACATCCTACAATTCCTCCAAGGTATTTTTTTCCTCTTAATCCGCAAAATTTTCAAAGGGCACTTCTTAAAAACCCTCCCCTTGGTTTTCTGTATCTTTCTTCTCATTGCTCTCTAGCCTTTTTCACTAGGCTGTCCACAACATTTTGCAGGGCTTTCCAGTCCTCAGGCTGTCTTGCAGAACCCTTAAAGCTGTCCTTTCTCACCTTCCTTCCCTCTCCCTCACTTCTGCCTGGAAATGCAGGATAGAAGGATACTCCAGCCCCTCTGTAGCAAGCCATGTCTTCTCCAGAGAAAGTCTGTGTTACTTTATTGCCAGAAGACAACACAAAATTCCTTGAAGAAACAGCCCCAAGCAAGGCTTAATTTTATCTGGTCTCAGCTGTTGTTGGAGCAATAGAAGATGTCCCCAGTTAGCAAGGATGTGTGCAGGAGCATGTGCAAAGCCTGCCAGGCTGCAAGCCACTGGGCAAAAGTCCATGCACTGCATTGAGCCAAGGTAATGGAAAGTATCAGAAACAGTGTGGTTTCATGTGACTGTGACTGTGGCATTTGGATTCAAATCAAGGCAAGGTTCAGAGGGTGCCAGGCAGTACAAAATGAGACTAATCTCAGAGACAGAACAAAGATGTTTTATGTAACTTCATACAGATCTGGAGGAGGAAGGACAGAGAGCTGCCAAGTTTCACAGGTGGTACTTCAGTCCACATAACACCTCCCCTTAAATCTTTGCAAATATGTGGAGAACAATAAAGGGATCTAGACAAAACCAGTCATTTTTCTCAAACCTAGAGAAAACGCACAAAAATGAAATATTCCAGCCTAAACCAGTCCCTTAGAGAAGGTCAGATGACACTGAAGGGGCTTAGCCAGCAGGCAACAAGCACTGGAGAACATGGGCCAGTCAGACCAAAGGCTATGGATAAACCCTCCAATGCTAAACCATTGACAGGGCAGGAGGTGTAATGACAACAGTGTTATGAAAGACTTAGTCAAGCTGCTGTCATTTGGATAACCAACTTTAAATCCTGAATGACCAGAGTCTACCTGATGTTTATGGGGAAGGAATTACATAAGTGAGACTCAGGAAAAGCACATGCCAAATGCTGAACAGCAGGGGATGAAAGCCAGAGCTGTAGCATGATGCTAAGCACCGAGGCCAAGAAGTGGAAACCATAGTTTCCTACATCAAGCCTTTGCGTCACCTTCTATCCCATGAATTATGCTGCAAAGTGAAAAATAGTCTCTTCTAGAGTAAAAATTGTTCAAACCACTGAAAACCAAATCTGACTTTCTGCTTTCTTGAAGAAAATAAGAAGTCCAAGGAAGTCTGACCCAATAGCAGACAGAAATAGCACAGTTCCTGTTAGCAGTAAGCGTGCCTGAGGCTCTGCTCTTGGCAAAGGATGCTCACCCTCTGCCAGAGCCACTGCTTCTTCGGCACAATTCCCATCTGGCCCGCTCTGTTGGTGTCATGGGATGAGCATTGTGGCTCGGCAGGAGGGCGGAGCCTGTGTGCAGCTGCAATTGTAGTGTTCACACTCCCTGAGTGCTTTGTTCCCATGGCTGAAGGTAATGGATAAAACTCCTGATGTTTCAGGAGCAGGCATTTAATGACAGTACCTGGAGAAAATGTAGTTCAGCTAAAGCTGAACACATGTTGCCAGCCCGTACATCACTCATGCTGTTATGCTGTCACCGTGAAACCTTGCCTGGTCATGTGGCTTGCAGAGAGATCTCTGCAGCCTGCAGGAGCCTAATGGTGTCCAGAGCAGTCCCGCCAGGAATTAATTGCATTCGATCTGACAGCTCTCTCTCGGCCAGCAGCGCGTTCACACGCTGGCAGGCACTCACTCACTCACTCACTGCCTGCACAGACCAAGGACAGACCTGCACTGTCCCCCTGCTGGGAGAGGCCTGGTGGGCTGTAAACCCACAGTGCCTGAGACAGTGGAATCCTGGAGGAAGGACATGATTACTCAGTGTGACAAGACTTTGGTATTAATACTGTGTTGTGTTTCTTAAATGTCACAATATGCCCGCTGCAACAGTGTGCCGAATGGAAATGTACACTGTGTGTTGCCTGTGTTCACCTGCTGTTCCAGAGAGTGTTAAAATACACCCTGCTTTTACTCACTGAGCCAAGACATGCAAGGAGCAAAGGTGTTCTAGGTCAGTGGCTCAAATCCTGCTCGCCACTCTCCTGAACAAGTAGGATTTGTGTTGCTGGTGTCTGTCCATAAGAGATTACCACAGGATACGTTGCATTTTCCTCCCACCCTGAATATCTGCAGAGTGGCAGGAATAACAAGTCATCTAAGGGGAGAAATACTCGTCACTGCTTTCAAAAGGGGATTGCATGGTAAAAGAGTAAAACTGCTTAGTCCTTGTAAAACTGGAGTGGAGTGAACATGTAGGTGATACATAGATTTGTTTGTTTCTGCCCTGCAAGAGATGAGGCCATGATTTTTAACATATGTCAGGCAAGGTATTGTATTTTCATGAGAACATTTTATAAGTGTTCTCTGCTCCTTCCTCTTTTTTCCACCCACACTCCCCAGACATCATCTCTCCTGTGCACTTTTAGTGCCTTGACACCAAGGCTGAAATCTCAGAGACGTGAATTTTCCTGCAGTGACATGACACAAAGCAGCAAGGTAAGGAGAGGGAAAGGCCATTCCTGCCCTCTAGGAGAAAGGCTACAGCATGAAAATATTTCTTATTGCACACCAGAATGTTCAAATAGGAGTGAATCTGCATGCATTCCCCTGCAGCAGGACAAGAACCTGCAGAGCTCAGCCCACAGATTTTCATCTGCAATTGTAAAGAAGAAATTTCTGAAGGGATACATGGTTACTCTCCCTGGGACACAGCAGGTGTGCAGTCTGTATGTCTAGGGCACTCAAGGTCTCCCTCCTCAGTCAACATGTTACTCTGGCATATGGGAATGTGCCTTGGCCCACACAGGCATGTTGTGGATAAAGTTCCTGGTTTTGCTGCTGTCTGAATAAGAGATTTTGGGTACTTCACATCCCTGGGCTTGTATTGGCACCAAAACACCTTTTACCTGCCTCCATCCTTTGTCTGGGGTTCCTCTCACTCAACTGTATTCATTTAATCTGGGCATCTACCCTCAGCTAGTCCTCGAGGGTCTGTCTAGAGGCAAAGAAAGACACAGTCACCTCTGCAGGGATCTTAACGATGGGTACACGGTGAGTCACTTTCTGGGGATTTTGATCTTCTCACTGGCTGAAAAAAAAGCTGACATGAGTAACTTGGATTCTATTCTACAAACATAAAGTTTGGTCAAATGATGGCCACGTTTGGAGCACCAGGCCTGCCTCCTCTCACACATTTGGACAGGATCCATATATTCGCACAATGGGAACTCGGTCTCAGCAGGGAGCCTGCAGACATCCACAATGGATGCAATTATGGGGCATAAACATGGGAATATATGTTCTGAAAAAGAACGATTTCCTCCCAGCACTGCTGTGAAAAATAGCAGAACAGAAAGGAACTAATTCTGTTTCACCTAATTGCTCTCCATAAATCATCTCTTGGCAGCAGCTAAACTGGTCCACCAAAGGGCCAATTAAAGCAAGGGGAGGCTGAGTGCTGTTTGTACTCAGGGGTGTGTTCTATACTACATGAGCTGTAATTTGTTCCAAGAGAGTGGCATCTCCTCCCTTTCCAAGCAGAGAGGAATATCCATGTCTGGCTATGAGTATTATTCCTTCAGTGCATCCATGGTGCATTGTCTGGCATCCTCTCCAGCACAGTGTTTTACTGTCCAATGTGAGACACAATGGTGCAGGTGAATGCTGGTAAGCAGAAAAATCACAGAATCATTTAGATTGGAGAAGATTTACAAGAGAGTTGAGTCCAACCACCAACCAAGCACTGCCAAGTCTACCACTAAACCACGTCCCTGAGCACAGCATCTGCACATCTTTTAAATATCCTCAGGGTTGGTGACACCACCACTTCCATGGGCAGCCTGTTCCAATGCTTAACAACACTGTCCATGAAGAAATTTTTCTCAGTATCCAATATAAACAGCCTCTGGTGCAGCTTGAGGCCATTTCCTCTTGCTCTATTGCGTGTTACCCGGGAGGGGAGCCCAACCCCTCACCTGGCTACACCCTCCCTTCAGGTGGTTGTAGAGAGCAAGAAGGTCCCCCCTGAGCTTCCTCTTCTCCAGGCTAAACAATCCCAGCTGCTCCTCATAAAACTTGTGCTCCAGACCCTTCACCAGTGATCAGATGAACAAGGTCATGAAATCTGGAAATCAGTGACAAGGACGTATGTAATTGTTTTTAACGTCACATGATGCAGTGCCCGCCGAACTCCTTCAGTGTGTGACCCCTCAGAATCCCTCCTCAGGATAAAGTTTTCTAATGCTTTTCCTGTGTTTGCCCAGGATGTGTCCTGCTCCTCTAGCTTTGCACACTCCTCCTGTGCACACCCAGCCCTTGCTCTGCACCCAGGCCGGCAGAGCAGCCCTGGCCGTGGGCATCCCTTGGCCTTGCTGTTCCTCCTGCATGACATCCAACGGGTACAGCACCTGCCCGCCGAGGCAGCCCTGCCGCAGCCAGGCCAGGCTGCTCTCCCTCCCAGCTGTGAGAGCCAGGCAAGCTCGCAGCCCGCCGTGGGCTCTGGTTTGTGTCCCAAGGCTCAGCTCAGTGGCCCTGGCTGGGTTCTGCATGCCTCGGAGCCATCCCCCGGGCCATGCCGGCTGTGGAGCGGTGCCAGAGCCGCGCACACCCCTCCCCGCCCGGCAGCCACGGCGGAGGACGGGGCAGCTCCGGGCCGCTCCCGCTCCCCTCCCAGGGTGCTCGGGACCGGCCGCCCTCCCTCCCTGTTTGCTTTCAGGGTGTTTGTCTCTGGCGTTGTGCAGAGCAGCCGGAAGGTCAGTCTCATTCAGCAGCAGCTCAAGGAGGTGACACGGAAAAGGGCTGGAGGATACTGCCGGCTCCCCTGCCAGAGTCCTTTCCACCCCCTTTTCCTTCACAAGGCACGTGAGGTACTATTCTTGCTCCCCCCTCTTTCCCAACCAGTCCTCCCCCTCCTTCTGCCCCGCTCACCGCCTAAGCCTTGTCTCTCCCGGCTCTCCCGGCAGGTGTGGGGCAGACATGCCCTACCTGTACCAGGACTCGAAGCCGCGGCCAGCTGCGCATCCCGGGGCCGCCCGTGTCACCCACAGCTCCGGAAAAGGCTACGAGCAGCTGAAGCAGGAGTGTCTGAGCAGGGGAGTCCTCTTTGAGGACCCCGACTTCCCCGCCTGCAACTCGTCTCTCTTCTTCAGTGAAAACCCACCCATTCCCTTCGTCTGGAAGCGGCCTGGGGTGAGTATGTCGTTGTGTTCGCTCCTCCCGTCCTGCCCAAAGTCAGGCACCGCTGTGATTCGGGGATGCTCCAAATACGTGCAATGTTCCGGGGCATGTGGAGATGAAGTGTGGGGGGAAACCCTTCCCACCTCAGGAGCAGTGGCTCAGGATTGGGATGCCACCCGCAAAGAGCCCAAGCTGCAGGATGAGAGGGCTGGAGGCTTCGCGCCATGTTCCAGATGTAGCTCGTTGTACAGACACACTTATGCATGTGTATTTGTGGGCATGCATAAAGAACTCGCCATCAGCTTCTCTCTTACATTATCACCAGAGAAAAGATGAAAATAAGAGACCACGCAGGGAATTAAGGGTAAAATACATAATGATAATGTTCTAACTGTGTAAAATTGAGTATTGTCAATGTAGGAAAGTCATAATTAAGATAAACTTCAAAAATTCAAACCTTTTAACTTTTAGAGTACAGGAGTCTTACACTTACTTGCTCACTTCCATCGGGGAACGCTGAGAGATTACAAATGCATGCCGTGGTTACTGAGCCATTCAGCAGTAGCCAAGGGCTCAGTGAGTATCTCTTAATGCATCTTGCATAAGAATCATTAATAACACAGTGGGAGCCTGAAGCTGCACCAGTCACATGCTCTCAGATCACAAACCCAGCATCACTCCAGGTCCCTTCTCCCCACTTCACTCTGTAACTAATAACCACAGAAAAAACGTGGCAACATTTCATTTCTTTGCTAATGACTGATGTTTATTCTCATAAAACTGGGATTTTTTGTTTGGTTTTTGTTTGGTTTTTTTTGTTTTTTTTTTTTTTAATAATCTGAAAGCTTCTTCCTTTATTAAAAAAAAAATTCATTGGTGATCGTGGTACCAAAGGAGAGAAAGAACATAATAAGCTTTAAAAAGGGTTTAAATTATATTAATTCACAGTGAGAAGCATTCAGTGCCTCAGCATCTGGTAGTTAACATAGTGCTGATAGAGAGCAGAATTAAAGCTGTTACTCCTAGACAAATTTCAGTTATGAAATAATTGGAGATCCCTACACATTCTAAGTGCAGCCCCCACAGGCACTGCTGCCTATCTGTGCTCCAAAATCCCAGGTGGTCCATGGGGCTGCCCTCCCAGAACAGGAGAGAGATGTGAGGCTGAAATGCTTCGGGTGTGGTGACTCTAGAGTGCTGTGGGGCATCAAAAATGCATATGGTTGTGACACTAAATCATAAAGGATGGTTTTCCTTTGCCCAGCTCTTAGGTGCTAGTTTGTCTTTGTGCGGCTCCAGAACAGTTAAAATTTAGTGTAAAATGTGACCAGGAGTGGTTGAGAGCCATTGTGCCCTTGTGCATGGTACACAGGGGCAGTGGAGAATGGTCTGCTACCTTCAGGATCTTTGTGTGCTGAACTGGAAGCATTTCCACGATGAGTAAGTTACCTCAAATGGCATCTGCCTTTACACTCCAGCTCCCCCCCACGCACTTTTGTGAGCTGCACTGTGAGAAATAAAACTCAGGGGAGGCTGAGAGGATGTGTAAGGACAGGATATTAGTTATGCTCTGCTCTGGCTCCTCAGCATTTAAGTTAAATCAGTTTCATCTCTATTATCCATCAGGAGCAGCAGCAAAACAGAGGTGCTGTAACAATTTCAATTTAACACATTTTACTTTGCAAAGGGAACATGGGCCTGGAGCATGTGCCAGGTGAGTTGCCACAGCTGGAGAGAGTGAGCTCAAAAACACGGCCTCTATGTAGGGTCTCTATATTCCAACTTCCTTTCTTGGTGACTGGTTTTTACTGCCTCTCCCACCAGTATTTCACAGTAGCTTGGATGAAGTGTAGCACAGTACATGCAGGTAATTGCAGGGACAAATAATCTCAGTCTTCTGATTTACAATCTGTTAGAGTTTAATCTTTAGTAATGAGAGTAGAGAAGGCTTTCTCATTATTTTTACATGCATATATCTGCATATATGCATGTTTGTAGCAGCAGGAGCAAGACCTTCAGCTAGCAGTAATCTGTAAATCTCCCACTGCAATCAGTGAGCCACATGGATCTGCACCAGATGAATATCTGACTTTCTACATAAGTGAAGTGCTCCAAGATTCAGAAAGACATTTAGTGATTTTGTTTAGCAATCCTTTAAAATCCTTTTTAATTACAAATTCAAACTGTCCTCTTTCAAAATTTTAGAACAATCTGAGGAAAAGAAGTTTTCCCTTCCCTTCCCTTCCCTTCCCTTCCCTTCCCTTCCCTTCCCTTCCCTTCCCTTCCCAACAGCTCCATGTCTGGGAAAGTTAGACGTGTAAATTGAAGAATGAAAAAAATCCAACCCAAAAAAGGAAAGACAAATGGGTTTTACCAATGTCAAATGAGTCTATGGCCTACAGGAGGAAGTAAGAAAGAAATATTCCTAGTATGGACAGCCAAGGACAACCAGTATGACAGGTTGGGACCAGGCACGGAAATGTAATCACAGAAATCACCTAAACAGTCTCAGTGTGTTCTAGGTCTCTATGTACCCCCTCTACCAGAGTGAGACAGGCACAGGGATGCAATTTAGTTTCTTTTGCTCTTAAAGAACCATAGCTTTAATGCAGCATCAGGACAGTCACGGGTCACTGTGTTTCATCTCCCTGCAGACTGCATGTTCTGACTTCTAGGCAATATCCTTGTGCAGGTGAACCCTTAAATTACTGCCTACTGTGTGTGAATGCTGAGTTTTGTCCTTTAACATGCGAAAGTCCTGATGGATTATTACACCATCTGAAAACAGTTTTAAAATTAATATTATTTTTGCAACACCCACTCAAAAACTGTAGTGTGTTTTCTTTTGTGCAGCAATGTGGCATGAGTCCAGTCCTTTCAATTCCTTATTACTGATATTTAAAGAACTATTTTAGATTGCCTTAGACATAGGAGATTGAAAACATTTTTCCAAATGTGAGTTACAGAGATATGTAATAAATTAAAAGTCATGAATCAAACCCAGTGGAAATGTCAGTGGAAAGGTTTTTTATCTTGTCCCTTGCTAACACACAGGGCTTCTTAGTAACAGCTAAATGCATTAGTTGCAATGAGAATTACATCTCCTGAGAATAATGGCGCTAAAACAAAGTGTGTTGTTGAAGATCAACTACTTTATCAGCCATTGCTATATCAATGTCTAAAGGCAATGAGCTGTGGTTTTATTGTTCATGCCCAGTCCCAACAAAACTGAGTGTGTTTAACAAGCAGGCGGGCCAGGTGAGGAGGAGCTGCTGTTTGATTTCCCTTTGCTCCACACTCTGGGGACATTCTGTGGTACCTCCTCCCCGGGGCACCTGTGGCTGAGGCACAGCCTGGCCACCACCTCCTCCCCAGCAAAGGCAAACAAGAAATATGCAAACCAGCTTCCTCCTGAACATTGCCTCTGCAGGGAGAGCTCTGCAGCAGCAGCGCTGGTTCACTGAGGACTCTGGAGTGCCCTGGCTCCAGCAGGTGCCTCAGCAGTAAGTGCAGGAAGCTGAACAGAACTATCAATATTCTGCCCTATGGTCTGAGAAAATGCAGTGATATGAACACAAAGCAACTCAATTTAATTTAGGCAAATGCAGGGATGAAATGATTGAATGTGCTCTTCTGTTTCCCCTGCCCTTCCTATTAATTTGTTTCATTTGCCACTTAGACAGAAGGATCTGCTTCATGCCATGGGCATAATGCTGCAATAATGCAATAAGGTATCAGGACAGACTGATTAACTACAGGCATATTCCTCCAGTAACATATTAGATATTCTCCTCTCCCCTTTCCATTCAGTTCAATCAATTACATTCAATACACAGCTAATGAGAGAAGAGAAGAGAAGAGAAGAGAAGAGAAGAGAAGAGAAGAGAAGAGAAAGAGTTCCCAACACATTTATTGATTTATCATTGTAATTTTTCTATCCAGCCATGGTACTAGTAATTGAACTAAGCTAATCTTATGAATGCTTAAGAATTGCTGTAATGCCACCATTCCCTCTGACCACATGGGGCAGGTAGTGTTAGCTCCTCCTAAAAATTAACAGGACTAAAACTGTCTTTGTTGTTTGCTTTTTTGAGGAGGAAATTGTCTCATGGTTGTCAGACCCTGTACATTCCAGGTATTACACGCAAGGCTTACTAGTTCAGTTAAAAGTAAACGACCAATTTTTTTTTTCAGCCATTGGAGGAAAGCAAGCAAACAGCCCTGTTAACAGGGGCTGCAACCTGACATCAATCTGGATGAGTTTGTGCTATGATATTTTAACAATTGCCTACAGACGAATAAAGAATGCCAGCCTTTCATTAACAGCCACCTACTTATGAAAAAAATGAGGATAGTTGATTCTTTAATTGCTCTACACTGCAATTAATTAGCAAGGATTCCCCATCTTGCTCTTTATGGTGGCAACACTGTTGCAGGATAATGCAGCTCTTGTGGCACACAAGGTTTGTCAAGCACTGCTGCAAATCTGGTTCAGAGTGATGGTGATATTTTCCTGGCACATTCTAAGTAATTTCTCTATCTCACTGTTGCAGGACATTGTCAAAGACCCCAAGTTTATCCTTGGAGGAGCCACCAGAACTGACATTTGTCAAGGGGATCTTGGTGAGTGATTCCCCCTGGGTGGATGCGTTTGTGTCCACACAGCAGCAGCAGTGTCCTCACACAGGAGGGGAGGTTGTCCCTCCTGAACTGCTGGGAGCAGTGGAGCTGGAGGTCCTGCCCAGGCCCACAGCTACCTCTTGGATATCTCCCTCCCATCCATGCCAGGGACCATCTTGGTGCAGTGGGATTCAGGATCAGGGAAGGATTTTCACTTGAGGGTACTGTGAGCCCGAGGTAGTCTTTTGTCTACCAGCACCTCCAGGCTGAAGCACAGTCTGCCCCAGCCAGGCAGGGACACCCTCTCTGGGGACACACAGACTGTCCTTTGGATTTCAGGGGAACTGTCATAACATCTCCTCTGGCCCCTTTTTCCCTCTCTTTTCCCTTCTCAATCCACAGGTGACTGCTGGCTATTGGCAGCCATAGCTTCTCTCACACTGAATGAAAAAACACTAGCAAGAGTGGTGCCACTGGATCAAAATTTTGGGCCAGATTATGCTGGAATATTTCACTTCCAGGTAAGGTGGACATCTGTCACAGAATGAACACCCCTCTGTCATTACATTTCATGGTCTGTTTTGCAGTGAGGTTGCCAGGTACTGCAGAGGAGGCACTGAAAGTAGGATTGCTGACCTTACACTGTTGTTCATGTTTTGGGAAACAAACTAGAGGGCTACGCCAGCATCACACAGGCACAAACACAGCCCCTCCTGTTTTGTGAAAAGATGCATGGCTTTAGAAATGATTTCACCTTTTCCTGGGCACACACACCTCACTTAGGATATAAGTCCTTAAAGGAGTTGAACTGGGATCTGTAACACATGTGTGTCCTACAGGAGTCTTGAGTTATGTGGTGAACACTTATGTAGCTACATGAGTGACATTATCCAGACAAGGAACGACAGTACAGGTCTACACATTTAGTCTTGGTGTTTCCTTAAGACAGATCACCCTTCCTAGATAGCAGCCTTGCATGGCAGAGCGGGAACTGATGATTTACATGTCTTCTAATCAAGCCTATGATTGTCACTAACTTACAATCAGAAATGCTGGGACACCAGAATCCTGCTCTCAGGAAATGCTATGCTGTCAGCAAACTCATGCTCCATGCTTTCTAAACAGTTCTGGCAGCACAACGAGTGGCTGGATATTGTGATTGATGACCGATTACCCACCTTCAAGGGCCGCCTGGTTTTCTTGCACTCAGCTGAACTCAATGAATTTTGGAGTGCCTTACTAGAGAAAGCCTATGCCAAGTAAGTCCCACTGCACATACATAATTTGCTACTTGTACATACATTATTCACAGTTTGTTCATATGGTATTCACAATTCTAGTGAGCAGCTTCTAGCATTTGCTGCTGCCCTTGCCAGCCTGACTGCTGGCACTAAAGAAAGAACACCCCCAGGCTTTAAAGATATGGAGAAATGGATGAATTAAAAATGCAACTAAAAAAGGGAAGCAGAATGACCCCGATCCTACTGCTTGGGTACTCTCTGGGATATATTTTGACTTCAGTATTATTGCTGCAATTTGACACACATGTGAGAAAGCCCTCAAACATGGATATCTTGAAAGCAGTTCTCACAGTCAGCATGTGTTTTCCAGGTTGAATGGCAGCTACGAGTCTCTGAAGGGTGGCAGTACGATAGAGGCCATGGAGGATTTCACTGGGGGCATAGGAGAAATGTATGATGTTAAGGCAGCTCCTGACAATTTCTATGAAATCCTAGAAAAAGCCCTGAAAAGATGCTCAATGGTGGGCTGCTCTATTGATGTAAGTAAGAAATGGGGTCTCAATTTCTTGGTGCCCTCAGCTTTGGGGTTTGATGTTTTCTGGTTTGAGTTTCACTTTTTCTCCTGATGAAGTTTGCTGCTTGCAAAGACTAGTTAAATTTTTATTGAGCTAGGCAGTGTGATACTCAGCTGGCTGATGGGACCCTTCATCACCATCACTGTCCATCAAAGCCTTTCTGTGAGAAATGAGACCATGTGAACACTGATCTCTGAGAGTCTGAGAGTCAAGACTGAGATCCTGGAAACGTATATGGTGCTGAAATGAAATCACAGGGGCAGGGGAAGAATTCCACCTTGGAACCACCTCATTTTTATTCTGAGTGAACAATGCTTAAAACCCCCCATATTTTTTTCCCAAAGGAGACCATTGCACCATGTTTGAGCAGAAAGACAAGTTCCCTGTTTGTAGTATGGCTTAGCCACTGGTTAGCCTGGTGCTTGGAAGGGACCAGGTGGCACGACTTGCTATCTCACTCTGAAGAGAGAGGGTCATTCACATTTTTTCCCCTATTCCAGACCACCAGTGCTGCCGAGTCAGAAGCCCGAACCCCGTTTGGCCTTGTGAAAGGCCATGCCTACTCTGTGACTGGCATTGAGGAGGTATGTCTAGCTGCATGGGGCAAGGAGACACCTGGGGAAAAGATAAGGGAGTGTCCCCTCAGCCCCAGGTGACGGGGGATGTTATCCTGGGGAAGTTGTCCAAATTCCCATCCAGCTTTCCCTCCCACTTCTCTCCTGGCACTGCACCTTTTGCCCAGCCATTGACACCAGCCTTGCACACTGGAGAAGCCTTGCTCCCTAAATCCTGGCACTTGATATTTTCTCTATTTCCTTCTTCCCCAGGTGAGCTATAGGGGCCGTCAAGTGAAGCTCATAAGGATAAGGAACCCATGGGGAGAGGTGGAGTGGAACGGCCCTTGGAGCGACAAGTGGGTGCACTCTCCCTTCCACGCCAGCCTTGCAAAGGCCAAATCCCAGCTTCTGCTCCACAGCTGGCTTCCTGCAGCCCCAGCTGCTCCATGGGAAATTAAACCAAGGGTTTGCACGTGCCTAACAGTATTACTGCCTACAGCATCTCCCCCTCAGCATATTCAAAGCAGCGCAATGCAGGGATACTGACGAGGTTGTTTAGCCCTCAAAACCTAACATTTTGCAAAAATCATGCCTTAATATAAATGAGATAAATGAATTTTAATACACTCCAAATTGTAAAAGTTATACATTTGGAGTGATATTTTTGTTAAATATTTACAAGCTGGTTGCTGTAGTACTTGTAACACAACAGCCATACTTTGTCCTACTACAGATGAGCTGAAACTGTAACTGTATTACCCCCTCTGAATAGCTTGTCTCTATGTTAATTGTTTGGGGTTTCTAAACACATCATGAGTAATATTTTAATATATGGCCATTAAATGAGACCCTCTCCAAGCCAAAGTTGTGGAAGGATCCCAAACCACAACAGGATCGGCCTGGAAAACAGTCAGGATTTACTATTAACAGTAAACAAAGTGCAAACAATACAAAATTTTAAAAATATGTAGTAAAAAATGAACATTACATTCCTCTCCACCCCACACCTTTCAGTATATTTTTGTACATATGCATTGTTTCCTTTTTGTTTCACTTTTTCTATTGAGATTTTTTTATTCACACAGATGCAGAGGAGGGAAACCGTAACCTGCCTGGCCCCAAATGTAATCATTTGTAGGACTACTTTAAATTTTCCTGTCCTTATCATGACTCAGAAGTAAATTAAATATGTCCACATCAGCCCAGATCCTTTATCTTGAAGAAAAACATGGATAATCAACATGTATAATGAGTTCTTAAATCTGAAAAAGATGGAGAGGTTAGGATCAGGACAGGCATCTGGCAGTTTATACTGTTCATCAGAAAGGCTGTCTCTGCAAAGCAGAGCTCTGACTCTGCACTTGGGAGGCTTTCTGGAGCACAGGATGCAGAGGGGCTTGCAGGTCAATACAGGAGCCTGGATTAACATTTTGCAGTTGTTGCTGGAATGAAAAACCACAACACAAGGTGCCTTTTGCTCCCTAAGTTTATTATGTCAAATTGGAAATATAGCAGTGCACTTCCAGGTTTCCTGAAAATCTTTATCAGATTTTTGTTCTGATATGCTACAGCTGGAGTTGAAGGGGAGTGAAAAGGAGGCAAAGACTTAACCTGGGGCCCCAGTTACTCCACCAAATCTCTCTGTGCAGGAGAAGGATCCTATTCAGTTCCCATTGACTCAATTCTGAAAAAAAATCTGGCCCTAAATTAGCAACAAGAGTGAAAGAGGAGATGGTGCTACAGATGGAATACAGATTTAAGGAGAGTGTTTACTTACCAACATCTTGAGGTTTACCAATAGCCCTATTATCTCCAACTCAAACACCTGAGACCAGTCCCAAAGTCAATAACTCGTACTAAGACCACTCTGGAGCAGCTTTGGGGTCTTTGGCTTGGTGCTGCTTTTGGCTGCATTAATTGGTACAATAATAAATGAGTGCCAGCAAGATCAGGAAACCTCTTAAATGCAACTGTGTTTGTGTAAGCTGCACAAATCAAACCCATGTGAGAGATGAACAGCCTGCTGTCGTGTCCAGCCAGTCATTCTGGGAGGGAGGGAGGGAGGAAGAATTAATTGCCACATCCCTGTAGTAAAGCTTGGTTTTGTTTTCCTGTAGCTCTGCAGAGTGGCGCTCGGTCAGCCCCTCGGAGCAGAGACGCCTGTCTCAGGCAGCACGGGATGATGGAGAGTTCTGGTAAGCCACAGGTTTTTAACCCACTCATCCTCATTCCTTCCCTCCTAAGATCAGAGGGTCAGAATCGTCTTCTCCCTTCATGAGTTCAAACCCAGAACAGGTCTAGGGAAATCAGAACAGGTGTTTTACCTCCTAGAAGTCAAATCTATCTATCAAGGGCAATCCGCTCCTCTGCTTTGCAGCAAATTTCCAAAGAGCCCAAAATTGCATAGTGTGTCCAGGAAACCAAGTCATTTAGAGACAGATTTTGCTATGCTGCCCCTGCTTTAGTGTCCTGAGCATGAGAGTGAGAATTAACAGTGCCTAGGGCTAGCAATATCTGGGAATGACTGACAAGAAAGGGCAGAACTCAGCAAAGCAATCCCTGCTGTTTCTTTCAACACCAAAACCAAGTTGTAAAATGGCCCATAGCAAGTGTAAATTAATACTACCACAGACATCTATTTGTTATGAGGAAGAAAAATGAAACTAGTTGTGTTGGATGAGGCACAGTGGGGGCTATCTGGGTTCTATCTGCCACTGCCACAGATAAACTTGCATGTTGGAGGGCTTTTGCTCTCCTGATACTCCGTTTTGTTGTTAAGCATCTGCCACAGGCAGAAAAGGATAGTTAGGGGAGCTTGTGTTAGGGAGGAGATCTGTTTCTGCATGTTATTTCTATGGTCCAGGGAGAGAGAGGGGCTCTTCCAGACAGCAATTCAATTTCTGCAAGAACAGAAAACATACCAAGATGCCAAACTGCCCTCACAAGAGCCTAATGCATCAGCTCTTTTACAGAGGGAAGTTCAGCCTACCAAGGCTACCCTCAGGCTTAGGGTATATGTGCCTCCTGTCCTTGTGGTGCACATCATGCAAGCTGCTGTCTCTTAGACAGCTTCTGTGCACTGTTCCCTTTTGCTAAGGGCTGCACCCAGTGCCCAGTGGTGCCTGGCTCTGGCTCTCCCTTCTCTTGGCTGTTTGCTCAGTCCTGAACTGACTCCTTGGCCAATGGGACTCGGGATATCATTTTGCCCTTGTACTTGCTAGATAAAATCTCCTGGCATATCTGCTTCTCTGTGTGCTGAGCAGGCTGATTTCAACCGGCCCAGCCTAGCAGCTCAAAACTGCTCTTATTGTGGCATTTGCTCCCTCATTCCCATTGCCATTTACATGTCTCCACCTTGGGCATAAAATATATGCAGCACAGCTTGCAGGCAGCAGTGTCTGTGCTACCTTCAAGGGCAGGCTGGAGATATTTCTCAAGTCAAACACACTTTATCTCTCACGATTGGTGTACATTTTTGCTAGAACAAGGTCCCAGGCACCCATAAGGGAGGGAAGGGTGAGAGACTTGAGCCTAGGAACCTTAGCAGAGACCCAAAAGTTACTTTAATTGCAGTTCAGACAGGTAATCAAGTCATGGCTTGACTAATCCACTACCATCAGTCACTGGTTGTGCTGTCATTGTGCCTGACACTGAACATACAGATGATTTGCATGAAGACTTAGCTCCTGCATGTGCCAGACAATCGTTTGTTGGGTATTTGGCAATACAGATGCAGCCATTAAGGCCAGGATGGTGTTGGTGAAATAACTCTGTCATTTGTGTATCTGTAGGTTTTGTGCCAGTCACTTCTATTTCATTTTAGACTCAATTGAATAGAAGAAAGGTGTAAGAGATGTCAGAATGAGATGCAGACAAAAAAGATGCTTGTGCTTTACACCACAGTGAGTGAAAGCTAGTTGCTCTCCTGCTGTACACTGCCATATATCCGTGGTCACCAAAAGTACCCCACATGAGCTGGAGATCTGGCCCTGGGGCTCTGGGGGATTAATATTTCTGCTGGGCATCCCTCACAGAAATGAGTGGCTGTCTGTTCCTTACCATGTCTCTTGCTCAGGATGAAGTTTGAAGACTTCAAAGTGCATTTTGACAAAGTTGAGATCTGCAACCTTACTCCAGATGCCCTGGGAGACAACACAGCCCACAAATGGGAAGTGACCATCCACCAGGGCAGCTGGGTCCGCGGAGCCACCGCAGGAGGATGTAGAAACTTCCTAGGTAAGTACATGCCAGTTTGAAAATGAGAAGCAGGCACTGAAATCTTTACCCACCCTCAGCTATAGCTCTTCAGAGAGAAGCTCTTTAGCCAGAGCTGTGGATGAAGGAGAGTTCAGCTGACAGGAACAAGCTAAAGGGACAAATGAGGAAACTTTGAGAGTGCTGTACGTTAAAGATAAGACCTTTCTGTGATTGGCTTTTCTGAATGAACAAACCAGCAATGAAGAAAATGATAAATGTTCATAGGGTCCCATTTGAGACTTTATGGTGAAAGAGTTACTTTTTTTGCTCTCAGGTTCATTGGATCTGATTTACCTCTTAATGACATTTGCATGAGTGGGAGTAGGTTCAAATAAGCCAGCTGAACTGCAGCAGCAAGTGTAAAATGAGTCAAACAAGGCCAGCTCAGCCAACATGTTTATGTGCCTCTGAAGACGTGTCATTCATCCGAACTGTGTTAGTGCAGACTGGCACCAGCACAATGGGATCATTGTAGCTAGGTAATTTTAACAAAATTTTAGCTGACAATTTCATTTGAACCATGGTAACTTAATAAGACATCAGGCCCAAAATCTTTCCTACACCTAGTTCCATGAAGGACTTTGGGATTTGGGTTATTTTTTGCAAAGCTTAGTGGAAAGAAGTATAACAATTAATGACAAAACTAAGTTTGAGTGAAACCTCAGCTTCATTGTCTTTTTTGGTTTGATGGGGGTATTTTTGTAGTAGTAGTAGTGATGGTGGTTTATTATTCTGAGTCAGGAAACTCTCTGGTGTTCTTTACATTGGCAGAGACCTTCTGGACAAATCCACAGATCAAGCTGCATTTGACAGAGAAGGACGATGGACAAGATGAGTGCACATTCATTGCAGCACTGATGCAAAAGGATCGCCGTAAACTCAAGAAGCTTGGAGCTGAAATGCTGACCATTGGCTACTCTATTTATGAGGTACTCTGCTGCTACAGCACAGGAGTTGCACTGTTGGCTTTTGGAACTTTCTCTGGGTTTGTATCCCTGCCCCACTTTTAAGGCCCTTGCTCTTAAAATAACCTTCCCAGTTGGATCAAGCCCCATGGAGGATGGAGTCTTAGAGGAGAATTTAGGAGTCCCCATGGGGCCATGGGTTCCTAGGACAGACCCCTCAGCCCCATGATTTTGTCACCCCCTGCCTGGCTCAGAGAGAGGGAATACTGCTTCTTCTAAGCATCCTGGGACACATCACACACAGATGCCTGTTCCGAGTGAGGCTGAAGTTGGTGAATCTGCTGTCACTGCTCTGTGATGCTCTGTCACTGCTCTATCTGGGATGGTGGTATTTAAGGGCAGGGAATGTTCAAGTAGGAAGACAATGCCCCAGAGCTCTCTGAGACTGCCTTCTGGGTGGGAAAAGGCAGTGGTAATGGGTCCTCACCATAAGGTGGGAGCTAAATGGATGTAAGTACCTGGGAGAGGGAATGAGGGTCAGGATCATAGCCTGGGGTAATAACTGTGCCAGAGAGAATTTGGCTCTTTGATTAGGAAAGGTGTGAGTATAGCTTTCAGCACACCCTGGCCAGTGCAGCACTGCCATTTTTTCCCCTCCTAGAGCCCTGGCAGAGATGGACACTTGGGCAAAGACTTCTTCAGGTACCACCCCTCCAAGGCCAGGAGCAAAACCTACATCAATTTGAGGGAAGTATCCCACCGATTCAAGCTGCCACCAGGTGATTACATCCTTATCCCGACCACATTTGAGCCGCACCAGGAGGCAGATTTCTGCCTGAGGATCTTCTCTGAGAAGAAGGCCATCACTGAGTAAGTCAGCAGCAAGCTTTGGGCCTTCCAGTGCTTCCCTCCAGAAGGGGTTGTTGGATGCTGGGGAGAGTGTGGCTGCCAGGCACCCAGCCCTACAGCAGAGACCCAGCATGGCAAGATCTTGATCCTTTGGGGTTTTTTTGTATTTGCCCATTTTTGTTTAAAACTGACTTTTTTTTGAGAGGAGTTGAGAAGGTGGGGAAATAGAGCATGCCGTGGTAAATCTGCTGGAAATTTGACAGGGAAGAGTTGCTAGCTGCCTGGCACTGTTTGTGTCTTTGTGAATACAGCAGTGTTTGCTTCCTGTTTGTTTCCTCCAAAAGTTTGTCCAAAAGACAATTTTATGTTAAAAAAGCATACTGAGGAAAAAATATGTTCACAATGAATAATGAATAAAGAATGAGATGAATTTTTTAGCAGATGATATGCACAGCTGTGTCCTTGCTGAGTCCTGCCTAATGTCTCTTTTAAGGGCTTATACCAAAATTTAAAGGTGCAAAAGTCTATTGTTTGATGAATTTTAGCTAAATATAACCTGTTAATTAAAAAAAAAACCCCTGTTTTATCATTCACCTGGGGAAAAGGTAATAAGCAAGCTTCCACCCCAAGCAGATGTTGAATACCTTCAGGTACCAAATAAGGTTTTGTTTTCTCCAGGGATCTAGATGAAAACGTTGCCATTGATCTCCCTGAGGTAAGTCTACAGAGCTCAAATAGCAAGAGAATAGCTCAGCAGAAGCCGGCACACATTGCTTTTACTGTCTTTGGCTAAACCACGTTCATTTCACAGGAATGTTACACAATTGCCAGCTTTGTGTATGTCACTGAAATGCTAATCTCTGCTGAATATGGTAAAAGAGCTGTAACAATCAAAATTATAATCACTATGCTTCGCATCCCCTTGAAGGCAGTCAGTGCCAGCCAGTTTGAGAGGTGGGTGTCAGCCACCACGTGTGCACTGAAAGCACCACCCATAGCACTGGGGAGCCACATGGCTGCTCACATCTTTTAAAATTTTATTTATTGTCAAAAATAAGAAGCAAGAGAATGCCTAATAGACCTAAATTAATTTTGCATGTAAATATCTTTATTTTACTTCTCAGTATCCAGAGGAACTTGAGAGGGAATACTTACACGTACACGTGCCTACGGAAATGATTGAATTCTTTTTGCTTTTGAATGGCTTGGTCTGCCTGCTGAGCACTAATTGCAGCTGGGTCTGAGTCAGCTCCTGTTTAAGTGTATCCCTGCAAATAAGCCACTAATTGTGGTGTGCCTTTCCATGGAAACAAGCTAAGCCAAGATCTAATTTGTCCCTCTTTAGTAAAACTCTTCTCTGTGGACTCAGCTAACAATGACATCTTCATTTCCGGGGTCTCAGGGCCGTGTTCTGTAACAAAATTAATCTGTGCTGGGTAATCTGCTGAAGTGCAGCCACCTCTGGCTGGTGCTCTCAAGAAGGGCCAGAAGTCTCAGGATGATGCCACGGAAGAGAGCTCAACAGCGCCGTGGTTGTTGGAGGCCCAAGGAATGGTGCAGGGCGGGATGAGAGGAGAGATTTTTCCAGGATGGGTGCTCTTGGTTTTTACCAAGGCAATGGCACACCATACACGTGCCCAGGCAAAGGGAGTGAGACGGTGAGAGATGGCTGGGAGGCCTCAGATCTGGCAGAGTTCAGGAGCATGTGTACCCTTATTTTAAGATCTACAGTGGTCCCGGGTGCACAGAGGGGCTATTTGCAGGAGAAATGTCACATTTTACAATTCTTACAAGGACTTGTGTGGTTGGTGTTGCAGCCTCTACACCCAACCCCAGGCCCACAAGAAACTGAAGAAGAAAAGCAGTTCCGGGCACTGTTCGAGCAGATTTCAGGAAAGGTGAGTTCAAAACACTTTGGGTCAGAGCAAGATGCAAAAAGAGGGGAAAGGCTTCTGCTCCTATCCAGGGCCACATGAAACAAACCCGACATATTTTGGGAGTATGCTTAGTTGCAGTGTGTTGTTTGGGCACCAGATGTCACCATGCCTTGTGGCTCGATGCACAAGGGTGCAGTCCCTGGTGAGCAGGCAAGAGGACCGAAGCTCAAACTGAAGCTCTGAAGGAGCCTACCTGGTTTAATGTTCAGTTGCAGTTGAGTTTCCTTTGAATCAGCAGCTCCCACCCGAGATCTCCTGCAGACAGACTTATGCACGGCAGCACTTCTGTATTTTCCCAGCCCTTAAATTTTTAACTTTTTCTGGGTTTTGTATGGTTCTCTTTTGCTGAGTTACAATAAAGTACAATTTGGACTTTGCAGATGTACAGATGAGTGATGTTTGTATTTTCTGGGGTTTTTGGTATGTGTGTTTACAGAAACATTCAAGTAATAGATTTTTTTTTTTTTTCCTGCAGGACATGGAGATATCTGCAGAAGAACTTGAATATGTTCTGAACACTGTATTAAAAAAATGTAAGTGCTGACAACTTCTAAGTTAAAGGTTGTATATAACTTTATAAAATCTGATATTAAATTAATTTACATATAGAAAATTAAAGGCTGTCTTACGACCTCAACCTGGTGTCCTTGATCTGGTGAGGGCAGAGCCAGGAAGGCATTTGGTCCATGATCTGACCACGAGCTTGCCCTGCCTCTGGCATGATCCATGCCAGCTCAGTGAGGCCAGCTCTCCATTGCACTGCCACCCCGCCAGGGAGAGACAGGCACTCGGCTGGGGCTTTTAAGACCTGGATGTAGCTCCTGATCTTGCTACAGGCCCTTTGCACATGGGAAAACCTGTCACTCCCTGAGCCTCATCTCCTGATTTACAAAACAAAGACAATATTTCCTGTCATGTCTCCAGTAAATGCATCTCTGTCTGCAATGAGACTTCTCTGTAGTGAGAGCTGCCTTCATCTTACAGTTCACAGATCATCCCACAATGAGGACTGAGTCAGCTATCTGTTCATGAGTCCTATTTTCTTCTTTCTGTTTATAAAAGAGAGCTTTCCCCATGATTTCTTTCGTATTATTGCTTTTTTTCAGCAAAGAACATAAAATTCAAGAACTTAAGTCTCATTTCATGCCGAAATATCATTTCTCTTATGGATGTATCCTTTCAAATAAGTGCCTGCGAGGCTAAATGAAGAATGAAAACAAAAATACATGGCTGTTTTATCCTGATTTTTATTTTAGAAATTTAGGGTTAGGGGTTTCAGGACAAGCTGCTTTCTATTGCAGACTTAGAGGCAGATGCTTTAATGCTGACCACCTTTAGAAGTAAATCTCAAGCTATTTCTGTATAGAAAAGTGCATTTTTCAAGCTGTGGTTTATTGGAAAGAGACCTAGAAGACTTAACTCCAGAAAAATCTGTTGTCTGGGGAGCTAAGTTCACCAGACAGAGTTGTACAGGCAAGTTATGGGTCAGAAATTAAGGATCAGAAGTGGTGAAAATTGCTAATATCAAAGCTCTTTCTTGACAATCAGTTTAAAAACTGGAAAATCTTGTCTTTCAGCCAGTTCCTGGGACTCCAGGAAACAGACATGTGGGTGAGAGTTGTCTGTCCAAATTTAGGCATTTGTGGTGTAGGCATCTACATCTAAGCCAGCTTTCTAGACTTTCTTTATAGATAGCAAAAGGGATGGTGTAGTTAATTGTTCTGGATGTATCCAAATGAGGGGTGCTCAATGACTGCTCAGACATCAGTGAGGTGAATCACAGCCCTGGTGCTTCCACACCAGCTTTGTCCTTTGCAGAATTCTGGTTCCTGCTGAGTTTGCTTAGCATGGCTTCTCCTCAGGTAGAACTGCTTTTACAGCTTTCCCAATAAACAGTTTTGTTACACATGAGACAAAACTGTCCTACCAAGGCAGGTATCTAATGTTAGGTTTATGTCTTGCTTGTTCAGCTGAGATGTGCTTTTGTTGCTTCAGTGTCCATGACATAGGTAACATCCATTCAAACACTTCTAAGAAAAACCCAAAACAGACAAAATTTTATCCTGTGAAAGCTAGTTCATAATATTAATATTCAATGCAGATTAGTCACCCTGCAAATGCAGTGAGGAACAGGGGACCAGATCTAAACTTCCTTGCTTAAAAACCAAGCTTCAACAGGGAGCTGGTTCATGATCACATCTCATCCTTACATGGTATTGGCACAGAGCCAGGGCCTGTGCTTGACCCAGAGCATGGCAGCAGCTCTAGGTTTACTATTTAGGATACAACTAAATAGTTTCCATGATTTGCAATGCTTCCAAGCAAATCTTTGCATAGTTTTGAATAAATGGGGAGACATCTTTCCTCTGCTTTGGAAGCACAAGGAGCACAGACACAATCATTCCACTATGGACATGCTATTTGGGGCACAATGGAGGAGCAAAACCATAAAAATGCAAACCCAAGTCAATGCTGGCACAGTCTCCTCTGTGTCACATGCTGCTGAATTCCCTGGCAGCAGTCATCACATGGTGGTGAGGAGCAGGGACAGAGTTCTACGTGACCCTGGGAAGAAGAACCTGGCTGAGTAAAAAAATGCTTTGCAGAAGTGAGAATGTCCTTGGGGTCTGTGGGTGCCCTTGATAATGTCCCCAGCATAGGTGCTCAAAGAACAGCAGGAGTTAGCTAGACCCCACTTGGCTTGTTTTGACCATTGTGAATGCTTGCTGAGCCAGTGTCCATCTGAGCAAGGGCTTTGTTCTGGGAAGATGGAAAAAGGAAGGGGAATGGGACCATTCCTTATTTAGCATTTCAGAGCAGATGCCTCATCCTGGAAGTGAACTGTGCATGGCGGCGTCAGTAACTCAGTGAAATAAGCCCCTCACTTCAGGCAGAGGGAAGGCCAGGAAGATCTAATCATTGCCTCCTAGAACTGCTATACAGGCATTTATTTCAGACCATAAAGACCAGAGTTTGCCAGTCTCACCCCACTACTCACATTAATTTTTGGTTGAGCCATTGCAGCACAGCCCAGTCTAGATAAAAATACTGAACAGCACATTGGTTGACTAACTCCTTTGGGTACAGTAGCAATTTGTTTTAATCAGGTAATTTAATTCTCTGAATCATTTATATCCCATTTACATCCAAAACTCTTCTTGCCTTAGAATAATCTTTCTTCCTCATGTAATGCCTGAATTGCTCAGCTGTGTTTTTATATTACATAATGTTCCTGCTGTATCACAGCCACAGGCATGACTGTAACTGCTGGAGCTCTACCTCATGAGAAATCCCAATGCCAGTTTCAGCAGCATCATAGGCTTTCCAGTCAACATTTTCTGCTTAAAGGAACTACTTGATAAGTTCAGACGGAATTTGGGCTTTCATATAACAAGTCCTTTTCCTTAGCTCATATTACCAGACCAGCGGCAATGGGAAACTGGAATTCAGTGAGTTCAAACTTTTCTGGGAAAAAATGAAGAAATGGATAGTAGGTGACATTATCCATTGTAATTTTTCCTCCATTTCATTAGCTACTTCCTGTACAGTTTACTAGGTACATGCAGACACAAATGGAGACAGGAGTGTGTTCAAGCCATGAATTTTAACACAAAACAAATGTTTTAAAAGCATGAGGTTTGTTTTGGATAGTCAAAGACATTCTTAGCTTTCCATGATGATAAACCATAATGGTTTTCTAGAAATAACTGAGATTTTTGTAAGCTAATCAACTATGTTTGGGATAAAGAATGCAATGGATACTAATAAGCAAGCCAATCAAAAGGAATCTTAAGGCATTTCCATAACTGCTGTTGTACAGAAGAAGAGGAAAGTGATGATTCATGGCTAGAAGGAAACAATAATTTCCTAAGTCACTGCATTTTCATTACTGATCTCTCAGGAGTCTGAGAAAGTGCTGATTCTAATTTTAAACCCATTTCCCTGCCACTCTACATGGCAGTAAGAGTAAGTAGGCTTGCAGAATCAATCACAGACTGAATATTCAAATAAAAGACATTATAATTGTTTCCTTATGGCCATTAATAGTTTTTTCTGAATTCATGCTTCACCAAAGCATTCAAAATATGCAGTTCTTTGCTTCTTGTCTAGCCCATCAGAAATGGCCAACGCTTTTTCTGGGTACTAATGCCACATCTCTTTTATCAAAGGACACACTGTGTTTTAACAAGGGGCTTGAGAAATCCTTGTATCCTGTAGGCAGATTTGCACATATATTTGCTGGAAAATTTTAACCTGAATGTGACGACAGCTCCAAATAACTCATATTCCAAAGGAGAGTCATATTTGTTGTCTCAGTAAAAGAATGGAATTTAACTCCAGCTTGAAAATTGCTTAATGTTTAGGTCAAAATTCAAACTGTTTTCTTGGTTGTACCATGAATGTGTCTATTCAGACCTTTTATACTTGGAAGCAAATGGGTAAATGACAATATTAACATCATGTTAAACAGTTTGTCTCTAGTGCTCAGAACTATGGAGAAAAACATAAAAGAAGATTAGGAGAATGTGTCATTTAAGAGTTAAAAGACAGAGAATGATGCATCTTTCCAGTTAGAATAACTTTTAAAAATGACCTTTTTAATGAAGAGCAACTCGGTATTTTTTAATGCTTGGGTTTGGCAGTACTTGTTTAAGCCACAACAACCTGTTCATATGACAAAGAGGATTGGGACCAAGATTTCCTCCTCCATTATAAAATCAGACTGGATCTAGACCAAAGTCTTTTCAGCTTTCTTAAATGCTTATACTATGCAGTTGGAGATAAACACCTTGCCTTTCTATGCCATATCTGTGCTCCCTTTCATATGCCAGTACCGAGCTTTCTGTGTGCTCCTTTCATAACAGAGTATCTTTCTTCAATTTGACTCTGATAAATCTGGCTCCATGTCCTCTTATGAGCTTCGTGGTGCTCTTAAAGCTGCAGGTAGGACAAGCACTGCATTTTATCTGGTAAACCTGTCGGGCAGATCAGCGTGGGTGTAGAGATCAATCACACAGGCCAGGTGCTCCTGAACAGAGAGGAGGTCTAAACCCCAGAGAGAACCTGGGCACACTGAGTAGGGTAATTTTGCCCCAGGTACTCCCAGCCCTGAAGGGCAGCCAGTCAGAGAAATCTCTGTATTATATAGAGCTCTGTTAAACTCAACAGGGCTACACACGTGCAGGGTTAGATCCGGAAACAAAGCACTTCAGAGCCCATCTACATTCAAGGGTTGAAGGAATAGTAAGCTGCTATGAAGGGCAATCACTGCATTAGTAATTCATCACAAATTATTTTTATTAAAGCAGATAATTTCACAGAAATACCTCCAAATTCAAGAAGACAGAATTGTCTCATACATCACAGTGTTCATGGACTAGAAACTGCAGTGCCTGAAAAATATCTTGTTCAGAGTTCTTTGCAAGCTGAAGGAACTTTGTGGTTAGATCTCTTTCTGGACAGATGTGTGCCACAGAGTATCCTGCCATTAAGTGGTTTTCAAGATCGGTTAGTAGAGATCAGTAGATTACCTCTGACGTGTGAGGTTGCTCACTTTTTCTTTGTGTGTGTCTTTGGGAAGGATATCAGCTCAACAATTACCTGCTGCAACTGATTGTCCTCCGATACTCTGATGAGCAGTTCCAGATTGAATTTGATGATTTTCTGAACTGCCTAATACGCCTGGAGAATGCGAGTCGTGAGTATCTCCTTCCTCTGGAATTTCATCCCCTTTCAAAAGGAAATTGTTCTGCTTTTGGTTATTGACCATATCTGTTGCACAATATCTGAGACTGAGTACAAGGCTAACAGAAAGGAGCTGTGTTTAGCATTTGCATTTAGGATGGCTTTTCTCCTGTAACATGAAAAATGTTCTGCTGCTAATGGAAAATTTCCCCATGTGAATAGGGCTTGCTACATAAACTCTGCAGCAATGTTGAAGGCATGTGAAGAATGCTGGTAAAGTCCATGTTGTAACCCTTCTTGTGGCTCACCCAGGAGCTTAATTTGGGATCATGCAAGTTCAAGGTTCAAATATTGCTTGTGCCTAATGGAAATAGAAAATTGGCATGTGCTTGGGCAGGTATCTCCAGCATCTTTTTACATAACATGTTCCCTTTTGGCTTCAGATGTGGTTCCCTGTACACCAAGGCACCCATGGTCTCAGTTCACTTCTGGCACAGGGTCACTCTCGTTACAAAACAACAGTAGCAGAGATATGTTAAAAGGCTGGATAAATGGCTGGATAAAATGCTCATTAGTGTGGCTCTGAATTCAAGTAAAACCCAATTCACTCTATGAGAAGAAAAATCAACTTTCTTCACTGATTTTTTTTGCTTTTGTTCTTCACTTTACTTTCTGGCTTGACTGTAGCAGTAGAATTATTAAATTTCTGAGAGATAGAAGTTAAATATGATATATAAAGAAATGCAAATTTCTTGGCTTGATTTCAGAGTATCCAAATCTGAGTCTTTAGCACAATCAGGACACCTATTCCAGACAAGTCCTGAAGTGAGCCTTGCATAAAGGCCTTAAGTCAGCAAGACACTTCCTCTTACAAGGACTTTGCTTTGTCAGAGGAGCTACCACCTCCCAGCAATCCTAAGCAATGTGCCTTTGCACCAGGCCTTTCCTCTCCTTGGCATGGCCACTCGCCACTGTGGGATGGAGAGGTCGTGTATGAATATGGATGAGGTGTATTTATAGCACCGGTGTCCCTTTCTCATTTCAGGAGTATTCCAAGCACTGAGTGCGAAAAACAAGGAGTTCATTAACCTGAATATGGGCGAGGTATGAGCACAGATTCATAAACACTGACAAAAAGATGGGGTTTCTCTAGAGCTTTGTCCTCTTCTAAGAGCTGGGGTATTTCTGCATGACGCTTCAGGTGTTCATGACAGTGCAGGGGGTATCTGCCATAGCCCACACACTTATTAAAACTCCTCCATGATATTCCCTTCCTTCTTTGCCCTGGGGCATATTGACAGCTTTCCATGCCCTTTCTAGTTTCTCTGCTTTTTTCCTTCCTTGGGTGCCAGGTTTCAGAGGGGGAAAGAGGAAGGTGCAAATGGGGATTGGGGGGTGGTCTCTCACTCCCCTTGAATCCCCCAGGAATTCAGATCAGCCTTGCCTGTGCATGTCTATCATTTTATTCTTTTTTTTTTCTGCTCAGCACAGCTTTCTTATTTTCTTGTGCTCTCCTTGTCTCCCTGTTGCTGTGAGCTGTCTCTCATTTCACTCTAAGCCAACACTTCCTGGGGTGAGGCACAACGAATTCCCAGGGAAAAGAAATGTGGGAGCCCATGTGGATGGCTGGGATGCAGATAAAGCAACTGCTGTTTCCATCATCTAGTGCTTGGAGAGCTTTGCCTTATTCCTTCCTTCTGGCTGAGGTCTCTCCTTAATGACAAGATGTGAAAGCCAAGAGAGCAAAAGCCCTTTTCCCTGCATGGGGTCAATTCAGAGCAAAGCACTGCTTTGGAGTGGCTCTCATTTGGGGAAAGACATGGGGAGGGAGAAGGGTCTGAAATACTTAATTGTAAAGTTGATCTTTTTCTGATACTAGTTTATCAACCTGGCAATGAACATCTGAAGCAGTCTGATTTGGATGCCAGAAGTTTCTTGTGACTTTGCTGCCGAGACTTTTGCCCCAAGAGCTGGGGTTCCCTTCAGATACAAACTTCACCAGGAGATTTCCTGCAGAGAAACATGGATGCTGCCCCCTCCTTCTGTTCTCCAGCCCCGTGGATGAGTTCATATGCCAGATCATGTGTTTTTGGTAGAGCCTGATACTGGGTTTGGCACTGAGCATTTGGATGGGGCACACATGCCTCTCAAGCAGGCTGAAACTGTTGTTCCTGAGTGACCACAGGTTTTTATGAAATAGGATTGTGTTTAGTTTCAGGATAGCACAGACTACCGTGATTAAAAGTCTTTATTGCTGCTTGGCTACTGGTTACTCTAAGGTGCTTTTGAAAATACAAGGTTGCATAAAACTTGTTCAGTTTGGAATTTATTTCCAGGCACAATATGTGGCTACATGACAAGTAGCCTGATGTAGCCACATGAATTGCAGTTTGGTGAACTGTGGACAAAGAAAGACTAGAGACTCCATGGATGAAAATTCACTTCTTAATAGCTGTGGTCCCAGCTCCAGGGTTCCTTAGAAGGATGCTTATGCTAAGGTTTGACATTCACCACAGATATACTTCAGGAAAAAATTATTGCATCTTACCTTTTCTTAGTCCTTTCTCTGCTACCAGCAAAGTTCTTCTGGTTCACATTTTGCTGTGTAGCCAGAGAGTGTCCCACAGGCCCATCTCTGCAGAGTAACACACAGTTCAGAGAAACACATGGCCCCTGAGACAGTGAGCGCTTACATGGGATCGTGTTCCTCCAGACAGTCCAAGATGGTGTCCCACACCAACCATGCTCCAGAACAACAACTATAATCATTTTAGATTAACTAAATGCACCCATTGGTAAGGTCCTGATCTCTGCAGATGCTATTTTGCATCTGTGACTTATACAGTATAATTCATGTGATGTGGGTAGCCAGTGCTGACTTAAAAAATAACAGTAATAGCAGCCAGAGACTTAAGAGGTCTTCACAGGATTTGTTTCCATGATAATCGTCATAACTTCTGTCTATTTTACAGTGAATCAACTGTCTGGCTTTGTTTTCTAAAACCTTTCTTGCAGTGTAACAGATGGCCTCAGGCTAGCCTTGCATTCCCTGCTGTCCGGATCACTGAGACAGACAGGGTTTTGTTTTCTCTAGGTTTATACCTAATGAATGATTCAGGAAAGAAAATCAAGCTGCAGTAAAAGTGAAGCTCAAACAATGAAAAACCATACAGATCATGGTGTTTAAAATACCAAATTTCCTTTTTTCTAGCAGTTATAATGTTGTAACTATGCAGAAAATACTCTGGAGCTAGCTGGAAGCTGTGCAAAAGCTGATGGTTGCAGTATTTGATTAACTGAGGTACTCAGCCCCATGAGGTGTATTGATTTTCAGATGTGCTGATTGTATGCCCTTTTACAGCACTAGAAACAGCTGTCTAAATTTGTGAAAGTTTGGATTAAAATCTAGACTGTCCACACACTTGAAACAAAAAAATCCCCAAATCACAGATCCTTAACTGGTTCACTGTACAAGCTTAGGTGTGGATACAAATTTGTTGTAATATACCATTGTTCATATGCCATTCAGAAGAAAAGAGATGTCTCAATACCTGGCATTACCAGTGTAGCTTTCTGTTCCTCTCCACAGAACTGGTGTTGTTTTGAGAAATCAGGATTGCTATACAAAAATTATAAGTAAAGGTGGGAGCAATGAGGTACAGGCAAAAGTCTCCTCAGCTTCCAAAACAAAATTCATGCACTTGAGAAAAGAAAAACTGAAGTGTTTTCTGCCCAGTCGGTGAAGTTGCCTGCTGACTGTACCACAAGGAACTTGAGAGATAACATCTGAGTTCTTTAGGAATGAGCCTCTTTCTTGGGCAGCCAGCTCTCTGCAGAGAGCCCAGTCCCAGTCGTGCCTTGGAGCTTACACAACACCCACACCCACAGCAGAGGGCACACAAGGGAGTTAAGCAAAAGCTGTAGGCATAGCCAGGCTGCTCCATGGCCACTCGGACTCTGTTGCAGCACAGTCCCTGTCCCACCACTTTGGCTGGAAGGGTATTACAGATGCCCGTGCTGAAAGCCTTGCCGATATCAAGGTGAAGAACAGTAATTGCTCCCCGTTGTCCTGTGTGCTAGACCATTTCCTTTCTGCACTGGAGCGAGGCCCACATTTAAAAGGGAAGAGTAACTCTGGCAGTAACTTTGGCAGGGTGAAGATGGAGGATTATATAATGCCTGGTGAGGTGGGGCTTATTGAGAGCTATTGCACTGCTCGTGTGAGTGACTGAGTGGGAGAGTGAGACGTCTGATTTCACAGCCCCACCTGAGCACAATCATCCTTCTCAGCCCTGCACCCGCCTGGTGTTAGAGCAGAAGGGCCACTATGTCCAGAAGCAGGAGTCTGGTCCTGCTGGGCTTCTGTTCTTATAATCAAGGACCTTGAAGCTACATCTTGCTGCCTTCTTTGACATGAGATCAGATGCAGGTATAATTGGCTCTGTACCTTTACAGGAGCTGTGGTGAATCCCTTTTTGTGCTCTGAAAGCTGTGAGTGGTACATCCCTAATGTGGGGCACACAGACCTTGTCAGCAAGAATGGCTCATGCTGGGAAGCCCTGCCTTGTCTACTAATAGCAACATTAATGGGGAACATGAGAGTCATTTTTCATAATTATATGAGTGGAAAAAACTAAGAATCACTTAGCTACAGGGTTGCAATCTAAGCATGCTTTCCCACTACCTCACAATATAAAAATCTCACCCTAAACCTACTGCTAAAGCCTTGGGTTAGATGTTAGCAGGGGCTGGCTGCTGCCCTGGAGCTGATTGACTCTCTTCTGCTCCCCTGTGTCCTCTCATTCACCTTAGCACATCAAGATGTTGGGCGGTGCTCTGAGACCTGGCACATTTCTGAGTTTAAAGGAACAACATCAACTCAAGGCATAAGCCTTTTGTGAGGGTGTTCATCTGGGCTTTGCCCCAGGCTCCACCACCTCCACCACCCTAATCACCATGATGGTAGATTTGGCAACGGCAATTTCCTGCCTTGCAGTAGGTTTTCTTCCCAACCTGTTGCTGAGGCCAGAAGGGGGATAGTGAAAAATACCATGAAAAACTGCCTTAAAAAAATAAATCTGAAAAACTATGAAATTGTGTTCTTCTTTTTTACNTTCATCTGGGCTTTGCCCCAGGCTCCACCACCTCCACCACCCTAATCACCATGATGGTAGATGGCATTTTCCTGCCTTGCAGTAGGTTTTCTTCCCAGCCTGTTGCTGAGGCCAGAAGGGGGATAGATAGTGAAAAATACCATGAAAAACTGCCTTAAAAAAAAAATCTGAAAAACTGTGAAATTGTGTTCTTCTTTTTTCTCCATACAAACAGAGACAGAAAGCATCAGTAAACATTGTGGGCAAACATTGTGGGCACAAGTTTGGTCAGAAGCATCCCACACTTCTTTAAAAAGCTCCCAAAGAGTGGCTCAGCAATGATGAATCTTTGTATTGGTTTGGATTTGTTCTGGG
>VWYP01027843.1:10229-45290 GCA_013400435.1 Pycnonotus jocosus | reverse complement strand
TTTGTTTGGGGGGGGGGGGGCGTGTTCTGGGTTGGTTTGTTTGTTTGTGGGTTTTTTTTGTTTTGTTACAGACCTATTTTAAGCCCCACTAGGTCTTTAGGGAGCCTGCAAACTTGTGTCAGCACAGGTGGTGCATGAGGCATTGAGGGGGGAGTGAGGGGGAAAAGAAATAAAGTGAAATCTTGCCATCCCACTGCTGGCAAATCCTTCATATTGTGGTGCTGTGGAGTCAGGTAGGAGAAATGCTAGAAGTGATGTGTCAGCTCACCCCATTTATAACAGTTGTGGTTGCTTCCAGTCATGAAAATTAAATATTTGTGGACAGAGATGAGTTATCTAAATAGTTTTCATTTGAACTGCATTATCTCTCCACCTCCCCCCCCGAAATATGTGAGCCTTTGTGCTTTTTGACTTGTGGCAGCATATGTTTTGGAAGCACATCAGAGTGCTGAGGGCAGTTTGCAATGTTCCCAGCAAAACTGGAACTTCAGCGTTTTAAAAATTAATTATAAATACTTGCTGATTGAGGTAAACACACAAGATGTCAGCAATTGCCAGCAACTATCTTTTGCACGTCAGGCACTTATAAGGGCAAGTGTGTTATAAATTGGTCTCCTAAAGTCTCTTATTTTCATCCTTTGTCCTTTGCATGACTCTTCAAAGGAAGTGAGTTCCACTGAGCAGGATTTGGCCTCTTGGGCAGCCTGGATACCTCTTTGAGTATTATCCACAGAGGCAGAGGACTCAAACAGGGCAAAAATAGCAGTAGGCTATTAGACACATGCCTGCTCTTCTCTGGCCCAAGGAATATATAGCTATAACCCTTAATTGCAATTTTTTCCTTTTTTTTTTTAAGTTAAAAAGCCCTGAACCAAAGTAAGATGGTGTATTCATCTCCCCCAAGTATACAGCAGAAATAGTGAATATTTTCCTTTTCAGGTACTTCACTTGAACTGTGCTTCAAGGATTATTTGAAGTGTCCTTTTTTTCTTGATCCTTCAGAGAGGAAAAAGCATTTATCACAAATCCAAAAAGTGTCCATGTTTCATTTGCCCCCAGGGACAGATGGAGCTACATGCCTTACCTGCAGTGCAGTGTTTGCCATGCATGAGGGCCAAATTCCCTCACACCTTGGGAGAGGCCAGCCAGGAAAACAAGGACAGGCATGAGAGTCCCCTCATGAGTGTTGTGTGGCCACCTTGCCTGGCAGACACTCCCACCAGGGACACAGCCCAGCCACTGTACTGGTGAGAAGGGCAATGCCAGCATTTTGTGACAATTTTGTCCTGTTGCTAAGCAGCTGGGTCCCAGGGACACAAATAAAGGGAAAACAAATGTCCCGAGGGAAAGCAGCCGAGTTGCTCTGGGAGGGCACTCCAGCTCCAGCCCCATGGCTCCCTTTGCCCTCCTCGCTCAGATGCCCAAGATTTGTGGGGCTGTGCCAGGGCTGAGTGAGGAGCATGGCAACTGCAAGGCTTTGGGAAGGGCCTCTGGCAGCCAGGGGCCAAGCTGAGCTGGCTTCTCTTCTCAGGAGGGTAGGAGCCCACACCTGCCTGCAGAAGGCCAAGGGCACACACCTGGCTCTTCCAGCCCCCCAGCTCCAGCTGTGTCTGTAAGCACTGCTGGGGACAGAGAGAACATCTGTGTCCAACTCTTCAGCCCAGCACTCAGGGCACTGCTGGAATGCAGTTTCTGTGCCTCTAGACTGTTGCTTTATGGCAAGCATTCTCCTTGGCTGACTAGCAGCACCAGCGAATCACACTTTTCAATGCTGGCATACTCTCTCCATCCCCGACCTCTCAAAGAACTGTTGATGCCTTGGGAAGGCTGACCTGGAACAGACACTGGACAAAGCTAAGAGAATAAAGTAGGTATTTATTAAAAGGCCTTTAAGGATACACCTTGGGCAGGATAAGAGCCTGGCCAAGGCTACACCCAAGGTGGACCCAAAATGGTCACAAAATGGACAACTGGTCATGAGATCTCACACTTTTATAAGTTTTGGTCCATTTGCATATTTAGGTTAATTGTCCAATTACAGCTTCAGATTGTGAAGTCCCATTCTTGTTTTCTCCCTTCAGTCCACCGTTGTTTATGCTCTTGGGCTTGAACAATTGTAGCAGTTGTCCTTGGTCTCCATCTGGGAAAGGATTTGTTTTGTCTACCTACTCTGTGAAGAGAGCTTACTAACACTTAATATGAGGCTCAGAACCACACCCCTAGGCAGCACAGAATGTAAAAACATAAAAGCTAAAACTTAAGGCATCACTGCCCCATTTCACTGCAAAGCAGAGTAGCTCCAGCACAGGGAGATGAGAAGGTCCCAAACACCACACTATGGTGTCTCATATCCCAGTGATTAGAGCTGAAATGGGAGATCTGGATTCAAAAACCCTTGAGCAATTCAAATAACATTTACCACTCTCCAGTCTCCTCTGGTTGTTAGACACTCAGACTTTCTGCATCGGTTTAACACCTAAGTTCAAGGCTGTCATCTATTCAGGAAATAATCTGTGGGACCTAATTTCTCAAAGAATTTGTGGAGTCTCCCTCACTGGAGATGTCTAAGAACTGCCTGGACACAATCCTGTGCCAGGTGCTCTGGGATGACCCTGCATGAGCAGGGAGGCTGTACCAGATGACCCCCTCTGGTCCCTTCCAATCTGACCCATTCTCTGATATATCAGCAGGGCATTTTAGGACAAAATACTGTGTAGCAGAATCATTTATTGTACAAAGGGGAGCCAACACAACTCTTCAGGAATGCAACCACATTGCACTATAGCCCCCTTGGTCATCCAGCAGCAGGCTGCCAGCATGGGCATCTCAGCATCTGCTCCAGTTTGATAGCAGATTATCTGGTGCCAGAGAAAATGGATTTATCATGACTGATCCCATTCATTTCCTAGAAGACATGCCAAGTGACTGAAATAGAAATGGGGTCAGCAATTAATAGGGTAGCTCTCAGTCACTGTCACCATATGTTGATATGATGATGGCTGGTTTATCTATTTACCTGATAAATAGCTTACTGAAAGTTCTGTCAGGACACAGGTCAAGGAGAGTGGAGACAAAACTCAAGGGGGCTGTTGTACAGACACTGGCATCCTCATAGATTTCTTCTCCAGCATTGAAACTTGCAAAAATATTCCTCCCATTTCAGGGAGAGTTTCTTCATATCCCTGGGGAAAGTGGAGTGGATGAGTCAAAATCATCTGCAATGTCAGCTCAGCTTTCTGCCCTACCAGGTTCAGCTGGAGACTGTCTGACTTTATTCCTTACAGAGACATCATATGTGATATATTTTCTTGAACTGGGATAGGAAAACTTTTGAGCACAAGAAACAGAGATTGAGAAGCGTCTTGGTAAATGTGCATGTCACAATGGCAGCAGGCCAAGTTATGGGTTACATTGTTGGAGCCAGGAGCTCTGAGACATCCTTAGTCCTACCATGACAAAGGCTGTTTCAGTTTCTGATCCTTGTAATAAGTCCAGCTTTCTCTGCATCTCATGCATAATACCTCTGCAACAGAACCCACAGCACTCTTTTAGAGAGTTGTTATTCCTTCCTGAGGCAGGAAATTTCAAGCTTCTCAAAGCACTTTTCTGAGCCAACAAGAGCTACAGTAGAAAAATTTTGACCAAAACCAGGTTCACAGCTGGCTGGGATGCTGGAAAAGAGTCACTGTGCAGTTTGCACAACCCCTGGGGAAAAGATATGTAACTCAGTGTGAAGAAAAGAAAATGAGCTCTGGGCTGAGTGTGGGATGGTGAATGTGCAAGGAGCTGGAGAGTGATGGCTCCCTCAGCAGCTCGCACTGCAGTCTGCAAACATCTCCCGGTGAGTCTGGCTTAGCTGGGTGGCATTACAGCTTGCCTGGCCCACTAGGGAGCAAATGTGCTGCTCCCTTCTTCCAGGATGGTGAAAAAGTGTAGGACGTAAACAGTCACAATTGTCATGGGTTTAAGGCTTGGGAAGTAGAAGCAAAGACTCCATCACCACCCCAAAAGTTCTGAAGAGAAGAGGCCCATGCGTCAGGGGGCTGAGTGTCTCATGGAGCTCACTGATGTCGAGGAATGATGTATGGGGCAAATCCTCCTGGGATTTAGGCTAACTGAAAAGGTGCTCTTTGCCTCATGTGGGGTGGAAATCATTCCACTGCTGCTCAGAATTTCAGTCTGGATTAGAAAGGCGCCTTCCTCGCTGGCAGCCTTTGCAGTTGTACTGTCAGTGCCATAGAATTTAATTTACTCCAGAAGCCTCTGAAAAAGTAAAAATTGTCAGGATTTTTACTGGAAGTTTCAGCTTCTATGATTACCAAGAGTATCTATAAAATCACATTAGAGCAAGTCTTAAAGCTTCAGAAAACTGAATACAAATAAAGACCAATCAAAATTTATTATTTTTGAAATTTATTATTATTTTGAAGTCTAAACCCTGTTGATAATTTCAGTGGCCCTAACTCATGGTTTGTCTCATGTCAAGACTCATATGTCTTGATGTGTTGTTACCGCTCCTGACATGAAATAACCCTACACTGGCTTTGTTTACAGGCAAGGATTTCCTTCCCTAATAAATGATTGAAAGTGTTCTGTCAATTAACTCTCCTGAGTCATTAATTTAGTAGTTTCCTTATCATTAACAAGCAGTTCTTGAAAAGCATTAACACCAAACTACCCCAAGAGTGGAAAGTTCTGGTTTAGACCTGTGAAGGCCTAACATCAGTTTTCTAATGCTGCACTGTTTGAGCAGTATTCCTTTTCTCTCCAGAGTCTCTCTGCTCTTGGGAATCTCTCAGATGGGGAGAAAGGGAAGGGAGATACGGAAATCTACTGCTCCAGAACATATGTATGTAATATGTATGTTAAGGTAGGGTTATATATTTAATATGATTAATATAAAATATGTACTCTTTTAATAATATATACTTAATATAAAATATGCAATATAAATGATGATTTTCATATAGAAATACACGTGTTTTAGGTACACGTAGCACACCTTGTATACAAGGCTTCAGTCACAACTGCCAGCAGTGGGGCAGCTGGTCCCCTGAAGGTGCTGACAGCCAACTTTTGGTTCACCATGCATGGATTATCCAATTTCACAATTAACTGGGAAAGGGTACCAAAGCCCCTGCACCCTGTACAGAAAATTGCCTGTAATCATGGACTCACCTCTGTCCCAAGGGCAAAATTCTGTTTCTCCAGTTACTCATTCACGTGAAAGGTGGAAAATCTCCCTTGTGTTTCATGGTCCTCTGAACGGAAAGACATAGGAATGTGCATGTGTATCCATGTGGGAACCAGGCCGTGGTGCTGTAAGGAAGAACTCCCTGGAGCCAGTGAAACAAACCTTGTCATGACAAAGGCCTATCAATCAATCTTGCACCACTTGTTTTGCCTCTGCATAGGAGGCAGACTTCGAAACTCTAAATATTGTTTGAGTGACAGAGCCAAGCAGGCAACAGAATGCAGAACTCACTGTAAAATGCCTTTTTTCCCCCAGTTAATCCCTTTGCTGTGTAGGTTGTTGCAGTCTCCACAATGTAATTGGCCTCCTTGAAACAAGGACCAGCTGTCTCTGGTGGCAATCACAGACCTGAAGGAAGTTCTGCACCCTGCAAGTATTTTCTTCTTATTTCCATGCTTCCAGCTTTCACCCTGCGTATGCATTGCACACACAGATTTCTTCTCAGTCAAGTTTGCGTGAGAAAACAAAACAAAAGTATTGCAGGCATTTCTGCCTCTTCTTCATGTCTCAGTTCACAGTCCCTACAGCCTCAGAAGCCCTGGGTAACTCCTGAAGGCAGACACCTTCAGCTGCAGTCAAAATTACATTTAACACTCAGCACTTAGCCTTTCCCATCTGAAAGCCAGCTTTAGACTGAGCAGCTCTGACTTAGACAATTTATCAAGGTATGTGGCAACTCAAGAGAGCTTTCGGGGCTGCAGAGGCTAAAATTAGAGGTGGCAGTTCCACTCTGACACTGACAGCACTCAATGCCCTCCTCTGCTCCAGCTCGCCCTGCTGGCTGTCACTCTGGGGTGTGATGCTCCACAGTGGGGTGACTACCAGAGCCCAGCAGTGTCCCCCTGACCCAAGGGCTCTACAGGTCGCTGTGAAAGCTGCAAAACTGGCCTACAGTGGGACATCCTTAGTCGAGAAACCTCGTTGCTGCTCTGAGCAAAGGGCAGGATGTTCAGCTGTGTTTGCAAAGCAGGTTAAAAATAAACAAAAAGCTATGGATCTGTGAGTAGAAAGTGCATCCAGCAGCAGCTCCAAAGCTGGCCCCAAATGTGCACTGTGGCAGGCGCTGTGGAGGTGCTGCCACTCTTTCTGTCAGCACAAGCACCGGTGAAATGCTGGGTCTGGGTCTGCTTTCACCTGGAGGCACAATAAGCCCCTGTTTTCCAAGCAGGAAAATATTTCCATTTCAGGGCAGCAACTGCCTGCCAGAACCACAGCACACAGAGATGTGAGGGCGAGTGCCCTTGCTGAGAACTGGGAAGTCTCTGAGAAAGGGCCACCAACTACACACAGCTGGGATGTGCCCAGTCCTGTCCCACTTTGTGTGAGTGTCCTGAAAGATCCGTGGGCTATAGAAAGCTCTTTCTCAGGTACATTTGGCAGACTTTTCTGTTTGTAAGTGTATTTTGAATTTAAGTTTCTCCATAAACTCTACTGCTTCAACAAAGACTTGCCTTTATTGCATACCAGCGGGTGCCACCTCTGCAGGACACCTCAGTGTGGGAAATGATTTGGGGTTGCTGGTGGCAGACTGGCCAGCCACAATTTCATCCCACAGCAGCGTTCCTGTGCAGGTCCCAGCATGGAGCCTATCACAGTGTGGGGACATTTACTCCACCAGCAGCCTGTGTCTCAGCTGGCATCCAGAATGGCGTGTTTGCCACTATCTCAAGTGACCTACAAAGGTCTATTTCTTGTCCTTCCCACCATAAGGCTGCTTCCAAGTGACTTCAGCTGATGTTTTCGCAGCTTTTCAGGAGTTTAAAATGATGCTTTGAGCTGTGTGCTGGCATTCAGCCAGAGCTGATGCCAGGATCAGAGCCCACAGCTTTCACTGGAAGTCTCTGAACAAGTCTTGATGTACTTTGCATCGTCAGGAGAATATCCAAAGTATTTCAGTGCAGGAAAGTTCTTTGGAATAACTTCAACACTGGAAAAAACTATGCCCTGTAATAACAAAATTGTCATGTTCATTCATTGGGTTACACCTCATGCAGTCAGCTGAGGCAGGGGTGTCCTCTGGCTCTTCACAGAGAAGAACTGTGGGCTGTGAGTATTTCGGGAAGGGGAGTACTGCCATCCATCAGTTTTGCCACTGAGCTGAGACAGGCCAGGAGGGCCATGAGCACCTCCTCTTCACCATGGTTATTAGCAACTGCTCTGTCCAGGAGGTTTTCATATTCTATTTCTATTTTCATTTTCTATTTCATATGTAAAAAACCCAATTCATGGACCCCCATGGCCTTCACCTCATGGGTCCTCAAAAGACGACAACAAATGTCAGTGTTACTGTCCTTGGATGTGCTTTACACACACACATGACCACCAGGACAGCCTGTAAGGGCACCTCTAAGTGAAGTGAGGGATCTGAGGTCACTCCAAGTTTGCAGGCAAAGACTTGGGTGGAGGTGTCCTGCAGCAATGCCTCTGTCACTGCAACTTTGGCTGTCCATGGCTTCCATCCCAGCCATCCCCTCGGCACCGGAACAAGAGGAGGCGCTTTGGGGTGGAGGAGGCCCAGCACTGCTGCCAAAAGGGACAGCAAAGAGCTGGGCTGTGCCACATTCTGCTCTGGAAACAACATGACAGATGGAGCTGACTCTGATCCTTGGAGTTTTGCTGAGAGCAGAACCTCTGGCAGATTTTCAGCATTTCAGTTGCTGTTACAAAGAGTGAGCCTTTCTAAACCCCAGTTTCTTGAGTTTAAAAATATATATATATATATCTCCTTGTTTGTATCCTGTTGACACTCGGTGTCCTTCAGGACTGTGACTGACCCTTCCCTACAACCACCACTGGTTTTGAGCTGTGCTGTCTCCTGCAATGACCTGGGCATGGAAAGAGAACACGTGCTGCACAAAAAGGGATCAGCTGTTTGTGAGAGGTCATGAACTGACCACATTTTGTAGGTAGCTGGTTGCAAGTGCTGAGGTTGTTAAACTCAAAAGCTAGAGTTAAATTCATTTTAAACGTGGCAAGAGTAACATGAAGCCTATGAATTTTTAAACAGCCGAGCTCTGGATCAATTAAAAATCTTTCAGTGCACCTCTCCAGTAACAACTTGTTTATATGCCATGTGCTTTCCCTCTCTCAGTAACTGGGTTATAATCACTCTCTTTACAAAGCTATATGTGGTGCATGCACTTGTATGGCTTGCCTGCTCTTTTTGGGCCAGCCTGACAGCTGGCATTTGGTCCTCTCATCTCAGGAGGGTCACTGCCTCACCAAGGTGGGTTTGGAGTCTCTCTGCCCTGAACAGCTGCGAGAGCAGAGAAGAGACTGAGCAACATCAACTGTGTGCCAGGAGGATACTGGAGCTGTTGGTCCTTTTTGTAATTTAAAATCCGAAGAAGCTCAGCCCTGTCTTGAGACACTGGGAAGCTCCAAAACGCTGGATTTTCCCCTTTCATGAGGCAGAACCCGTTTTGCTCCCCCACCAGCCGCAGCGCCCGACCTTTGTCTCTCCAGGGTGAGTGAGGATGTGGGGTGTGTGCTGGTCTGGAAGCTGAGACTCCAGAGGTGATGGCAATCACCTCTCACAGACCTGTGGGAGCCCCTGGTAAATGCAGCTTCCCTGGAGGCCGTGTGTTTCAGCTGGGTCTGGGTCAGGTTGGGCTGAGCAGCCACTCCAGAGTCTCCCTGTGATGGACACACAGGGAGGCTGCTGCAGAAACACTGCGTGCAATGCATCCTGCAAAAACAGCTTTTTCATTGGAAATTTAATGATTTCTTCTCTAAGTATTTCTACTGCCTGGCCAAACTAAAAGTGCCTAAAATTAGCTTCCCCAGATAAAAACATTTTTGTCATATTTGGTGCATTCCTACCCGAGCACTGAAAGCCAGCTGTTTGGGCTGGGTTACAGAGAGCAATCTGTTTGTAACTATACTGATCTGGCATTTCTAGCCCTGGAATTAATAGCTTTTTTATCTTTCTACATCCTAGGTTCATTTTTTCCATGCTAAGAGAGTGCCAGAAGAAGCATTATAAATGCTGTATAATTAAAACCAGAAGTGCCTCACAGTGAACTTAATTGTAAATGTTAATGGCATTTCTAGCAAAAGTAATACCCTGGGGGACTCATTGCAAATTAACTAAGAACTCAGTGATGTTGCTTCTATGGATTTTAATTGAATCTGTACAGTTAAAAGGAGTCAGAAGTTGGATTTTTTTCATGTCAGTTGAAATCCTCTGTAACTGGGGTCAATGACTGCTGGATAAAACCTGTGAGACCACATTCAGAAGTCACCCCTGATTCTGGTTTTTATTATCATGTAGCTTCCCTTACCAGGACATTACCATTACAACCCAGTTTTTCCATCTGCTTTTTGGCTCTACATTGGTGAAAGTCATTTGGCTTCAGGGGGTGGTGTTGGAGTGAGAAAAGAGCTGGGCTCCACTGTGAGGAAAGGGCAGGGGCGGGGCTGGTGACCTGGTGGATGGGCTGATGCCAGCAGAGGGACCAAAGGCTGGCTCTGTACATCTCAGGGCTCTGCAAGACAAAAATAGCATATTTAAAGAATGCCCACAAAAATCTAGTGGTCTCCTAATGGCTGTGCTTTGCAAATACTTCTGTGCCTGATTTTCCAGGCATGTGTGAGAAGCTTGCCCAGGGGTTTTTAAACAGAGTGTTGTTTTAGGAGACTTTGCTGTAACTGGTGAAGCCTTCCTGTGGCCCCTCCACTGAGGTGCTCGCTGCAGGGGTGGGGGCTTTGGCAGGAAGGCAGGAAATGGGAGAGTGAATAACAGCTCAGGATGGAAGATTTTCCTGTGCTGAGGGTCGTGAGGACCAATGGGCTGCAGCTGGGTTCTGGTGCCTGGCTTGTGAGCTACTGGTGGCCAAATGCCTCCAAGGAAAAGTGTCCCCTCCTGCCACAGGGCCCTTTGCTAAGCTGCTGCTGCAATGACAATCCCTGCTACTGGGGAGCGAGCCTGAGGGAGAAATCTTCTTTTAAAAGGGCAATCTCAATGCTGGAGCAGGCTGGACAAGCTTGTCAGCTAGTGCCCACTCGGCCAGCTCCTGGTTCTTGCTCCATCCATGAACAACAACCCACCCCTTGAGCCCTGGAGAGCCCTGACAGCCCCAAAGGGACAGATGTCTGCCAGGAGTGACCCAGAGCAGTGGTGGGGCAGGGAGAGGTCTCCATCACTGGCTGTAGGCCTGAGGGACCTGGCCCCATGCTTTGGCACAATCATGCCATGCTGGGAAGGGGGGCAGTGGATGTCATTCCTGGCAGAGAGGTGCTGACACATCAGTGACAGGAACTGCATGTGGCTGGAGGGGAGAGGTTGGTTCAAAGTCATAAGCAAGATTTGTTTGTTCCCAGCCAGAGCTGGTTTTGAACCAGCTGGTGGAAAGAACATCCAGGAGGGTACTTTGATTCTTTGCTAAGCTTGTTCATAGTCACCAGTGCTCCTGAAATGTCACTTGGGAAACCTCAGTGATGAGAAGCTTCTCTTTTGTGGGATTTCCACAGTCAGATGATGTGATGCCAAAGTTAGCTGGTTGATCAAAGCTTGGGTCAAGGCTAGTGGTAGAGATATGGTACAACTTGCCCTAAGATTGGGCATGCAGAATTATAAAATCTGAGATTTTTTTTTTCCCCTTTCTCAACTCCTTTTAGTGGTTTCTGGAGGAAAAGCAGTTAAGATCTGCATGAAATTTAACATGCCAGGTGTGCCCCAGTGAAGGCAGGTCCCTGATGCCTGGCTGTGTTATTAAAATGTTCTGCAACTTTACATTCAAGAGAGATGGGCACTGCATGGCTCTAGGTGACTGCTAAACCATTCTCTCAGTGAGATGGGAGCCAGAGAGGATGAAGCAGAGGACAAGCAAGAAGCAATACTCCTGTGTTGGCAGGACAGTGGGCCAAGAAACTCTCATCCGTTGGTACTTTTGCAGTGACTTTGGCCAGACTCAGTTTCTGGAGCCAGCTCAGTGTGTCTCAGCCTGCAGGCTGTGGATGTGCTCAGGGCTTAGAGGCAGTGGCACAGCCCTGGGCAGCAGCTCCCAGCACCTCTGTCCCTGCAGCCACCACTGCCTGCACTGCTGCCAGCCTGGTGGGAGCTCAAAGGTGCCCTCCTACGTGCTCTGAATCACTGCCAGCAGCTCAGCTTCTCCAGGACAGAGCAGTTATGAAAAAAAGCTTTAATTACTGGCCACAAACATTTGCAGTATTCTTGCCTTGGAGCAACTGAGCTGCAGCCAAATGGGTGGAACCCAAAGGGATCAGTACAACACTAGGCCAGAGCAGAGTTTCTTCAACATAAGCTTATAGGCACAGACCAGAAGTTTCTTTCTTGGCAGATGTAAGGTCTGAAAAATGTGTCAAGGAGAGCAGGATGTTCAGTTGGAACTTTAATAACAAACAGCTGTAATAAAGCCCAAGCTTCCTACAAGTCAAAATAAATTTGTGCTCCAGCTTACACAGCTTGGAAATGGCAGGGTGGAGAGGACCCACAAGGTGAATTTTCTCCTCTCAGCTGAACTTTGTTTTTTCTTCCATCACCTTTTCTTCTTCTCCCATCTCTATCTGGATGCCACTGCATCTTTTCATAGCAGCCAGCATTTCACAGCAACAAAAACATTTCTCCTGAGCTAATTTGCACCTACTGCAAGTGGGAGATTTTCAAAGACTGCCTTCAACTCTGGTTATTGGACTTCAGAGAGACAAACTCAGGAAACAAACTCAGGAGACAAATGGCCCATTCAACTTCAGGATCATTGGCACTCCACACTTTTGGTAAGAAGAGAAGGTAGGGCTCAGGTCAGGCCCTTGTGTAAACCTGTTTGGTCACTGAAGTCAAATCACCCAAAAATCACAGAAGACTTTTTCCTTCCCCCACGCATTTTATTTTCTTTTTCATTCCTTTGTTCATTTTGGAGACAAGCATTATAGGAAAACTACAGTAAGCTATTTTCAGGGCAGCTAGATGTTTTTTATTTGTTGGCATCCCAGTCAAATCCTGACTTGCCAAGGACATTTAGCCCTGTATCTTGATCCTGCATAAGGTCCAAGGACCACCGCCATAAAATCTGAGACCCTCTGGGTGAAAAACTTTTTTCCAATATCCAGCCTAAACCTCCCCTGACACAGCTTCTTCAGGCCATTCCCTCAGGTCTTGTCACCGGTCACCACATCATGGTTTTGATCTCAGAGTAATATGCAGTAACATACTGATTCAAGTGGGTGTTGGGCAAACTGGACAGCAAAACCCAGGGGTCTGTCTGTAAATAACACCTACAGAGCTGGGTTTGTATCCCAGGGCCATGACTTGCAAGCTCTTTGGGGGATGCTGCTGCTGAGCGATCAGCAGGACTCTGCCTGCTGGGTGCTGCACCAGCACCCACAACCATGACCTCAAAGGCTATCCCAACCTCAGCAAATACCACTAAAGTCACCACTAAACCAATCAATCAATCCCTATTCTTCAGCCACAGCATCTTTTCTACTCTGCCCTTACAAGTCTTCAGTCACACATCAGACCTGCTGGCTCCTCATGCTGAGACAGTGCCCAGATTCTGTGGATTTGCCTTTAGTAGAGAGAACCTTAAAAAGTTGAGAGGGAGCTTAGACAAGATTGAAGCAAATTATGTGTAGGCCAGATCCTAAATATAGTTGGAATACCACCCTTACTTGGCTGTGGAGTCTTTCCAAACCAAATTCTTCTTCAAATGCCTTTTTAGCTGTTGGAAATTCAGCTCGAGTATAAACCAAATTGTTTTTCCAAATACATTTCTGGAAGAAGTAAATGTGAGTATGCAGAAGGAAAACTATCCCTGTAGCTGTACATTTGGTTCTTTTACATTTTGGGAACTTGCTGCGTATGACAGAAGGCAGGAAGTGAGACTACCCAGTGGCCTCTGCTAGCAGTGTCCTTTCTGTGAGATGCTTTTAAAGCCCACACATAACCCATTCTCTCCCTCATCCTGCTTGGGTGAAGTGAGGGAACAGCTGTGTGGTGTTTAATTGACAGCTGGGGCTAAACCACAACATGCAGTTTTCAAATTGCTTCTGCAATAATGATCCAGATAGTGCTTTGGATTACCTGGAGATACTGGTGGGAGAGTGTATGTGTTAGGTTTAAGTCTATTACAGTGAAGTACAAATAGATTTTTAGTCTTTCCCAAATCTCATCCTGTCCCCAAATGTCAGATGAAATGATAACGAAATGATACCTCCCTAAACAGATTCATTTAAAGGCTTGAAAAAACAGCTGAAGCATGTCGATTTTTTTCCCCCTCAATCTAAAAAATTCAGTTTCTAAATTCTGGATCAAATTATTCTTGGCTTTCCCTCAGGCAAATTCAAGATGCCCCAAACAACTCCAATGGCACCAAGGAAAGCAGAGTATTAAGGACAACACACAAAGCAGCACAAAAATCTTGACAGTTCTATTTAAAGTGACTTTATTAAAACATTGTTAATATAAAATGTGACCAAATACAATTTCGTTTTTGTAAGAATGTTTAATAAAAACATATTCAAGAAAGAAGGAGCATCAACTCTTGTCAAAGCACAGGAAAAATCTACCAGGATAAGTAAAAAGTTCTGCAGCATGTTCTACCAGCTGGTCCCAATGTGTATGAGGGTTGAGTTAGCCGATGGAAGAGACAGGCAGCCCAGGTTCTTCCCTAAGAAGCTTTAAGGTATTACCAGAGATTTAAAGTAACGCTCCTTGACAGCAGGAGACTTTGTTTTCAGATCTCCCCAAATCAGAATAAGATTAGAATGTGCATCTTCATTTTGGATTTACTACTTGTCAGCAGCTGAATGTACAGAAAATCAGATTCACTGGTAACTGTAAACCCCAATTTTAACATTTGTTAGCTTTAAAAGGAAGGTGCAAGTCAGTATTAATCACACACCTAAGGAATTTGTGTCAAAGTTGTTCTAAGCTGTATTAATTCTGGATGCTTGTAGCAAATGCTACGAAAGAAAAAAACAGTGGTAAATTCCAGGATGGTAACAACAAATATTTTCTGAACTGCTGAGTGCAGAGATAACATCCATGAACTACAGGAGTTTGTACATCTCAGGAAAAACGTAGAGAAGCTTTCAGAAGCTATAAAAGCCTCTTTTCAGAAGCTGTTTTTCTATAAACAAGAGTATGCTGTGCCATGACTTCTACTTTGTGGCAATCTTAGCGTTTAGCTAAGGAACCTTTTAAGAAAACACTAAAAAAAGTGGAGGTTTTGGCCTTGGTGGTTCTTTTTTTTTTTTTTTTTTTTTTTTTTGTCTTTTTTTCTGATGGGGTGTGAGGGCAAGAGTGGGGGGATATGCTTACAGCATTTTCTTTGCCCAACAAGTAAATTTTAATGCTCTATCAGCATACTCTGCTTGTTCAGAGCAAGCAGCACACCAATTAGAGGCAAGGATTCCTCCAGGACATTGCAAACTCTTCCTGTAACAAGCAGAAAAAATCCTGCCGCATCCAATTCTGCACATTTAACTGCCCCTGGCACTGAACCAAATGTCAAGTGCTAATCCATGAGAAGCCTAGCACGACTATGGCTTAGGAGATGGTGACCTTCTGACAGCCTTGGCTGGGACCCATGAGAGCCCTGCGTTTTGCCTTCTACCCCAAACAAATGCTATGGGACTATTGCTGAGGTAAAGGGAAAAGTCAAACCTTTGGCATTGGAGCAGACCAGTCACTGGCTGTGCGTAGGGGAATTAAGGCTTCAAGGTGAGGTAAACACAGTGAGAATCAGTGTGTAAATCATGCTGCATTTCAGAGACAACAGATCCAAACGACAGCTACTCTTGTTCTCTACAGTTTAAACACCAAAGATCATTCAAAAACAGAACTGGAGGCAATGCTGCCAAGGGCCACCTTGAGATGCCTCTCTGCACCTTAGGAATAAATGCAACCCAGATGTTGAACACTAAAGAGGATGAACCCACAAGGAGGAAAAAGCACCAAAGTTGATGAGTCCTTGAGACGATAAGCTGCTTAAAAAACCAAGAAAGCCTCACACTGCTGTGACCTCCCACAAACACAGTGGTTTACTGACACAAAGGTAATCTACACTCCAGAAATTCTTAGTGCTGTAGTTGCAGCACTAGTATTATGAAGAGTTATGCTCTAGTAAGGAGGCAGTGAAATTGTGTTCCCTGAAGAATTTCTCCAATTCACTAGGTGTTGTCCTCTCCCTTCTATTTACCCCCAGGTCTTGAATCCAAAGACCAGAAACAACAGAAATATTTCCCCAGGTCATTTTTCTAACACTCTTAGTTATTTTAGCAGATTTGTAGGGTACAAACACAGTGTTTTTTGGATCCATCATTTTGGCAACGCCTTTGCCTTCTTCAGAAGAAAAGTGTCTTCAGTAAGTGGTACAAAAGATACTTTGAAACAGAACAAAATCTACAAATCAAAGCAAATCTGGATGCTTGCTTTTCATACTATTTTTGCCAGCTATCTGAAGTATGGTCTGAACCACTGCACGTGCAACACTATTTCTCACATGCCATGCTAGCAAGGTTTCCACTGAAAACAGCAATCTGGTCCTGCAGGTTCCATTTCTAGGATACAGAGACTCTCATTTCTGTTTCTTTAACATGTGTACAGTAACTTCTCCCATCCTCTCAATACAGTAGCTACTAAAAACTTTAACAGATATTAAAAAAATATCCAAATGAAACCACACTTCTATCACTGTTTAAAAAACAAAAACGCATACGGTATTACAAAAGTTTATACAAAGGCAACATTTAAGAGTTTGAAAGTTACTTCTAGAAAAAGACACAAATGCTAGTAAATTAACATACAAGGAGAAAGGGATTCCATTCCTTTCCCAAAATTGGTTTAATCTGTTTTGAAGTATCTTTTACCAGTTGTCTAGAAAATCAAAGCCAGTCTTCAAGATAACATTGGTTGTACTAGTCTGCAAGGAAAAAAAAAAAAAAAAAAAAGGAAATAAGATGTAGTTGTTAATCATGGTTATTACAAACTCAGTATTTGACTGCCTATCTAAAAATAATGTTTAAAATGTTGCCTGACAATATTTCAAGGTCTTCACTGTACTCTAGAATACCTAAGTACTTACACCATAAAATGCTAGACATGACATGGAAAAATACTCACAATGCCCAAAAAGGCAATTCCAGATAAAAATAAAATTATTCTTGTGGTCTGCAGGCAAAATGTTTTGGTTTTCTTCCTCATGGAAAAAAATTCATGAAGATCAATTTTTTAGACTACAGTGGGAATTGCAGAGAGTGAAACGAACACAGAAGGCAAGCATCATTAATTCAACAGATTGTCTGTTGCAATTAGAGCTAGTTGTTTCCACAAAACTACACAGATTAAACTTTGATGACAAGTTATTTACTAGGCTATCCAGAACATGCGCATTTCTTCAGTGTTAGCCATGACATTTAGGGTGATTTTAGTGTTTAGGAAGAGTATTCAAGAGGCACAGCTAAGCCTCTGGATTCTCTTCCTAGAGCCTGGCTTCCCAGAACAGGGAAGATGATCCAGAAAAGGAGAAAGGAAGAAAATTCTTATCATACATGAAGTTCTTCTCTGCTCCTCTGTTCCCATTTTCACATGGGAGGGTTTTCTCCACAGAGAGAAAAAACAGGCTTTTCAAACTATTTCAGTTATCTTGAAAACATTCACAAAGGAATTGAAACTGTTAATTTGTAAGAAAACATGATAAAGCCTTTAACTAAAATTAAAGGACTACCATGTTCACAAATTGTAGCTCAGGAAGCATTATCCCTCAGCTTCAGAAAACGATAACTAAAGACAGGGCTTCAAATACTGGAGTGGCTTAAGTATTGTTCTCTCCTAAGTGCTGCCACTTACTTCTCTTGCAACCAGCTACCTCACCCTGCATCTTTCTGGCTTTACATCATCTTGTCTGGAATTCAAACAACCACAGTTGGGAAAACAGAGAAAAGGCTGTGTGAAGTGCTGAAGGTGTACAGTAATGTGTCAGGCCATTGCCAAAGTAATGCCACAGATTTCAAAACAGAACTGCACAGCTCTGCTTGAAGTACCACTCCTCTTCTCTACTTCACAGTTCTCAAGCTTTTGATCTCTTTCCTTTTTTTCCCTCACTGTATCATATCCTGCTGTTCCCTTTCTTTTCTCACAGATCAGCATCTGCTTTTTAAAATAGCTTCAATTGGCTATTGAGCTGCTTAAGGTTATTTTTTGTTGTTGGGTTGTTTGGGTTTTTTTCATTAAAAAAAACATTGAGAAGGCTAATTCTGGAAGCTCATTCTATTTCTATTTTGGACTTTAAGAGAACACACATTTGAAAGCAGCACAGCTGCCTGGGACAAAGCACTGAGAAGTGGCTGTCAGGCTACTGCTTGGAACAGCTGAGAACTAGTTCACCATTCACCACTATGCTGTGCGTACCAGTAAAGTATCCTAGACCCTAGCTCACCTACTTTTCAAGTTTAAAAGCCTACTCTTTCCATTAAGTGTTTTGATTTAAAAAACAAACAAACAAACAAAAACAAAAAACAAAACCCAACAAACCAAAACTCCACAATCTGTTTTATTTGATGCAGCAACTTGCTAGGTAGCTTGCTATCAATTAGCTACTTGGTGCCTTGTCAGCATTTCTGGTGTTAGATTTAAATTGTGCCTTTATCCTACGTGTTAAAAAGTACTTAATTGAAGTTAACATGTTAAACAGACTGTTAAATAATACTTCTTCACATTTGAAAGACAGAAAGTGTGAGCTATGCTTAGTGCTTTTTGGAGTCCCTAATCTTCCAGAGTGGCCCTGCCAGATTTTAACGCTCTCTACAGTTTTTAAATATAAGGCCAGTGGGTACAGCAGTACTCACCTGTCCAGGCATTTGTGGGTCTGTAAGTATAGTGCCATCAGTATCTTCCTTGTTTGTCCTAGAAGATGCCAGATCCTGTGGTGGATCAGGAAGAAAGAAGTCATCAAGGGAAGTAGTAGGGAGTTGAGTAGGTCGAGGTTTCTCCCACTCGAGAGATACAGAAGGTAGGCTGGGGGCGACAGACTTCTCTGGTTTAGTTATGCTGGGCTTCTCAGCTTTGGTCACCTCCTTTGGAGCAGACTCCTGTCTGTAAAAAGAGGGAAGGGGCTTTTCTCCTTTCTCCATGGACTTGATCTGGCTGGGGGTCAGGGACTGGAATTCAGACTTGTCTCCTTCAAACTTTGAGCGCTCTGCGTTTATCTTCCAGAAGGACGACTCCTCTTCCTTTCTGGGTGCTATCAACCCATCAGAGCCAGGGGTCTTACTGGCCTGGGAAGATTTAGGGACTTGGACACCAGGTGCTGCTTTAACAGGCTGCCTCTGTTCGCTCTGCAGCTGGGCACCACCTTGGTCTTGTATGGAGAGAGAGGCAACGCTGAACTCCATCTGACTCTGTTCAGGGACAGAAAAACAGCATTTCAAAGCCCTTCACACAGATCCAGCTTTGACTTTCTGACCCCGGTGCATACAGGTAACACCTCAGGCCACTGCGAGACAGCTCTCAGACAACAGATACCACAGCAAAGCTTACTTAATTTCTCCATAAATGTTTATCTTTGAAGTTTCACAAAAATAATGATTTTTAAAAGTCTGAACTGCAAGCAAATATAAAAGTCCCAGGCCTGCTGCAGAGGAGACAGAAAGTAATTGTATTGGAATTACTCAGTGCCATCTAAGGCAGCAGTGCACACACAGCATGCACAGCACTGAAACATTAGAATAGTGGCACTAAAACATTACAACAGCTGCAAATGCACTTTGAAAGTCAGAGATGTTTTACATGAAAATTTTAAGCAAAAAACCCCTTTAGAGTGTAGTCTAAAAGGCAGTCTTTGTAGTTGATGGAGTAGTCTTGGAGATTGTAGTCTTTGGAGTAGATGGCTACATGTCCATCTACTTCCAAGATAAAGGATTAGATGTGATGGGTATACATAGGTAAGTAATTTTATAATTCTAATGCCCCTCTGAAGGAAGAAAAATAACTCCAGCAGGACCAGTTCTTCACCTATTTCAGAGCCCTGGTTTGTTTTCACTTGCAGTGCAGAGACAGCTGTACCCATTTCTGAGAGGTAACACTGGGCCAAGGAAGCAAGTGATCACATTTAATGCATAAAAAAAGTCTTACAAGTCATATAAAAGTGAAGAGTACTTCAAAATGTTTGTTTTACTTACCACCACTTCAGTCAAACAAACAAAAACAAGCTAGACACTCTTCAGGCTAATAAGAGTTAAGTGTTATTACCCTCTGAGAAATATATAAGCATATGTGCAAGGAAAGAACAACCTAATATACAGACTTGTGCTTCTAAAAAGGAACAAATAATGTGAGGGAAAAAAAATTGCCTCTACTGTTAAAGCTATGCTGTTGTCATCATGGGCATGATTGGGTTTGAAAAAAACTCAGAGGACTTGTAGCTTTTGCTACAAATGGTTAAAAGGTACTTTGGAAGGTCATTGCAAATTTGTGATGTTTTTTCACCATTCTACTTCATTGCCCAGCCTTTCCTGAATAAAACTGCAATAGCATCTATGGGCTTCAGTCTAAAACAAGTCCTAGTTGCATATCATTTTCACTGAAGTGTTTGATCTTGAGTCCTACAGTATTGTGCATGTTAAGTTCAAAGGGACTCCAGATCTAGCAGGACTCACACGCTTAGTAGTTAATATTCAGAAACTTCTCATCAAAGAACAACTGTTAACCCAGCAACTGATTATTTATAAAACAATTTTTTAAAACAGTCAGCAGCTGACTATGCATAATTTGATTCGTGGACTTAGATCTGACCTTTCTAAAGAATTAGATGCATCATTTTTCCAAGGCTGTAGGCAAGAAAGCACCAAGCTCTGTGTTTTCATGGAGAATATACTTACTGCACTATCAAAAGATGCAGAACACAAACAAGCTGCAAGCAATTATAGTTCAGCTAGAATAAGGTGAGTGCAATGATACATGCAAGTCTTACCAAACAACTCAACACCCCACCCTGCCTGCAAAAAACTATGAGGACAAAACCTTAGTGCTCTGATTTATTTTTTTAAACAAGTCATGATGTAAAATTAAGAGCAGGATATTTATCTGTAGATAAATTTTGCATAAACAAACCCGAGATGCAATGGTGTTGAGGATTATTTACAGTGACTGCCATTCCCTACATTAAAATATAGGGATTTATTTCCCTAAGCTCATTTGGCAGTACTACTGAATAGTGATTTACCACCCTGAAGTTAAGATGCTTTAAGACTTTAGAATTGATAAAATCCCAGCTTAAAAAAAACCCCCACAACACAATATAAAATAGACCTGCAATTCCCCAGCAGCCAAGAGAAAAAAAACAAAAGACAGATTCTAAAAATCAAAGACAGGTTTAAAAAATTATCCATCTTGACTTAAGTCATGCAAAACTTGTCATGTAGGCATTAAAATAGTGCTATTTTATGTCCTGCAGCAGTCTGCTGTCTTCTGAATAGCCTGTCCCTAGGGCTCACACTAGGGATGACAGTAGCTGAGGGCCATCACAGCAGCAGTCACTTTCAGTAGAATGATTCCTTCACACCCCAGCCCAAGGGAGAGGGAAGATCAGTGCCCAGAGTGTAGAGTGGCCATCACAGCCCCCAGGTCCACCAGGACAGTGTTGGAAATAAAATCCAGGAAAAACATCGATGGAAGGGAAGTATGGGTCTGTTAAAACAAACATTAGAACAAGTAAACCAACAAGATGGCTCTGCATTTCAACAGCAGCCAGCCAGACAAGCAAAGCCAGGCCTTCTGAGAACTTCCTAGGCTGTGGAGCTAAAGCCACTGACTGCAGCGATATTTTATGTTCTTTTTTATGGGTCAAAATACCAGCTCAGAGATGTGGTTTGGAAGTGGCACATCGCTCCTAGCACAGAGAAGAGCGTGGCACTGCAGCAGCACTTCAGGCAGCTGTGCCTTTCCAACCTGCCCGTGGAGGCATGCTCTGGAGAGGATGTCCTCTCTGCCCTCTGCGCAGAGACCACAGGGTGTCCCCATTTCAGAAGACAGCACCACCTGACACTTGACATTGCACATCTGTCTCACGGTATGTTTTGGAGATCAAACAGTTCGTAGCCTGACACAGAATAATCCAAATGAAAATACTTCTTCAGGAGTTTTGGTTCTCCCACAAGGAAGGCAAAGAAGACAAGACTACCCCGACAGGTTCTGAAAGCACTGTGTCTCAGCATGATGTAAATACAGCTCCGGGAGGTCACACAGATAATTCTGCTTCTAGCACTTAATTCCAGAAGCCAAGAACTTCCGTGGACCAGTCACAAGATATTCTGTTTTCCCTGAAATATATATAATGCTTCTATTTGACTTCTGAGGTTATTTAACATATCTAAACCCCTAAGAAATGTAGCTGACGGAAGAAAATGATTAATAGGCAATATCTTTCCAGTCAAAAAATTGGCAATAGAACACCCTCCCCCGCAAGGAAAAAACCAACCAAACAACAAAGCAGCAGCCTAAGTAGGAAGATAATTTCAGAGATGGAAAAGGCCCATGTGTGAAACACCCTATGCTGACATCTAAGCAATGAGTAGTACTGTACACTCTAATGAGTCACTAGACACTACAAATGTGATTTTAATTAGAGTTCTGCTCTCAATTTCTTACATCAGATTGCAAATTGGCAATTGGTTGCGTCAGCAGAAGGAAGGAAACGATATTTAAAAGACAGCAACCACCCCCTCCCTCTCAAAAAATGTCCTTTTCTTTTAGGTTAGCCAGCCATGAGACTATCTGGATGCACATCTCTCCTGGCCCCAGCCAAAGTTAGGGTAGCAGCTCACCTGTGAAGGTTTGCCTTCCCCAGGCTGGGGCAGGGTTGCTGTGAGCTGCACCTGCAAAAAAAGCACTCAGAGGTAGAACTGCACTTGTGCCACTACCAGCTGCCACCCTGGGCAGGCAAACACTGAACAGTGGGGTGTGATTTCATGGTCAAAGTGAATTGCCTTCCAGGCACAGTCTGGGATTCTGGAGAGAGGGTTTCAGTTTCCCACTGCTTCCATTGATTTTGTATTACTTTACACGAGCTGCAGTTTCTGTATGTGTAATTCCCCATCTGAGGAATAAAACAAAAATATTTTCTTTTTCCTACCATCTGTCCAAATGGTATTTCTGGGAATTGTTCAGCCCAGAAAGTCTCAAGAGTTTACAGACAGACTAGTACAGTCCCAACTGTAATTTCTAGAAATTACTGGAATTCAAATAAAAGCTATTAACAGCAGTAGTATTTTCAAGATATTGCATGAACAAGTCTTTCTCAACACATTAAGAGAGGGGGGGAGAGAGTGCATGTGAAAGCATCCACAAAGAAGTATTTTGAGGTAAAGCAAACCTAGAACTCTGTGTTCTTTTCAGTCTTACCCTGCGGTCTCAGACCACTGCAAGGGTTTAAATAAAGGATGTCCTGTCTTGATCATTTTTCTCTATCATAAATATAAATGATACTATAAATTGCAGGTTTTAGGAGGTTGCATGTCCATTTTTCCTTAAAAAGACCATATGAAGGTATTTAGGAATTTTGTTTATTGGATTAAAATTTTAGACCAAACTTCAGTCTCAAGGCAGCAATAATCCCCTAAATTGTAATAGTGTCTGTATATATATTCATGGGAAACAATGTATGCTGAAAGAGAGGCACCAGACACTGAGAATGTCATGATTTAATAATACTGTATGAAATCAGGTCTCAGTTCACAAGTACGTATTAAAAACAAGATGACCACAAAGAACCCAGGAACTTTTAAAGCATCTTATTCACTCATCAGGAATGTGTAGTATTTTACTAAGCAGTCACGCAAATACAGCCAAAACAAATTGTTTTGCTTGGCAGGCTGAAAAATCCAAATTGTTGAGACAAGACTACAGAAACACTGTCAAAAGCAACTTGTTTTAAGCACAGCCTGATAAATGCAGAGGTAGGAAAGCCAACTTTAAAAGATTTAGAAGATGACTTTGCTTTGCTGAATGGACAAAACCAAAATAAATATAGAGCCCCAAGTAGCTGCAGTTTTTGCTTTGTTTCCTGTACACACCGTGGGTGTTTTCAGGATCTTTTCAGAGTCAGAAAGAAATCCTTAGGTCAGCAGAGGCAAATTGCAAGGGCAAAAAATAGAGCAAAGCACTCAAAACCAATCTAAGTAATTTTAGTCCATACAGAAGGACAACGCCAAAGTTATATATTATGGACCTTTGGAGGAAATTCCATTCTATACTCTGCTGATATGAACTCAATCCAGTCTGCCACTGTTCCTGGCTAGCTTGAGCAAGCTTGTACTGACAGTGCCTGGTTTTATGCTCAAAACCAACACAGATTGATGCAGGCAACTGAATCCTTACACTTGGCCATACAGAATAAAACAAACCTTGAACATAAACAGCTTCTATTACCACAAGTTGGGTTTGGTGTTTTTTGGGGGGTTTTTTTGTTTTGTTTTGTTTTTTTTCTCTTGAGAACTAACAGTCAACAGAAGTTTTACAGCACTGTGTTTTAAACACGTGTAGTCTAAATCAAAAAGGGAAGACTAATCTCAAATTCTCAGGGATCACTCTCCTCCCAAGGAAGCACTGCCATTTATGCCAGCTTGGTAAAAATAATCATACCAAATTATAGCTTGTAACAAACAACTATAATATCATGCTGCTAAGGAAGGAAGGAAAAAATTCTCTTCTGCCACTGTTTTCCTATTTAAAATAAAACACCAACTAGGGCTTGTACAAAGAAGAATACTGAAGACTGCCTCAATTTTAGATAAAGGAAACAGTTGGTAAAGCATGTTTATTACAAGTGGAACATGGTTGTTTTCTTCCTAAATCATTGCTGGGATTAGATCACTTCTGTACCAATATAATTAGGGAATTCAGACAGGGAGGCAGCAACCACGTTATTGAAGGGACTGAAGCTTGTCACTTCCTCATTTTGCATTTTTTTTTTGGTTTGGTAATTTTAAACACACCTCAGAGGCTTCTTTTTTCAACAAAAACCTTAGGGCCTGTTGAAAATAGAAGAGAGTCGGCAACTATTCTACCTGTATCAAGAAAAAGAAATCTTTAGATATGCATGTCTCAATTTAAAACATTTGGAATAAAACCTATTTTCATTAATAGCACGAATCAGAAATAAATTGCAATTTATTCCCATGCTGCTCAGTGCATTCCATGTATTAACTGAGGTGGCAAACTGAAGTATTTTCTGCCCATTACTAAATTAATTAATCCCCCCCCCCAATCTAAAACCACAAAACACATAAAGTTCCGAGTTCAGGAAGAGTTGCAGAGAAATTTTACTTCCAAGTTTAGGCATGATTCTTGTTTTCCATTTATATCTTGAGGTCCATGCTGAGTTTCACTGAATTTTCACTTCAAACAAACCAAGAAACCTCAAAGGCTAACCCCAGCCAAAATGTCATCTTTCATCTCACGTAAACCTGAAGCCATAAATAGAATGCCCTGAATTCATAAACCTGGCTAGAGCTCCAGCTAAAAGTGTAACTCACATTTCAAGACATGTCATGTCCATGAGGGCTCCACCCATGAACCAAATCACTCCCTCCAATTCAATCTTTAGTTTTAAAATGTCAGCCCATTTGCAGTGCCAAGAGAACTCACCACTTCCCAAGTTTTCCAAGAAATGTTATCGTTATCTACTAAAAATATTATTTTAAATGCTGTCTAACAGCTAACTCGGCAATTTACATTGTAGCTCCACTTTCTTTGCCTTGTTTGAGGAGTTAAAAATAAAAAGGTGAGACAAGAAATACTCATCTAAAAATAGTGGAGATATTCAAGCAAGTGTTTGTTGTGATATGAATGACTGCAGCCATATCGCGCATTTGTGTTTAAAGTGAGAACACAGAAAGTTTACTTGTGACACAAGTGAATTTATCAAGCCCTTCAATAGTGTTCTGCACAAAATGACTGCAATTCAGTACACTGTTCTCTGGGTAAGTTTGACTACCATGGAAGCAGGGAATCCATGGAACTAACTACAATGAGAAAAAATTGTCCATACTTTATCAGCTAGAATCCCCACTGGCACCATTGTTACAGCTGAGAGCCTTCAGCCTGGGAGAATACATGCCCTTCCCTCTTCTCTACACTTCTTGCTACTCTCCCAGTTTCCCTCATGTTAATTACAGAAAAATAAACTAGCAAAATGAGTATTTTCTGTGTCTCAGTGTTAAAAGAAAAAAGAGCCTATTGGTTTTACTGATTTACATCTCCACTTTCTCCTGCTCTGCAAAAGCCCCGTTCCCTTCCTTGGGTAAGCCAGAGCACATTCATGCATATTCAGGCAATAACATGCTAAAAACTGAAAACAAACAAAAAGCTCTGCATTAAAGGGAGATGAGGGAGAAGAGTATTGTGGAAAGAACAATCCGTCATGGGTAGAGCTCAGGGAATGGAAAGAGCCAGACAGCCTTAAGTAAGAGTGGGAACAGGTCTGGCTCACAGGACATTGAACAATGCATTACAACACACCAACCTTCTTGAACAGCTCAGTCAGGTTTCCTCACGTGGGACCACTTGAGTCAGGCTACTTTTTCCTCAGCTGCTACCTCATTAAAAATTGCCTTCCAGTGTTACCTCATAAAAGTACTGGTTAGAGAAGATCAAAGATTAAAACCAAAGCATGATCTCCACTTCTGAAAAGGAGGAGTCAGCAGTGGAAGGATTTAGTTGAAAGACTGATCCAAAATGAGGCACTGGGGAAAAGCCAAAGGGAAGGATTCACAGGAACTGACCAACCCATACTCCATGAATCCAGACAAAATGGATTCTCTAGACTTTTGCTAATGAAAAAGCTCATGCAACTTTTCAGCTTACAGCTCTGGCACAGCTTTTACTTCTGGTCAGCAAAGAGGGAGAGGAGAAAGAGGGAAACACAGCTGATCAGCCACAACAATTACTTCCAAAACAACTTTTCCCCCTGCTCACTTTTCTCTTCAGTGATCACACAAGTGTGTTCCTCAATTCATTACAGTAAAGGATGAAACTAGTGCATTTATCCACTTGGTCTCATTTTGAGACACCAGGAGGAGAGTAGAAATACCCTTCCATCAGCAAGCAATAAACCACAGGCTGGGTTTAAAAACACTTCAGTAGACATACAAGCATTAAAAAGAAAAGAGGACTATCAGTTAAAGAGAAAATCCATTCAAGTTGCAGATGCATCTCATCATGCATCACTAGTCAGTACATTATATGAAGGAGTATCTCTAGGAAGTTCAGGTATTCAGAACTTACAAAATCTTATCAAGACAGAGCTTAAAAATATGATTATGGCTGCCACATTCCCAATCCTGAGGTTTTTGTGTTTGGACCGATAAGCGAGAAAGACAACACTTCTGTCTCCAATGTATTATTTATTTCACCTTACTGTCAATGAGGTCAACACTTCTCTGGCATTTTTTCCTTTCTTGGGAGCTTCACCCAAGTATATACACATTAAAAACCTCTTCAATATTATACTAAAAGCCAGTGTCTGCTTCTTCTAAGGGTCTTGTAAGACAAGGCTTGCCTGAGTGACCAGGTTTCCGCTGCAGGAAGTCCTCCCCTGTTCCTGAACCATCTCAGCTTTTAAAGGAGTTTTAAGGCAAGTGAAGACTGGGATTGGTTTCTCTTAAGCTGCAGCACTGCAGGCTGCCAGGACCCAGGAGTCACATCAAGTTATAGGTTAATCAGCTTCTGCAAAGCACAGATGGGGTGCAGCTACAGGCAGTGACCTTGAGCAGGGAGGGATAAATCTCAGGTCAACTGGATTAATTTAGTATTCACTGGCATTTCCAAATAATTACTCTGCATTAGGCTAAGATTATATTCATAAGGTCGTATATGATTATCTACATAGTTCAAGGGCAAAAAAAAAAAAAAAAAAAAGAAATGGGGAGCAGGGCAGTAGCAGCTTTCTCTGGCAGATAAAGGCAAAAAACACAAAGTCTGAAATGTGTGATTAAATTAACATGCTGGCCATACCCAGTTGAGAAAGACAATGAGCTGTGGTTTTGCTCCCAGAATTTCTCCAACAAGAAGTAAACTTGATTTCCCACCACACATATGGCACGACCTCACAATGCAGGTTCAGAAAGATGGAGAACTTTGGCTCTGTGTTAGCCATATGAGAATCCCATCATAAATAATGCTTTGACAAAATACCAGAGGTAAAATGAGGTGTAAAAGAAACCCCAAACCAACCCACCACAGAAAAATATGTTATTTTTCTAAGGAGCCTTTTGGAGAGGAAATAATATAATGCTTTTAGCATGCTCCTAGGTTAACAAGTTTCACTACATTTGCCCTAAGACAACATTCTAGTTCATAATAAAAAGATGAAGTACTAGACAGGCTTTCAGAAAGAATCCAGTGAAGTTTTGAGATATCTGCACATTCCTCACACCATTTTCTAGCTACTTTACTCCTGACTTCAAAAGTGAAATGCAGCTATGTTTATACAGTATCTGAGACAAGGGTCTTACTAAATATGGAAAGTTGATTTAAAAGTTTGCAACAAAAAAATCAAATAATTTGTAATGAATTGCTTTTACACCTGCACTCAAAGCCAGAACATTAGCTCATGAAGTACATTTTGTGTTTCTCCTGATGTAAATCAAAGCCTACCAGTCCTGTTTCATTTCCAGGATGGTCACTTTATACAGCTTGCATAGAATAAGATTGACATTAATCTATCAAGTATCAAAATTAAGACAATAAATGCAGAAGTATAAAATGACAAATCAACATAAAAAAAAAAAGCTGTTTATTTACCTTCGTTTCCCAGGAGAACGGAGCTGAGTGTTCATCTTGCCAAGTTATATCCTGAAATAAAATTCAAGAATGACTAAAAATCAGAAGACCAGCTTCATCTTCTCAGAAGCATCACACAGATGACACTGCTGGAACTATAACAACCACTGCTACAGAACTGACAATAAAGTGAAAGCACTGCTTAAAGATGGCACTGATTACATTTTAAGACTGACTGAAGGCAGGTCCTCTGAGGGGAAGGTTATCAATACCGTACCAATTTAATCTACAAAATATATGAAGGTTTAACCTGGTCTAAATCTCCCAAAATGGTTTCTCCACAAATAGCTTTAAAATGTATTATATTTCCAGTTTTCTACTAGGCATTTCTTTGGTAGTCACTAGCAACACACAGGGACAGAAACAACGAAAGGAGAAGGGGCCTTAGGGATATCAAGCCCCACATGCACAACCAGGGGGTCGTGGGGCAGTGAAACAGCTGTGTGGCCACTGGGCCAAGCCACAGCTGGATCCAGCCCCAGCAGGACACATCATTGCACCACGTCAGTGATGGCTGCTCTGGAATAAATATTTACTGGTGTTGAAGGAGCCACACGGCATCCACAGCACAAAACCCAAAATCCACTCTTCCAAGAAGCTGCATTTCTGAAAATAATCCCAAACTGAGAAATTTAAACAATCTCTTCACACTAGGCATGCCCCCCAGAAATACATGCAGCCCACACTGAAAATGAAAGGGTGGAAAATAATTTGAAAAATGATCGTTGTTCATATTTGTTGAAGAATTACAACAACATGATTGCATTTCTATTCTTAGTCGTGGCTGGGACTCGTTGGTACATTGGATGGTCCCACAAGTAGAGGCAGTGAGCTGCTCCCTCCATCCTGAGCAGGTCACTGCTTCTGGACACGCTGGCACGCCAGGGAAGGAACAGGATGGAAACACTGTATGGAAAGGAAAAGGCCAGGAGTAACCACGCAGGATTTTCACACTCCTGCTGTTGAAAGAATAACAGAACTCAGCCATGTTTTAACACAACACAGGAACCCCACATTCTACTGTGGCTGCTTTTTTCTTATTTCTGGTCTCTGCCTTTCTAGAAATATATTTCTCAGACATCTGATAATATTCTCCTGATCTAGCCTCTCATTTCACTGCAGGCAGATTTTTATGGCCAAGAGCTATGAGATCATGATATGAAGTGTCTAAAACCATCTTGTAAACATAAAAACATGCCATACTCCAACTATCACTCATCTGTGAAACACAGGGTTTCTAGCAGCAAGGTATTTGTGGTATACCTGAGGGTGATCCCATGCTCTTAAAAAGAACTTGCCTGACAGAGCTCATCTAAGAGGAAAGGCCTAGGCTCTGCTTGATCACATATTGTGGCCAAAAGGAAATTTAGTACAGGAAGTTTTTGCCAAGAACACAAATGTAATACAGATTCTCTCAATCCAGGAAACAGATTCTCAGATGTTCTAATATTTAAAGGAAAACACGGAGCAAAAGTCTGCTTTTTAGTACCTATCAGCACTTGCACTGTGGGGTGCTGCTGTTGGCATGGAAATGCCACATCACTCAATGTGTGATGCCTGACAGCAGGTATGTCCAATTATTTCAAACTCCTTCTAGGACAATATCCTTTGCCTCTGAAATGCAGCTGGCACTTCACTTCTGAAGCATGCATGAGAGAGGAATCACGGCCCAGAAGGGAAGAGAGATGGGAAAACCTAACCATTGGATTGAGTCTCACACACAAGGCTGGACTATCACACTTCTGTCTGCATGGGGTCTGGATAAATCAGGGCTTGACTTCAACCACAGCAGTAAAGGACAGAAGTGAAGTCCAGAGAACACTGTAACACTGCTATGTGCAGTCACAGCACCTAAAAAATGTGTAGCCACAGCTGCCAGTGGGTTTTATCTAGAGAGTTTAAAGGAAGCTCTGTCTTCTTGCCATTTACAGGACAAGCAAAGCAGCTAGGGACCAATTTTAAACTTGAAAGTGAGCTAAGTTCATTCAAGACATCCAGTTCTTTATTTTGCTGTATTTGAGGCAAGAGAAGACAGCACTGGAAGAGACATCTCTACCCAAGGCTCCCTGCACACCCTCAACTCAGCAATGACACCGCTGCTGTGAGCCAGCCCTGATGACAAAAGGCTGACCACAGAGGGATAAAAAAGCAGCATGGGCAAGGCAGAGTGAAGGTATGAGGCTGTCATGCAGCAGGATACATCATTCCCTGCAGGACAGAGCAAGTCAGCCTCCCACTTCATAGAAGCTGATGCCTTCCCAACCATCATTGCCCTTGTTGGCACCACAACTCGTAACCTCGACCTCCAGCACAGGCAAGCAAAAAGCTCCTGGAATGAATTAATTTTGGTAACAGTTGTTAAAATTTCTGGTCAGAGATCGCATCTAACAGTTTCATATATTATATAAGATGGAAGTATTTAGGCAGCAGTTCCTTAAAAGAAAAGGATCACTTTTCTTTTAACTTAAAAAGATGGCTCATTGTATCTTGGGCTGTACAGCCCAGCACACCTCAGAGCCAGCAACTCTGAGGAGCTCTGTCCACATTCAAAAGACCTTCCATGGCATCTAGCAAAGAATAAAATGGGATAAGACATGGTTGGAGGATACAAACCTTCAAGCAATTGATGGCTGTGGTTATTTGAAGTGTACTTGGGGCTAGGATGAAGCAGACAGTTGACAAGTTCTGCCCATTTTCAGAGAAGAGAAGGAAGTTTGTGGCCTCCACCTCATGTCTTTTCACACAGAGAACATGCAGAGGACCAAGTGAAAAGATGGGATAGTGTTGAACTATGTCATGCTATCTAAACTGCCTGATTCATGTTTGTCACCAACAAAACATGAGAAGTAACTTTGATTTTTTTGTAGAATAAACAAGTTCTTACATGCTTGAAGAAACTGGGAGCAAAATAATCAACTATTTCAATAATAACAAAGGTGAATTATGACTGGAAATTCTAGAGAAAAAGACTTCAAGGCTATTTGTCATCAACATAGATTAGAAAAAATCCATATCTGATCAGCTTTTGTTTTCAGCACACAACAATGTCTTCTTCCAGAAAGAAGACAAATAAATAAACTTTTGTTCACCAGGGTTTAAAAAAGAAGCTATTTGTAAGAAATGGGGCCTCATGCAACATATTTCAAAGCTGAAAAAGACGAGTGAGAAAGAGAGGGAAAAATCTGGTCATACACTTGACTTCAACAACCAGCTGCAAAATATATAAAAAAGAATCACAAATTACATTTGCTATATGTAGTCAGCTTGCTGCAAAACAACATCTGAATTTCAAAATGAAAGACACTGGTAGAAGTGTGCCCATGTGTCTGACATGAGCATTGTTCAGCACAGCTGACAGTGACTGGGCAAGACACAAACTCACCAATAAATGCTTCTCAGAAGTGTTATTAGAACAGGATTTGCTGGTTATTGAGGTTTTACTGCACTAAAAAGCTGCCTTTAATTTTGGGGTGTTTAAAAAGCACAACTCTCTAACAGGCCAGACTTAAAAGTTTTTGCTATTTTGATTATTTGTTGCTTTGAAGCAATTTTAAGAAGGGAGGTAAAAGGGTTGATCCTTTGCTTGGTGCCAAAGTTCTTAAGGCTAAGCAAAACAAAGGCAGGTAAGTCAAGCTTTCCTCTTAAAACACAATCAATGAAGCTAACCAAACTCTCTTACCTGTCTTTCCTCCACATAAAATGTTTACCACTTCCTAAAGCATATGACATTTTTTCCAATGAAAAGTTTAGTTATTTCATATCCAACTCTTTTACTGCTCAAATACTGAGTGTCCATTCAAAGGAAAAAAAGAACTAAAAAATAAAGGAAAAATCAGACCTTGACTCCTTATGTGTGTTACATACTTATGGATAAAGAGAGATGGTATTAAGAGAACAGTAAGAACTTCCTGTAAACTGAATATCTAAACTATCTTTCACTGACTCAGAGAGAACTCAGTGGCATCAACTGACACCAAATCAGCTGTATTAGCAAAGGCTGGCCACGACAGCGGGCAAAGGGCCCCTCACATATTGCTGGTTTTCCACCTATTCCCCTCATGTTTTACGGCACATTTCAAAAATAATCCATCTATATTACATTCATGCTCAATCTCAGCTTGTATTCCCAGATTTCTCTCTGCTCAGTTAACCTTTATTTCTACCACTATGGGCATTAGAATGAAGAAATTCTAAATGGAGAAATGCCAGGAACTGGAGGCTTGTTGGGAAGAGGAAGCCCTGTTGCAGCATCCAAAAGTCCTCAGTCAGAAGGCTTGAGCTGTCTAGACACAGAAAATTATGGTGAAGCAGCAAACAGAACAAAACTTATTTCATTGGGGTGTGAAATGATGCTGTTAGCCTAATTCTCTTCCAAAACTGTGTTCACAGCGCCTGCAGGGCTTCCGCTACCAACTCCATGACTGGTGATGCTGCAATGAGGATAAGATGGAAGAGAAAGAGCAGTGACTCTAGGCATTTGCTAAGAGTCACACATGGTGCTGCAGTGCTCTAGCTCTATAAAATGACTGGATCATGGCTACAGGATGCCATGGTCCTGTTACTGCACGTCTATGTTCTGTAACACCCTGCCCACACAGCCAACATACTCAAAGGTGTTTTGAAAATGTAGGAGATTTTTATAGTTTGAGAACTTACAGTCCTGAGCTATGAGTTCAGGAGATAAATTTGGTGTTAGAAGAGATATACAGGAAATGGTGGGGGTGAGAAAGAGGGAAGCAGCTGTCCAGGGATCCAAGACCACTACATATATCCTCTGGACCACCTTATCATAATGGTTATTTGCATGAAAATGGGACTGAAACAGTGAGAGGCCAGGACAAGTAAATCAGTATCTTCAGTATTTATCCTTGGCTTGCTTTCTACCAAGTCGTCCAAAGAACATGAGGTGAAAGAGATCAAATTTCCATGCTTAAGCAAGCACAGGTAGATCACTACAGATTTCAACATCAGTTAACAGGGAAAATGAGCTGTGGCTGGAAACATGAAACTTTTGGAGCAGGTATATCAGCAAGAACATCAACAGACCAAAACACTCGCACGGAAAGGGCTGCAACATCCACAAGTGATTCTGAGGCATGTGGGCTACTCTCCATTTCCTTGCCTTAGGATACCAATAGCCAGGGAGAGCAGCCAGGACCAATCCAACCATCCTGGGCCCATGGTGCATGCAGCAGCTGAGCCTCGCTGAGGCAGCAGGGGCAGAGCCCCCTGAGCTGCCTGACCAGGACACAGAGGTAATAGAGCTCTGCAGGACAAGCATTGCAAGCCTGGGATGTTGAACTGAACCGGCAAGAGACCGGTGGCGGTGGCTCTGCTACAGCAAGACAAGGAGGAACAATTTGTCAGCCAGGGCGAATGTCCAGCAATCAGATCGAATGCCAGCAGGGGAGCCAGGGGAGAGGAAGCTATCAGATGAAGAGCCAGGAAAGGCTCCAAGGCTCAGTAGCGCAGTTGGAAGAACTAAAATGGAAATGAGTGGAATCCCTTTTCTTTGGAGAAACAATTTATATTAACTTCTGCTTAGAAGTCAAAGAGGAAGTCAGTTGAGGCAGATGCCTCCAAAATTAAACACTTTGTATCAAGTATTTGGATGAACCATGCCTTCTTTGGTTAATGGCTACGGAAACGCCAACACTATGCATACTGTAACTATATTTAGGGAGAGGAGGGGAAAGAAAACTATTTGCCCAGTTTCAGATGGACTCTCTAGATGCTTTAGGAAATTATAATTTCCACACAGCGCAGCACAACAGCCTACAACATGCTTGCTTTGCTTCCAGATCCACATAATTCAAAGCAGAAAGCACAGCAGAGCTCTCTGAGGCTAAGAAAACTGACCATATTTATTTTCCACACTCTTTAAATTCTTTCACAACTAACTTCAGATTTAAGTTTTTCAAAGGTTGCTTGCACAATCAAATTTGTTGTCTTGTGTCCTTCTACACCTCTCTTTGGCCATTACTATCAAATATTTATCTAGAATTTTGGGTATCATGAACTAGACAAAACTGAGCTGCATCCTATGCTCTCTAGCTGTAGATACAATGTGCGTGCAGCACAGCATCACACTTTCCTGACAGGGGAAACACAGGCAGCAGGCACCTGGCACAAAGCCGGTCGGGATCCATGATGCCCAGTATCAGTGTGTCCCACATGCTTCCTAGAAATCCCATTGCAAGGGACATGGGAGAGAAGGCTAAAAGTAGCACTGCTCTCTTTAAATTGGATTGATGATTACAAATGCAGAAGCACTTTTTTTTTTTCCTGGTAGAAGCCACATAACTTAATTAACAACAGGTGACTTAAAGTTATTATATGGACAGAGCGAAAGAAACCAGCTCTGTAATCATACGAGAATAAAAGAATAGAATAGAAATGTAAAAGAATAGAAAGCAAAGGGAATCAGTACACTGAATAAGAGACACAGTATCTGAAGAGTACTGTCAGGTCTCTTCAAGCATTGTTAGACCTTCCTCTTCAAGGGCTCACACTCAGTAACATAACCCACTGCTCCAGACCGGGTACTTCTTTTACTGTGGATTTCCACAAGGGCTGCCACGCTTCACCATTGGATAGATGGCTCTCAGAAGGTTCAAAATCCATACTTTTTGCCATCTATCTTTCCACACCCCTGTTTTTCCTGGCATGTGACATGGAACAGGCTGCATTTTTTTAAGGTGTCAAACATGCCAAGAGTTGGAATGTTTTCAGTGTCGTATTTTTAACCATGGCTAAAACTAGAAACGAAAAGGAAGAGATTTAATTCAGTGTAAACATTCCCTACAGCCCATTTTCAGCAAGGGACTGTGTCCAGCGCCAGCCACGGTCATACCCCGGGCGTCGGGGGAACTGAGATCGTCCTCTTCTCCAAGTCTCCTTTCCGCAAAATCCATTTCAGCGCTACCGCTGCTGGCACCTTCCCTGCTTTTACGGTGTGACCCAGTGCCTGTCGCACGGGGAACATCCCGCCCTCCCGCGCAGCCAG
>VWYP01027842.1:0-52660 GCA_013400435.1 Pycnonotus jocosus | reverse complement strand
AATTTTGGAGTATGGGACCACCTTGAGAGTCAACCAGAAGAAAAAAAATTGGTCTGCGATGGAACAGGAACCAAAATGGCAGTCATCAGGTTCACTGGGAATAGGCAACATCTTATGATATAAAATCAAAATATTCTTTTAATTAATGCTGTTATACAGGATATATGGACACCAAAAACCACAGTGAGAAAAAATAGTGAGGAAGCAAGCGTGCAGACATCAGCTAAAATCAAAATAAATGTGATGGACTTATTTACTCCTCAGTTCATGCGTAATTGAATCTCCAGTAGAATTATTGACAAAGCTATGAGTGCATTTAAGCTGCTGAACGCATCTCTTGTGATCACCATAATGGCCAAGTGACGCAATTAGTGCAATTGTTTTCAATACTTCCAACTTAATTATCATATTTCACTGAACTATTTTTGACTGCTTGTTAATTTTTTCTTTATCCATACATTTTGAGAGACTTCTGTGACTTTGGAGCTGGGTGATTATCCAGCCCTTTACTATCACATGGCATTGTATTGTAACTTTCCACTTTGGAGGCAAAAATGACAAACAGCAATGATCTGTCTTTATTGCCTTTGTGTGCAGCTCACAGTGCATGGAAATTTCTTTGTAGCTCCTGCAGTGGTATAATAGTAAGACTTATTTTTACAGATGTAATAATAGTTATCTAGCACATGTTAAGCAGTAATTATTTGGGCTCTGTCATCCTGTCCAATTTTGAATTCATGACCTGAATTTACTTATACTGAGAATGAGAACTGGGTTACCCTTCACTGATGGATGCTGATGAGCAGATTTGGTTCTCCAGGAGGTTCTTCATATGCTGAACCTGACAAACAGCTTGTGTGTAACTCTGAGGCATCTGAAATTTATGGGGCCCCAGTAATTCAAGCTCCATCTCTACATGCTGGAGTTGCATGTACAAGCAGCGATGGTAATCACTGTATTTCAGCTGGTCACAAATTCTCTTCTCTGGAGTTGGACTTCTTGTTTTTTCTGCAGGCAAAGAATTAGTTATTCATTTACTTATTTATTTATTGAGAAAATAAGTAGTCCAAGATTAAAACACTGTTCAATACAAAGGGTGGTAGAACTGGAGCTAAAGATCATGAGTGTGATGAAAACTAACATTTGAAGGGACTTGTCAAAGCAGCTTTAGTACTAGAGCTTAATGCTCTTCTGCTGGAATGGCCTGGAACATTTTCCAGAAGGCAACTGAGTTAAAGAGCAGTTCTAAAAGCTTAATAACAGGTCAGATCAGACCAACAGTTAATTTGTTCATGGTGTACCTCTGCAATTAGTAGCTTGGAAGACTCCCCAGAAAAGCCAAATGTGAGTCTTAATGAAATCAGTGGGATTGTTTACTCATATGTTCTTGCTAGTTTAGAGTCAGACTAAAAGAAATAGCAGCACAAGGCCAAGAAGAGAAAAAAAAGGACAGGTCAAAGAGTTTGTGAGTCTGACATTTGTTGAGTCTTTTCATTTGTAGATGCTGATCCAGCTCCCAAGCCAGACTGGTAGCAAACATTTGATCCTACAGCATAAGAAACAGAGATTTCACAGTTCTCTTTACTTAGTTGGGTGCTCACTGGTGCAGTGAAAGAAGAAGCAATCCCATCTTAAAACATGGGAAATTTCTGAACATAAGAAAAACGTAGATATTGGACACTGGAGTAAGTTGCTCAGAGAATTTGTGGAGTCTTCAGAATGTGATTTGATCTTGGGCAATCCTACTCCCACTGACCCTGCTCTGAGCAACATAATGGGATCCAGAGATCCCTTCCAACCTCAGCTATTCTGTGATTCTGTTGTCTTTGAGTCAGAATGTAAGAACAGCTCGGATCGTCACATCCAGTGCTATCACCATTTTCATTGTAAGGGTTTCAGCAGGCATTTCACAGTGTATTATTTACCTTGGATATCCATAGCACCCAATGTGACAATTATAGGGCCATCCTTCTTGCTCTCATCATAAAACCCTTGCCCAGCTCTGTTCTGCTGACAGATTATATCCTCAACCAATGACAGGAGTGTGTTGATATTAGTTGATTTTTCAAGGTCTGGTGCTGAGGTGAGAGATGGAATCTTCAGGGCTTTAAAGAGTGAGTTGGCAATTCTTCTTATGTCCTAGGAAAGAGAGCAGCAACACAGCAGTGACTCTGGCTGCAGTGGCTTAAGCTGATGTGATCTGACAGTACCACTGGCTGGGAGCTGCACCAACTGCTAAAATCTCCAGAATGGATAAGAATAGCACATCCTACAGTGCTGGATGTGACAGGCAGATTTCAGTGAGTTCACCAAGGTAGCTTTCAAGGTTCAAAAGGTCCTGTCTGAGGACCTAAGCTGAGAAAGATGTGATCCATGATACCTTTTATCTTCACTGTCTTACTTAGTGTTTGCTTTAACTCCTGAACACCGTGATTTGGTCACACACAATAACTGTGCAAGGGCTGGCATGTACAAAGGCAGATCCTAATGAAGGATTGCATTTAGGAGGCCAAATGAATGCTTTGCACCAGTAGTAATTGGCTTATCTCTTCAGACAGGCTGAAGGGCGTCAGAACCGGGGAATTTGTGGAGCTGGGGAAGCCGGTAGTGTGCGGCAGCAGAGGGCAGTGCAGGACTCACTGGGACTTGCCTTTGTCACAGCCTCTGGAGTGAGAGAGGCAGCCTGGGTGGCCCCTGGGGTGGGAGGCAGGTTTGGGGACACTTGGCCATTCTTTCCCGGCTTCTTCTCTCTACCCTGCTGGGCTGGCCGGGGTCGTATGTTCCTGAAGATCTGCACAATGAGCAGGTTGATGGGGAACATGAGAAGGGAGCTTTCAAAGCCAATCATCACTTCCTGCCATGTGAACTCGATCTTACCTGTCAAGGTCAAACAGAGAAGAGATGGAAAAATAACCCCAGGCAGAATAAACCATCAAGTCTCTCTCTGGTGAAAAAACCCCATTTATTCAACTCTTGCTTCCAGATTCTGCCTGCCCAAGCAACGGTGAGGATTGTTACCCAAATCCATTTTCTGCTCAGCAGGATCCTTTGGCACACCCCAGAACATGATGCTGGTCAGCATGGTGCAGAGGAGCAGTGAGAAGCAGCAGGACACGCGCTGGGCTCGCGTGAAGGAGCTTCGTGGGGAGCGGCTGAAAACCGAGTACCAGATGTGCCCATCCTGGAAACCCTTGGAGGTCCTCATGAAAAACAGATTGCTGGAAAGGAGAAGAGGGAAATCAAATGGATACGTAGAAAGGAGAGCAAAGAACAAAGCCCTACTTCAGGGTCTCAACCTGTTCATGCTTCTAGGTACTATCAGCAGAAGTAATAACTAGGAGAAGTTATCAAATATCATGGCTTGTTTTGCATGGAATGGTCATAGCTACTTATGTCCTTTCCTTTTGGCCACAGCATAGAGGAAAAGTGGATAGTTTCTATTTAAATTGTTAGGAAAATTACACCTAAGAGAAGATGTTTAGGTTTCTGTAGGTTTGTCAGGCTATTCTTCTTTAGCATCAATATTTTCAGAATGGTACTACTGTTAGAGTAATGATTAGATTCCTCCCTCTCTGCCTGGCTCAGAGCCCTTTAAGGACAGTGGAAAGACCTTCCTTGTTTTCATTTTTTTCTAGGGCTTTGGTCTGTATTTTTCATGCTTGTTTTTCCAGACTGACTGCTATCAGGAGTACAAAAATCCATTAAATAGTAGGTACCTGAACTGCTTCATGTCCTGTTCTGTTGCTACTGGGAACACTTTATCTAGGACACATTCTCCAATATCAATGGCTAGCCAAGAGTTACAGAGGAAGTACCATTTCTGATCCCATGCCAGATCATGGACTAATACTCGATTCACATACCTGTTGGAAAAACACACAGGGCACAGTCACATGTCACTGAGTGTATAAAATCCAGAGCTCAACAAGACTGTGGAGGACAAACTTTGGCCTTCAGCTTCTTATGTGACTAAACTGTAAGGCACAGGACATATCCCATCCTGTACTGGACACGGGATATGGGAAGCACTCTTGGTCCTGCAGTTCAGGCTATGATTTGGTCTATTTAGTTGCAAAAACTAGAATCTAATGCTTCTTTTCTTGCTAGAACTGCAGAAAGGATAATTTTCAAGTGCTAGAAAGGGAAAGCTGTTGCCATTATAAAAAATTATTTGTGGATTTTTACTTCCCAGCATCTCCAGACCTCCACTTACCAGGACGGACTGTGCCCTGAATTATCATGCCACAGTCTAATACTCTGCAGTTCCCCAAGAGGGAAGAAGGTACAGAGGAGGAAAACATCCACTCCTCCACGTTCAAAGACTGGTGTGTCAGGGTCATTTAGATGGTGGGGCTCACTCTCTCCATCCAGTCCATACAGGGTGAGAGTCACCTGGAAAATACAAAGGCGAAATGAAGATTTGCACATCTCGATCCTATGTGTGATTATTTCTCCTTTCCTCAAACCTAAGGGCTTTCTGGCTCAGACAGTGCATTTGAGCTGGCCTGTTTAATAGCCTCGGGTGCTTCATTATTCATCCAGTTCTCTAAGCAAATAAATTCTCCTCCCACACGGTGCCACTGATACCTTGGAGGTTGTGGCTGCGCCACGGCGGTGTCCTGTGAAAACTGTCACAAGGTAACGATACTGAGCAAAGGGGTCATTGTCTTCCAGGACTGTGATTTTCACCTGCAGAGCCACACAACACAAACAATGTGTTAGCTGTCCTGTAAGTACAGATTCCTGAAAGCTGTGAGTAGGAATTTGTGATCTTGTGAACAATGTTTACTTAGCAGTAAACAGAGAGTTACAGGGAAAGGAGTAGGATTGGTTAAAGACTTCCTGTTAAAACAGGCGAATGGTGGGAATTAGCCTGAATTGACTTTATTAGCTGGAGACTTACTTTGGCATCATCCTGGATGTCTTTCCTTCGAGCCCAAATAACTACAAGCACATATATCAGAAAGATGCATCCTACAGTTGTCACCACCACAGGATTGTCCACGAATGTACCAAACATCTGTGCTGTTTTGCTGACATCTATGGCATTGGGTATGACAAAGAAGGAGCTCCCAAAGAAGGTCAGATGGTTGCAGAGGCACTGTGTGCTGCTAGGATTTGTTTTTGGTCCTACCTGAAACCCAGAAAAGATTCCTGATAAAACATCTGTCTTCAAAGTATTAGATGACTTACCAAGCAAATGAAAAGACAGTGCTGAGATTGGTAAGTTAGTGTAGAGAGCTGCTGCACATCAAATTGTTCAAGTTCCAGTAAGGAATATTAATTCTAACACCTAACCACTAATGGGCATTACAATATATTATGGCCTTGTCAGAATGGTTCAATTTCTTCTTATATAGAAGTTCATCCCAAGAAATAGAAATAGGAAAGTTGCTTAAAGGTTAGTTCAGTATGACTAAACTCCTTGAGTTTTTTAAAACATCTCAGAATGATGTTGTTTTATGGTGTCAGTTGCTACATGGTGGTTCTGAGGGCTGGCTTTGAAGTGTGTAACAGACACATTGTTTTGTTTTGCTCTACTTACATGACATCCATAGGTGTTCCAGCCTCCCTGGTGCTCGTCCCAAAATACACAGCGGGATGCAAAGCAAGTGGCATTTATAGTTAGCCCATTGTAGACTGTTGAATCCATTCCCATATCTTGTAAAACCATGAAATAGTAGGTTCCCTCTCCAAAAATGAGTTCTTCTGGGCTGAGAACCCAGCTGTTTGTCTCACCTTGGACACAAATATTTTTGTTTCAATGTATGTATAGAAAGGCTAAATCAGAAGTATGCAGCTGTATTGCATGTAATAAATAAACCAAAGAAATAGGTGTGAAATCATTCTTGGCAACACATTGATCAAATCATCCCAATATTTGCTCCTCTTAATGAAGACTTTATTCTAGAGATTGGAACTTTGAAGCATGAGGTTTCTTTCCAGCTAGACACCTGAACTCATGGTCAAGGCTCATTCTGCAAGTTCATGGGTTGCTAACCACTTGTCTTACCTCCAGAAGTTTTCTTACAGAAGAGATGATTTTTCATGTCATAGTTAGTTTCATTTGGGTGATAACCATACCCCAAGTAAAGTATTAGTGGAATGTCTTGTTCAGATTCCAGGTAGATCACTATAGATGTGTTTTCTGAGGTAACATTGACTTGAAAAGTGCTGTAATTGCCCAGATTCAACAGAATCTTATCTTCCTGAGTTGCTGAAAGCCTTGGTAACATGATCTGTGTTTAAACAGAAAGAGATAGGTTTAAATACAGAAAAACATGTTTCTTCTTAGCATGCAGCCACATGCTACATTATCTATTTTCATAACATCAGGAAAGTATGGCCAGCAAAAATATCACTTTCAAAGTAGTTTTCTTGGTTCTGTCAACTAACCTCCAAAAAGTTAATTTGGAATCTGTGTAGACTTGTCATAAAGCCTATGACCCTTAGTGCAATTCTGAACTGAGAACTGCAATTCTGACTGAGACATTGGCTGCATGAAATGTGTGTATGAATGATTTAGGTGTCAGTTTATACATGAGTAGTACAATAAATACAGTGATTGGATGATGAAATCACACTTCACATTGTGCTTTGGGACAACTGTAATCTAGAATTTATTTCCACAACCATTAGCATTCTTACATTTATTTAAAAGAAGAATAAAATGCTTCCTTTTCAAGAAAAGACAAAAATATTTGTTATTTCATTCACCACATCACACAGATGCCTCCATCACAACTACAAACAGCATCAGGCCATTATCTAATGTAATGAGCACTACCAGCATTTGTATTCACCTCAAAAATGATAACAAATGACAGTTTGTTAATGGAGAAAGGAAAAAAATGAGAAAATAGGGTTAGAGTTAGGAAATAGTGGATTTACCTCAATGTTCTCTTTGAGGTTGCTGACTGGTATGATCAAACCATCCAGACCAGTTAGACTTAGACCTCCCACTGTTCCACTGATGTCAAAACTGCCGTCACTGGAGAAAAAGGGATTCATGGCAAAGCTCACCATCTGTTAAAAGACATTAACAGTCAGACTACTGAGCCATTGTCAATATTTCATTTTATTCACACTCTGAATTGCTGAATAGTGAAAGACTGAGCTCAGACCCAAATAGAAGTCAACTCCCAAGAAATCTGCATCCATATTTAAATAAGACTCTACCTTATCTCTAAGGTGGGTCTATAAACCTTGAAAGTGATTTTCATTCTGAAATGTGTACAGCAATTGTTTCAATACACTGTGACACCTTTTTGGCAGAATTGGAAAAGGTGCAATGAAAAAAGAATGTTTGTAGGTATTTTAGGGGTCTTCTGAGAGGGTCAAATCAACCAGAGAGATCTTCATAAAATTTATTATGAAAATATGACAATTATATGTAATCTATTGTTCTGAGGGAACAAACACCACATCCTAATTCAAATGGGAGATGTGCTACCATCAGCACATGTATCTCCTGCAGGATCTGAGTGCTCCACACTCAGGTGTTTCTTGCTGGGGTGAAAGAAGGCTGCTGTATGTTAGTTTGAATGTGATATGGACTCTGAGCTGTTGCATCCTCCTCAGAGCATAAGATCTAAACAAACAGCAAATAGATTTGTAGGTATTGATTCATTCCATTGCCTGCTCCTGCCAAGCAAATGTGAATTCAAGTGTATGTAAGGGGCTGATGGGATGGGGAATTTAAGAATTCAATTGTCCTTAACTCACTGAACCAACCTCATGCAATTAAGATAAAAGAAGGTTTCTCTGACCAATAATTTGAACTTATTTTCTTGGCACGACAGGAGGAATGATGTGTGCTCATGTGTTCATTGTGAGACGATAAACAATTCTAAAACCATTAGGTCAGGAAGGTAAGCTGGATATCAGATAGAGTTAGATAAAAGTTGTTTACTTGCCCTTATATCCACTGTTTCACCATCAACTCCTGAAACTTTGAGAGAGGCAGCAGGTGGGAGAGTAAAGCTGGCAGAGCTGGGATTGGAGATGTTAATGGGCGTGCTATCCATGTTTTCTGTTTGCAATCTGTCCAGTTAGGGTTGGGCATAAGCAAAGCAGGATAAAAGAGAAAAAATATAATAAAAGGAAAAAACCCAAACATCAACAGCATGGATTTCATATAGACAGAGAAAACTTTCTCTCTTCATGAGTATAACTTGCAAAACTGTTTGTAAGTCTGCCAGTAAATACTTCATACATGAGTCTGTCCCTGATGCAGTATTCCACATAATGCTACCACAGAATCATCAAAAAAGGGGTGGAATTGGCATATCTGGAGAGAGAATTTTACCAAAGTGTACTTATTTGAAAGAGACAGTTTCTGTGTGAACATGCTCTTGATTTGAATGCAGAGTTTGATGTGGATGAACCAGGCTCTCAGGGAACAATTTAGGGATGATTATAGGGAATGGAGAATGCTTATCATGCTCCTCAGGATTATATTTGCTTCTGCCAAGCTGGTTACAATTCCACGTAACATATCATTATTGGCAACTTGGAAAAGAAAAGAAAAGAAACCCTTAGCTGGCTTGACATGAGTTTTCTACATAATTTCAGAAGTAAGTGACTACTGCCTCATTCAGGAAATAGTGGTAAATTCTCTGCTGGTTAAAGAACACACAGCATGAAATTTCTGAGGTGATGTTCCTGGAGTCCAAGCTGTTCTTGCTATCAGTCATTAACAATAGCCTCATTGCACTAATGAAATTGTTATTATAATACAATATTTAGTTAGTTCTAAACATTCTATTTAAGCATAATGGAATTAATCTTTGTAGCTCTCAGAAGCTTCCGTGGAGGGCACTGCAGCTGTTACCTGTGCATATACATCATGGCAGAGGGAGAGGTGAGGACTGTTGGCTCATCACCTGGTGCCTTCCCAAACAGAAGGGCACTCTGGAGATTTTCAACTGTACTCAGGAGCTGGTGTGACACTGAACTCTGGAAAAGGATTAGAGGAGTAAACTTACAACAAAGGTACACAGGATCATCAAGCTGCACATTATTTAAAGACACCACATTTAATTTTGGTGTCTTACTAAGCTGACAAACTTGGTGATGAGCTTCCTAATCTCAGAGAAAGTTATTCTTGTTAATTCAGTTTCTGTAATTCTCATTGAAACGTTGCAGACAGCAAATAAATGCCTTACAGATTTTACTTCTAGATTGTAGTATTTATAATTTCTACACATTGAAATTACAAGCACAACATCAATCAATATATTCATGTACTTTTGTGTATTAATGCTCTTAGCTGCACGTTAGTGTTTAGTTACTTGGAAAACCAAGAACTAATTACACTAGTTAATTAATCAATTGTGTATTATGAGTGGGTTATTGTTGGGCAACTTGTCCAGTTCATAATCTATTCTCTCAGGTTAGATTTATTTCATCCCTACTCCCTTGCAGTGATGAAATTAAAGTACATTCAGCTCAGGAAACTTACAGAGTTAGCTGTGACAATTCACATATAGATAGGAAAAGGCAGGCCAAAATAAGTATGTTGTGTCTTTCTGAACAGATAATCAGAGCTTTCTGCAAAAGTGTAAAGAGCAACCAGAGTTGGTTCAAGCTGTGAAGTAGTGGCAGCAGTCATGAATATTTAATACCCATGGCCTCCTTGAATTTTGGGGCAAAAGGAGGGGATAGAAGCAAATCTGAAAAAAAATCACAATGTGCTTGTCATCGATAAGAGGTCAGAGCTGATGCAGTGTTCTCTGTCCTGTTCAGCTTTCAATGTAACAAATCTTAAGAGGCCTCTATCATCTTCATTACCAGACATTCAATCTAACATATCTAACTGGGGAGAAATTTCCTCTGATATTCAAGTCCATCATGGTGTCACAATGAACCCTTCCCAGTGCCAATTTAAAAATACAAGAGGCACCAGAAATTTTTAAAACTTCCCAAAGCAAAAAAATATTCACACATAGTACAGTGGACCAAATCTAAATTACCTGTTCTGCCTCTGCCACTGAAGCGTTCCCAGCTCTGATTTCCACAGAAGCTTTAAGAACATTGCTCACTGCATTAAACAGATAGTTGGCTGCTTCCTTTAAGTCCTGACCATCTCTGCTGTGCTCTGTGTTTACAGCGAGCAAGGAGGCACTGACATGTTTCAGGGTGTTGCTGGCTTCCACCTGCATGAGAAACATGGGGAGCAGTTTATGTGTGCTGGCACTACAAATGACAGAAGTGACACTTGTGTCATTTACTGAGTATTGCAATGTCAGTAATCTCTTGTGGCTATTAGTGGGTAATGCCATTTTTACTATAATTATTTGTGCTGGGATAATACTTCAAATGCTAATAAAGATGACATAGTAGATGGTACACCAAAATGGAATACAGGCATGAAAAATGCAGCCTGCTTCTAGAGATGTAATCCATAAAAAGAATAACATCTGAAGGAGGCTTGTCTGTCAAACCCTGGGCAAAGATAGCTTTTAGATGTACAGTAAAGTAGTAAATTAGGTTATACATTTCTATGTTAGTGCCAAAGTACTAAGTGTCAAAGGAGAATGAATTTTACATTTTTTATTTTGTGCCTGGATGCAGCTTTGTGACTGGGAAAGCACTGGCCAGATTTTAGCCCAGGATAGTGAAGGAGCCAAGCAAATTCACTGCAGGCTTGGACATATCCATCCCCACAGCCTGTGAACACTGAGCAGCCTTTCTGTAGAGTGAGGACTGGACCTGAGTTGTGTTCTTGCCTTGCCAAAGTTAACCACATCCTGCTGAAGTGCTCCCAAGCCATTGTCTGGCTCCAACTCCATAATACATCAGAAATCAGGGCAGCTGTTTTTATTGCCTGCATATTTGGGAAACTTCCCCCAGTGACAGTTTGTTCTGTCCTGCCATATGCTCACCCCCATAAGCATAAGTAGTTCCTTGACCATTGCCTTTGTGCATTTTGTGCAGTGCCAGGTTCAGGGATGAATGAATGTGGGCAATTCTAGAAAACCCCTCTTGGGCCAGTCCTTCTTCAGGGTTCTAAAAGTGCTTTACAGGAGAAAATATGCACCCTGACATGTTTCTGACTAAAAGTTAAGGATTCTGTCTCAAAAATGATAAATTCAGTGGTCGTAGCCTGGATTGTAGAGACTGCTGAAACAGTATCTGAGACTTGGATTTCCTTACTCTAAACAAAGTACTGCTGCTCAAAATATACATGCTGGTACAGTTGAAAAAATGAGTAAGAACAGATAATTATAAAGCACTGAAACTCTTCCAAGGTCAGTGGGATAATCAGAGTCTCTACTATTAGTGTGAGAAGATAGAAGATGAATTGCTTCTTACCTGTGCTGAGACAGACAGCTCTTCACTCCTGTAAGTGATTTCTTTCAATACCTCTGACATCTTCAGAGCAGTCTGCATTGATGTTACGTTGACAACAGAGAGAGTTGTCAGCATCAGCCCTCGGAGCTTGGGATGAAAGGGGATAATTAGGCAAAGGAACAAGATGCTAATTAGGACTGTGAAAGTAGTGCTGTGTATTGACAGCTAGGCTTGCTGGAAGTTATGCAGTAGAGTAAGGCTCCACAACAAGGATCATTTGAGCTGATATTAGCTCTACTGACAAGACACCACTTGCCCTAGTAATTATATAATCATGAGTTTTATGTTACCTCCCAGCATGGAGAATTCATACACTTAACATCCATTAAGAGCAAGGAGAGTTACTTGTGAGAATTTGTACTAATGTATGTGAATTACTGTGTAAATGCCACTTCCAGAGAAAGCAGAGCAATGTGTGATTGATGTTATTCAAATAATGAATCTTAATTGAAGGATACATTCTCTAGATCTCTTCATCTGAGGCACTCAAAGCACTGTACAAATATCAGCTTATGACTGAAACATCAACTGGTGGCTAAAATGGACAAAAGAAAATTACCTGCCATCTAGTGCTTTTAGGGGAAATTAGATAGGATATTTATCCCACTGGAGATGCCATTTTGTTGATATTTAAATTGGTTTGGAAAATCAGGTTTAGATTAAGTAGTTTAAATTAATGAAGTAAAAATTGAGAATTAACTGTTTTACTGATGAGTGATAAAACAAATAATTTATGTAGACGAAGAATGAAAACTAGCTGAAACCTGTGCCAAAGCCTGAGACAGATGCTAGAAACCTGAAACCTTCATTGATTTCAGGTAGTGATATGTGAGCTTTTTATTACTTAAGAGCTGTCAAAGAATATGAAGAGTCCATTATATGACATTGTACTGCAAGAAAGCATTTTGCTGACCTCTTTTCGTGTGTTTGTCTGTAAAGACATATTAAAACTTTCCTCTTGGATCTGCTGATTAAGGACAGATGTCACTGATTTGTACAGCTGGAAAAGGCTCATGCTGTTGTTCCCATCTTTTAGGATGGTGTTCGCCTTCTCAGATATCACAGCCTGCAGGGTCAAGTTCCCATTCACCATATCTGCAGGTCCAACCTGAGGAAGGAATCAGATATGCTCTCAACATTGTCAAGGCTGTTGTAATTTTCTTTGAACAGCTTCCGTGATGGTCTTAATGACAGCCTAGATAGAGTGGGACATAAAACTTCATGTTCCCCATTTTAAATGGTTTCTTTTTAATGGCCTGGCAAGGGTCTCCTTACTGTGGCACTGGGGAAGAAGCAGAAGGCTTTTGAGGCCTACACAGAGTAACTCCAGATTCAGTGAATAGGCTTACACTGCTCAATCAATGTCCAAACAATTCTTTTAGACTTCTGTTCTAGAAAAAAGGGCAGAGGAAGATCTTTTGACCTTTACCACTAAGAGAATAGTCTCTGTTAGATAGAAAAATGGTTATTATGGCACAATCAGAAGGAAGCAATACATCTAAAACAGGAAGATGCTCCAAAAGTCAATTATGGATTAGTTATCAACTTGAGAGTTCTTGAAAGTAATTAATTCTACCATGTACCTTCACTGAAGCATTTGTTTGAACTGTATCGCCAAAGTTGTTGCTAACAATAATTGTCACATGTAAAATAAAGTTATTTTCCTCTTCTCCAAGTGGAAGATAAACTGGGAAGAGTTCAGGATCCGGGCTACAATCCAGGAGAGAATCTGAAACAGGAAAGAAGGGGTCAGGGACCAGATACCACAGAGACACCTCCTGCTCTCTGAGAGCAGGGACTCAGGGCATGGTTCGCTCTGAGCAGTCTCCCTGCAGAGCAGAGCAGGTTATGCCTTTGCTCTTGTCAGGAGAAGCCAAACAGCTCACCAGGGGACTTACCTGGTGTCACATAGAAGCAATATGTGAGCTGCCTGCTCGGGCTGGACCCGCCCGAGCCCTCCGAGCCGGGAGCGCTGCAGGACACTCTGAAGGCGGTGAGCACCGAGCCGTGCTCGGGACTCAGGGCACAGGCGGGGGCTTCGGGCGAGGGCACGGTGCTCACCAGGAACGATCCCTCCCCGTAGGCTCGCTCAGTGGTGGCTGGGAGAGGAGGGAGCAGAGCATCAGCCAGAATCCTGCCCCAACCCCGATCTGCATCGCACCTACCGAGCAAGAGGGCTGAGTGCTCAGGCACCATGCACGGCACGGTGAAATCCTGCTGCTGAGTAAACCATACTAGGAAAAGGACTATTTTAAATATGTTCATGTTTGCATTATAAAGCAAAGCTCTGTTATTTGATCAAGCATTTAGCATAACTTTGTTTCAGGTGAGCTTTAACAAAGTTATTAACAGCTTGGAGTAAAATAACTGAATTTCTCCTGCATGTAACTGAATTTCTCCTTCCAGAACAAACTTATATCTTCATTACTCGCATATAAAGTAACACCTTTCAACTTGTGGACTAATTTACCTTCATATCAGTCAGCAAGGCTATGCATGTGTGACATCAATATGATGTCATGTCAGCAGAGACTATCCAAAGGAGACTGTAAACTCTAAACACCCTGTTAGCCCCTACCTGTTACTTTAATCTGAAAAGCTTCTCCCTGTGTCTGCAAGAAGGAGCTGGTCATTCTCAACACAGATGTGTTGCTTTGAAGCAAATTCAAAGAGTTCTGCTGGAAACCAGTCAGGCCACAGGCTAGAGGGAGGGTTGTAGACTGGAAAATCAGACAGAAAAGAACACATGGCAGTAGAGGCTCTTTGCTGTTCTTTCTGTTCTGATTTATTAGGAGCAGGGTGTCAGTTTGGTGCCATTCATTATAACCCTCCCAATCCAGGCACCCTCTTGCCTCTGTCCTCACTAGTATTTTCTAAGCATCCACTTGGCAAAATATCCCTCTGAGGCCACATGGCTTTGTGGATATTTATTTTTGTCTGTACAGTATTTCTGACAAATCTGGTGCTCTCACCTTGTTTTGGAATGTGTTATCTAAATACCAGTTATAATATATGGGCTGGGAGTCCTCCTGTCCAGAGACACTCAGAACAACTTCATCACTAACATTCACTGGCTTGCAGTTTGCCTCACATCTGTAAAGGAAGTAAGATGGGAGTTACACATAGTATGAGATGTCTGGGAGAACTTTCAGACATATCTTATGGCATTTATTCCTGTTGTTTCAATGAGGTTGACACACTGAAATCTCCAACGCTGGAAGGATGCAGTGGGGTCAAAAACCCTAAGTGGTTTTTGGAAGAATGTGTTTCAGTTTATAAAAGGACTGTGTTTAGAAACATGGATTGAAAAATACAGCAAGACTTATTTTGTCAGTAATTTTTATAATGGTAAGGTGTAAATGGATTTAGAACAATAAATTTTCTGTACTGTGAAGGTGTTGAGGCCCTGGCACAGGTTGCCCAGAGAAGCTGTGGATGCTCCATCCCTGGAAGTGTTCAAGGCCAGGCTGAATGGAGCTCTGAGTAACTTGACCTAGAGGAAGGTGTTCCTGCCCATGACTGAGGGATGGAACAAATGATCTTTAAGGTCCTTTCCAACCCAAACCATTCTGTGATTGTATGATTGTATAATTGTATGATTCTAAAAGTACAATACCAGTTTATTCTCATTATTATTGGAAACTGTGCCCTTGCACTATGCTTATGCAGTAATAATATTAACCCATGGATGTGGGTGTTTAGGGATACCAGGGTTTAAAACCAGACCTGATTTCCAGCTGCAGTTCTTGTTTTGCAGTCACATAGAGACATTGCTCATCCTGCCTCTCTTCACTGCCATGGTTTTGGACAGTAATCCTGACAGTCACTGCTGATTTCGGAGGAGGAAGGCAGGAAGGTGGGATTTGCACCTCACTTTGGTTGATTAGGATTATGTGTTGCTTCACACATTCATTCCAGGCAGGCCAGCAAGCTCCTGCAGAAACATTTACTTTATAGTTAGAACAGCATTTCATAAAGGACTTTCCTGCCATAAGTTTCAAAGAGCTTTATAGACAAGTTTCTTGAACATGATTTAAAGAATTGCTAATCTGGATTACCAAAAATACAGGCTTTTCCAAAGTCATCTATGAGGTCGGGGATAATTATGGGGATAGAACACAGGCGGCCTGAATCCCAATCCTGTTTCCAGCCAGAAATGTTTTTGCATCATGTTAATGTTAATTATTGCTGTTTTATTGAGACACCTGTACTTTGCTAATGACTGTATAAATCCCTTGGGAATAGTCCTTGGCTATGAGAGTGAAGCTTAGGACAGGTAGATCTTGAAAAACTGAAAAACTGAAACCTTTGGGAGAAGACAAAATGGAGTGCTATGCCATATTATATACCATTTTCAGTTTGATGCCAAAACTAGGGCTGGGTAGAAGAACATTCTTTATGTACAGTAAGTGGCAAATTTTAAAGCCAGAAAATGAAGCATTCTTAAGTCAGATTTCAACACTGGATCTGACATGACAGTGCATTTGTTACTCATCAAGTACAAGTTGGTGAAAAAAGCTCAGGAAATGCACAAACCACAGGTCCAGAGAAAATTGGATTTGTTACTCATCAAGTACAAGTTGGTGAAAAAAGCTCAGGAAATGCACAAACCACAGGTCCAGAGAAAACTGGATTTATTGTTGTTTTCTGGCCAGCCAAGTGTAACAGTTGTGAAAGGATCCACATGGCGACTTGGTTTGATAAATATTTTTTGATCCTAAATAAGAAGTAAATGTATCAGTTAGAACACAATCATGTATAAGCACATACATATGTTGCTTCTTTATAATGAAAAAGGTCTGAAAGTTTAAACCCCAAATCACTGGATGCAGATCTATAGTTTATGTGATCTTTCCCTTTTTCAGAGGTAGTATGGAAGTAGAAACTATGGAAATAGAAGCAAATGGCACAGAAAAATTGTGTGGCAAAGTTCTTCCAAATGCAGAATTGGTTTAGGAGTGCAGCTCCCATTTGCAAAACTTTTTACTTAGGAAATTAATCCCTATTAAACCCTCACATCTGGACCAGGACTCCTAACCCTTCAACAATCTTTTGTCTTCTGGTGCATCCCTTTTTTATCTGAATTGGATATATTGCAGCTATAAACTATAAAAGAGAACTATAAAAGCTATAAAAGAGAAGAAGGGGTAGCTGAGTTTGTCTTTCTGTGTACCAAACTGTGATAAACTTGGGTTTGGATTAGATTTATATTCCTCTGATGCAATATATTCTTACAGGTAATCTGTACAGCATGATGGCTTCTTGTGAAGCAGTGTATCTCCCATAGCAGATGTCTGTCTGTTAGTGATACAGTTAAAAACTAGAATTCTAAGATGATAAAATATTCTGTCTGGCATTTTTATTAGTTAAATTTGGACAGCTGCTAGCAATTGGTGTATCATTAACTTCTTAGTTTGTCATAAACTGGAAAATTTTTCATTGCAAAATAATTTAAACACTCCAGTACAGAAGTAGAAAACACTTGGGAACAATTTAAAATATATTAAGCTCTACTTGAAGGATCACTCTGCAGAGAGAGGTTTGCATTAGTCAAGTAGATAAATTAAAAATTCATCTAAACACATTTTAACGTCCAAAACTGAATTGTTGTGAAAAGTTCATTTTCTTTAATCTTTTTAATGAATTGTAGATGGAATGCCTGCAAACACATTTGTCTGCAAGACTTGTGGTATAGATTTTGTGTTAAGCCATATGGGGAACAGAACATCTAGTCCATCATTTACTATGTTACAAATACTTCTTTTCCCTGTCTTATACAGCACTTTCACTGGTAAGAAAAATTTCTAAGCAATTTTAAAGAAAGATCCTTAAATAATACTTACATTTTTCCTTTGGGTATTTGTTTTGTAGCTGCCTTCTTCCTTAGCAGAATCTGTTTAATGCAAAAAAGAACAGAATATTTTAGTGTTACCTATAAAGCTTTCAGACATCCTCAGTGAATATGACTTGAATCCACAGGATTTGACTACTGACAGTGTGAAAGATGGAGCTGTAAGAATCAGACTCCAGAGCTGTTATAAACAGTGTAGTCAAATAGGTAAAATGGTAACAACAAACTCATCACAGACTACAAGGGAGATGATCCTGATTCCTCAAACATAATGCCATAAATCAAAATATATTCACAGAAGGTGATGGAGTTTCACTGATGTACAAAGAAAAATTGATGGAAAACACTGGAAAACTTTCAATACAATTAGTGCTAAGGTTATTTTATTTCTGGTATAATCTGCTCTTGTAAATGTAAGGATGAGCCATCTAGAAGCCATTAATGACAGCAATTTATGAGACTGCTGTGATGCAAATATTTTCTGGTTTCAAAGCTATGTCCTCAGCCATAAACTTCACTCATTATTTCTAAGGACAAACAGCAAATGTGCAATGTGTTACATATACAGAGTGATGCTAATTTATGACTACATCAAAGTCAGAAAATCTGCCTTCATCAGGAAGAAGCCTCCACAAAAGTTTTCAGCACTGCTGCTGGAAGGAAAGCAATTACCACATGCAAACCATAAACACCCCATGAAATGCTCTGATTGCAAAAAGACACACACATGGTCAAAACCAGCACTGTCAGATTAATGCAATTACCTTTTTTATGGGAACTGTTTGCCAGCACAGTGATGAATCCAAGATCCAGACTCATGTTTGAGAAGGCATTCATGGCCACCACTTTCACTAGAAAAGTACCTAGAGAAGGCAAAGGGCCAGTTAAAAGTGGGCCCAGACCAACAGCTTTGAGGTATAGTATCCAATTAGTAAAGAAAACCTCCTCCTCCTTTTCTATTAAGAGTTTTCAGGGGGGTCTCTGATGGGTATCCACTGCTTTTCCTGGAATGTTTTTCCCCTTTATATCAACTTCTTAATAACTCAGCTGCCCTTTTCCAAGCCCTTGTCATGCTATTCTTTGTCAGCTGACTATGATATTATCACACAGGAAACAAGAGGTGTACAAACATTGAGGGCCAAATGAGTTTAGGCATCTTGAGACAGCAGCTATCTTGTTTGAAAATTTTTGCCTATGGGGAAGGGATGTTCAAATGGGTACAGGGAGAACAAATAAAACTTTAACATTGAATAATTTAAAAATATGAAATGAAATCATAATTAGGTTCTACTAAGTGTTCCCACTTTGGCATGGGGTTGGAATAGCTCATTAGAGGTGGAAACTTTTTTATCTTTTGCCACTGTTAATTAACTCTTAGTACAAACTGCCTAATTCCACATTTTAAAGGTTTGACTATGTAATAATGGAAGGGTAATATTTACTAAAATGTTTATTCATAATTAACTCAAAAAAAGTTGTGTTGGAAATGGACATGCAGAAAAACTCCCCTTTTCTTTGTCTTTGTCTACTGAGAACTCCTCAGATTATGAATTACTTCAGTGTAAAATGCAGAACAGTCTAAACTTGAAACGTTATGAACAAACAGGAGGAAAGCACTTTGCTATTCAAGAAAATGTCCTCATTTGTACTTCAATCAGATGGTGCCATGCAAAAATAAACCCTATGTCTTTTCACTGTGTCTTTTCCATTGCAAGAATCAGGTGAAGCCTTGCTCTGAGTCTGCATATGCAGACTCATTTGTCAGCACCATATTTTAGCTCACTTACATAGGACTGTGCTGTTCATCCTGCTCTGCAGACTAAGTTTGAGCAGTCACAAAAGCTGCCAAATTCAGCTATGCATTACTGTCCCCCAGCCCAGGATGCTGTGACTTTTTATGTGACCTGTGCTCATCTGTGATGTCCTGGAAGCACAGGAGGTGTCAGTACCTTCCAAGGGCACGGGAACGCTGTACGTCCGCAGCTCCCCACGAGGGCCCTCTGCTTTGTGCCAGTGGGTTTGGTTGGATCCAATCACCTCAAACATCAGCTTCTCTGGGGCACCACAGGACACAGAGACATTCACCTCCAAATCCTCCCCCAGCTGCAGAGTGTGGGAAACTACTGCAGCCTGAATTCCAGACACTGGCTCAATTAAATGAACAGCAATCCTCCCAGAGATCTCCGACGCCGTCGTGTTCCTGGATGCTCGGATTTCCAGCTGATGAATCCCTGGGCCTATCAGCTCTTGAGAGGCACTGTTGAGGGTCAGGTTATGGGGGACAAGACCTTTCTTGGCACTGCATTCAGTCAGTGTTATGTTATCTGCTAACACACTGTAGGTTACTCCATTGTTTGCAAAATCACAGATGAAAATTTCTCACAGCTTGTGCAATAGGCCAACAAATTCCAACTGCTTTGTGCAGCATTCCAGTGTTTATACAGGAGTCACAAGAACACTGCAGCAATGCAGTCATTTTTAATAAAGTCACTTAAGGTGACTTAATGAAAATCTATCATCTGTTTTCTGCTGGGAATGTTTTAAGAATTCAAACATACATTACTGAATTTTAATATTTTTCATCACATATGTGGCTTACAGGAACTTGAAGTGAGAAAGGAATGTACACCAGCAAATGTGTCCAGCTCAGACTGGAATCCTCTTACTCTAATCAGAGGAGCGTTTCCTCTGAATTTCTAACTTCAAATACAGAAATATTCTGACTGGCATCATATGGAATTTTGTGACTAAAGTTATGCTCATTCTGTCAGCTTTGTTGATAGGAAAAAAGGGTTTATACTTATAATTTAGGTGGGTAAAATATCTCTGAGAAAGAACCCCTCCAGGGGAACAGAGAGAATCAAATTGCAGGAATACAACAATTAGAGGGAAAGCATTCCCTAAAAAGAAGGATTATTTTGCATAATGAAAATCTCGCTTCTATGCCATGGATGGCAATAATATTTATCCATCCCTTTAAATCATGCAGAGAGATTATCCCCACCTCCACTGAGCTGCACTTGGATCCACAACACCTCCCCATAGAGCGTTTGGCAGTGGGAGCTGTTCCCTGTTTCATACTGGCTGTAGCACCCAGTAATGCTGAGCTGATCCTCCTTCTCCTGAACAGTCACCTGCCTCTGTGCCATCACGTGCCACTCGCTGCTGGTGCACTCCACAAACACTGTAAACTCCCCAGGAGAGGAGTAGCTGTATGTGAGGTTGCTGACCAGCCTAGAATAGAAAGAGAACAGCTGCATGTTGTGGAAGACTATCCTGGGAAGTCCTTCACCTTGCGTGATAACACATCCCCAAATTACATTCATTCAAATGCCACACCTACCACTAAGACAAAATCTGATTTTTAAATCCAGCAGAAAAATCTATTAAAGAGAGACTTTTTATGCAATTAAAACAAAAGAAAAACTACAGAATAACCTTGTTATATTTTAATTTTTATCAAAAAAACACTCTTTAAACTTAAGGAAATAATATTTGCTTGTAGTTTGGCAATTACTGACATGTTTTCAGTAATTTTAGTCTTAAGATATGGAATAAATAGTCTTGGAAATGGGAAACACTTGTTATAATAGAAGAAAGATTGTGGTTGGCAGCTTAATATAAAATCTTGTATTGATTTCAAAACAGGTTTTTGCAGAATCCAAGTCTCTGGTATGTATGTCCTGTTATTTAGCTATCAAGTTTTTAACATCTCATTTATGAGACTTGGCACATTCAATAAAGTGCAAGCAATGAAATGTACAGTTTGTCTGAAGAGAAATGAAGGCTGTATCTTACGTTGGAGGGTAGTAAGGATCAATGGTGTGACCATCTCCAGTGCTAATGGTGCAGGAAAGGTTCCCAGAGTATGGGGAGAGCAGCCAGTTCAGAGTGACCGTGATATTTTCAAAGACAAAACATGTGTCTGTCATAGCCAGCTGCAGACCTGCAAAACAGGATTACAGTTCAGTGCCAGTGTTTGTCTACTTTTCTTACAAAATTTAATTAATTTGCAGGCATTGAGAGCCAGCCTGCTCCAAACCACAGCTGGTACTGCTGCCAATTTGTGTGCATTAGTGGTGTGACAGGGAGCTGATTCTTTTCCATGACTACTAATCAAAATTTTTGTTGGAACATAATTTTATATAAACATGTTTTATGTGTCTGAATTTATAGCCTTTGTATTCTACCCAAACCCCTCAGTTAGGACAGGGCATCTACATTTTTGTGCCTATTTTCAGTGATCACCAGGCCAGTTTCTTCTCTGAGGATGGAACAGTGATTTTTAAGATAAATATCAATGGTTTCAGTGTTGCAGCAAAGAACAGGACAGGCTTCTAGTGTGGACAGTGTCCTTACCTTCCTTGCAGTGGTATTGAATAGACAAATAGCTTCCCAAAGCTGGACAAGGATCTCCAAAGAAAGTGCCATCTGCTGCCACCTGGCAGGCTTGCAGACCATGACACTGGCCTGAAAAGGGAGCATTTCAGATCAGCAAGTGGTTTTGCCTTTACTGTCACAACAGCTCTGGTGAAAGATGATTGAGAAACAAAAATGGCAGGAGGAGCAGTATCATGCCTCTGATTCCTAAAGAAATTTGCACATCGCTTTGACTTTAGTGTGTTGCTTATTGTGTGGCATTTCTTAGTGCTGTTTCATTTTATTTGAACAAAGCCAAATTTGAAAAGGTACCAAAAAAAAAGAAAGAAAGCTTATGTATTTTGTTTCATTTTGGCTGGAAGCCCTAAGAATCACGCTGGGGGCAGACCACAGTCACTGTTTCATCTCCAAGCCCTTGGCTCCAGCAGGATGGGTGCCTGACACATGGCAGGCAGCAGCAGGTCCAGCCTTTTCACCCCTCCTGGTTTGGAGTTAGGTTTGTCTGGATGTGTTGCCTTTCATCTCTGTCAAACCTTGTGTATCCCACTGAATTCGTTAAGGAATCAGTGTGCTCACGTATTTTCCTCCTACAGTGAGAGGAGCCAGGCACACCCTTGTCCTTTATTTGCTCCTCGCCTCTTCTGAATCTTCTGTCCTCACAAAAACCCTCCTTGTGCTCCTCCTTCTCTGCATCTTTGCTCCTCACCAAAACCAGCCTCCTGTAGCGACCGCCTCCCTATCAGAAGTTCTCTGTGATTCCCTTCATTTTAGGAATAATCCACTTTCCCATTTGCTAGCTCTACTGGAATACAAGATAAAGTATCTAAGGGATGAGGAACTTTGGTACACACTCTGTGTTTCTGACAAGCAATGCTGTGAGATACCACCTGCTACTTCATCCTTGACACTGATCCAGCTGCAGCCTTCATCTGTTTCCAACTGGAGAGGAGTCTCTGACACACAGTAGTGAGGGGTCTTCCTCCCATAGAAGCTCTCTTCAATTTGAATAACTTCTCCTGATCCACACTGTACAGTGGCATTGTAGTTATCACAAGCAATGCTCTGGCCAGATTCTAATAGGAGAAAAAAAACCCAAAATATTACCTTTTTGAATTTCTGAACAATCCTGCTACTATTCTACTGCATGTCCATTTTATTTTGTTTGTCTTTCTTCCCTTTTATCCCTTTTAAGCTAAACAATTAAGAAAATTTAAGAAAATGACAAAAGAATTAAATATTTATATTTTTTAAAAGTCAAAATTAATCAATTTATGTTTTTACTGCCTTAAAACATTAAGGACATTGTCAATAAGCAAAAATATTTTAATTATAAAAACAAATAGTATTTTTGTGGAAAACTCTTAGCATTTGTTTGACCTGAAATACTGGAAGGTTTAAAGTTACTCCTTTACTTCTGAAAGAGATGTATGGATTGCATAATATGCAGGTAATTGCTCTGGGGAATAGTTTGCATATTAAGTATGGGAGCTGATCTCATTTCTGCTACAGAGACTCCTTTGTTCCTGTGTGATATTTGACTGACTTCATTCAGTAGGACTGCTCAGATGGGTAAGGTCATAGCTCTAAATGCATACACCTCATTCTTTGATTAATCTGGGACAGTTAATTATCTTTCAGAATTCTTAGTATCATGCAGTAATCAGGGTCCTTAATAACCTGAAGAGGAGAATGTGGATAACTGCTCTCATACAGGAGTGTTGCAAAAGGATGTTTTTGTTTCAGCTATTCCAGGTTTAAATACATTGTCCTCCCGTTGTTGTTTGGATCATTCCCCTCAAGTCCCTTGATTAACAGTGCCAATGTGTGCACACTGCAATAATTGTGTGCTATTGTTATTTAAAGGCTAAAGCTAAGCCAGGCTGTAACTATAGCAACATGATCAGTTTGCAGATTAGAGCTCTCTAAATAAGCTTGAAAAATAACTTGCTGGTAAATTCTAGTATGGACTACTATCTCTTGCCTTTTTTTTTTTTTTTTTTGTTCTCTATATGAAGATTTGCCACAATATTTGCTGTCTCAGCAACTTTTACATGGAAAGATGTACAAAACTTGGTCTGTGTTTCTAGGTACAAACCCTGGCTTGATACATAGATATTTACTATAATAAACTGCTAACCTACAGACCACCAAATGGTAGAATTGCCTTGATCTGGTCTTGGTTTCCTGGGTAGTGGAATGATGAATGTAGTGTATTGTTGCTCTTTGAATTTAATGGGCTCTCAGTCAGATCCTATGGTAACAGATGATAGTTTCCTTACAAACAGACAGTTGTCTACCGTGGTTGGAATGGAAAAACAATTTTAGTTTCTTTTTGCAAGGAAAATAAGCTTAAGAGATTGTGCTGTCTGCCAATTTCCTCTCCCCCAGTCATTTTTAATGTTAGTCATCTTCAGCTAAATTTGATGTATAGATATAAACCTCCAACACCCTAAAATTTCATGAAATGCAATATCTAGGGAGAAGAGAAAGAGCTACATCAATGTCTCTGTGAGGAGTAGGAATTATAACCCTACATTTACCTATTCTGGGATGTGGAATTCAAGTGGCCAGCACATACAGCTGGAGCTCTAGAGCAGCTGCAGGGCAGGGAGCTGAGGCAGTGAAAAGTGTTTGCAGAGGTGAGACATGCTGGGGATATGGGAGTGAACTGAGAGTGCTGAGGAGGAGGGTAGGGAGGGGACATGGAGCAGAAAATCAGGATAGGAAACAAAACTTTATTAGTTCTGCTTATTGCAGAATAACTTGTTATTTATGTCAGTAGTATTACACTGCTGGACAGGGCAGGAGCAGTTCTAGGGCTTGTGCAAACCTGTACTTGCACCCTTGATTGGAAGCCTTTTTATATTAGTGAGCCCACAACCAGACTGTCCTTCCAGTGCTTGTGACCCCAGTTCTAGCTGCAGTTTAAAGTACTCTTGTGCAAAGTGTGAGGAACACAAATTCCCCTTGTATCTATATGTTGAAAGCATTCCTTTCCAGAACTGTTTGTTCCAAGTCACAGTTTGAGGTACACAGTCTGTGGATTTTCTGTCTGAGCACAGGAAGTACAAGTTCCTGTCTGCTTCCTTAACCTGGTGAAAACCTCAAACTTCACCTGATGGAGGGGTCTGAGAAGAAACATGAAAAACTCGCTCTCACTGTTGCTCACTGCAGGCTGCGAGGAGTGGTGCCTCTGGAAGCCTGACTGTATTTTTGCTGCAGTTACAAATGGAATTTTTTTCTGGCACACATGAATGTTTTTACAGGGCAGCCACACATGTCCCACCTAGCTCAAGTGCCATGGTTTTGTGGAAGTTTATTCTTGCAGCCATGTTTTAACCTAGCCAGCTTATGTCCACTGAAGATGTGGACAGCTACACATTAGATTCACTCTCAGATCCATTTCTATTTTACCAGCCCTCTGCTGGAGCCCTGGACTTTAATGTCTGGTTGCTGAGCACCTACATCTCCCAGTGATTTGTGGGTTCTTCCTTCTTTGGATCAGGTCTTACATCAGCACACTGGAAAAGAGCACCTGCTGGGGTTATATGGCTTTTTGCTTGCTCACATTTAGTAAGATTCATTAAGTTATTTCCCAGCTACTTTGAAAGCAACAAGGCAGTTTATGCCCCATTGTGATCACAGCACACTCACTTCACTGTTCCAGCTGCTGTGTATCTTACCAAACTCACAAATGAAGCCAAATTCCTGGCTGCAATTTTCAGTCACACCCCACTGATACTTGGCATTCTTCAGGATGTACCCACATGTGGATGAGAAGGGAGATGGCTGATCCTTGTACCAGTTACTGTAGCTTATATTTGAAGTGTCCAGCCAAGTTATTGACCCTGTGAACAAAGAAATTGTGTCCTAAATGTTTGTTTTCCACAGTAATACAATTAGAGTCAGAGCCTGCAGAGCGAGACTGTAGGCCTGCTCCTGCTGAAGCAGAGGTGGTTTAGCCTGGGGAAGGATCTTCAATTATATTTTATATTGAACCTGATGCAATCATGAAAAGAGACACTGCCACTTCCACCTGTGCTCCCAGCCTCAAGATTTCACCATTTCTCTTGCATCAGACCTTGCAGCTCTTCCTAGTTGGACGAACTGGCTTCCACTGGAGACTTAACACAGCACATTTGTTCCACTGGGTCAGCAAGCTGGACTCATTCACCATGTGTTCACACAACCACAAAATCCAAAGGAAAGGGTGATAACATGCAACAAGGAAGTGAAGCAGGCAATTAAACATCTTAATATAAATCTGAAGATACAGCAACAAAAGACAGGCTTTTCAGCAGATATCTACAAAGGCACTGCATTTTTACCATGTTAAGAAAGCATCATGAACTGATACAATTTTAAAGACATGGTTTTAAAACCACCTACCATCAGTAGTTTCATTCAGCAAGGAGTTTGAGATCAATCCTATCCACCATTCCTGATCCTCAGCAATATGTTTCTGCAAGAACTTTTGAGTGTCCTCATTTTGAATAAAGACAAGGTGCCCTCCTCCTCTCTCACACCAGCTCTGGGCACTTGTGAAGGTTTGCTGGAGTCTAACAAACTCATAGCATGAATTCTTGAAAGCTTGCTGGTACTTTGCACAAGGTATTCCTTCATCAGATGCTTCCCCCACAGCCAAGCACCCAGCAAGAGAAATCAGAACTGTGACCTCCAGCCACATTCTCAGCTCAGTGCTGTGTGTCACACTCATCTTGCTTGCCAGGGCACCACTCTTTTTGCTGCCTTCTTCAAAAGCTTGAGATGTCATCCTTGCCATGCCATCAGCACTTCTCCTTCCTCTTTGCTGCTTGCCACAACAGCAGCAAGAGAGCATGGAACAGAGCAGAATTTCTAATATATAATTGTGATTGTGTCTGGGGGGGTGTTGTGCTGTTGCTAAGCCCCTGCACTGACGCTTGTGAGGTCTGTTGTACAAATGTCACATCCCATGTGAGGTCAGTTTGAGAAGAAGACATTAAATCACTGCTTTCCTCATGAGCAGAGAAGATAAAGTTGATATATGCTGCTGTTGGACATGTGGAAAAGTGAGATAAAGCTCCTTCATTAAAGCCTTCATTGTGTGAACATTGAAGTTGGGAGGTCTTTACAATAGCAGAGATACAATAGTGAGAATAAGAAAAATGAGAAACACAAGGAGTTATGAGATGGGAAAACACACTGCTTCTCTAGATATATTTAATTGGTCTGGATCCCTTTATTTGTAATAATTGTTGCTTGAGGTGCTTCTTTTAGATGCTAATGTAATGTCTATAATTATTCTATCATATCCATCCTACCCTCCTGTTTATGCATGTGAAGATTCATCTCAGCTGTTTCAAGTAAGCCTCATTTTGAACTGTTGTGTCTGCTTAGAATTCCACACTCCAAGTGAAATGCTCCCATCATCCTTTAAAAGATAAGCTGCTCAACTATTTGGAGCTACAGTATTTATACCTTCTGGGAGGCAGAAGAGAAGGCCGTAACTTAAACCAATGATTTAGGAAAGATGAAAATATTGCCTTAATCATCAGAACTACTTGAGAGCCCTATTTGCACATTCCAAAGGCTGCTGATGGACTTTGGGAAGCAAGCCCAGCAACATTTAGGAGCTGAAATCTCTTAATGCCTCTCAACTTCCTTATAAAAATATGCATCAGGTTTACAAAGCCACCAGCTTAGTAGAATCACAGTACAAATAAAGATTTTAGCTATTGTGATCTTCCTGTCCTTGGCATGAACTCCATTGAGTTTGATGCCATTATTATTAATTTATACCACCATAATCCAAAAGAAAGAACATGCACTTATGTTTAGACATGGGTCAGTGAGCCAGTTACCACAGCACAGGGGAATCAGTGGTGTTTGATGGATTCCTGCACTGCAGAAATCCTCCTGCATTGCACTGCTGGGCTGAAGGCAGTGTCCATCCCTGCAGTGTGCCAGTCCAGCTCCTAAGCTTTCTGCCAAAGTCAAGTCATGCACTGCATCCAGTCAACATCTAAGAGTGAACTTCAATCCTAAGACCTTTCTGGACTTCCAGTTTATGGCTGTTTAGCTCAGCAGGAAAAAGCAGGACTGTTATCAGCATTTTCAAGATAAAGTTAATTGGAAAGTGTCTAATGGGTAGGAAAATTATGGGGGATGAGAGGAAAGGAGAAGAAAATGCACTGTGCTGGATGTCTTCCTTCTCACCACACCTGTAAATCAAGAGTTCAGCTATGAAACCCTTGGAGCAGATCCCACATGAATTTCTGACTGATTAATAGGGAGAGATTATGGAGCAGCTAAGATGTGAATATTCAGACTGGATTTCCCAGATCTGGAGAAGGCCAATCCATATTTTAATTAGCTAATTGGCCCAGACACCCATCTTCTTCCTGGATGAGACTGTGTAATTGCAATTATCAGCTGCTTCTTTTGGGGGTGTCTGCAAATTAGGAGTCCCTTTTAAGCCCCATACAAACCTTCACAGGAAACACCTGATCCAACTGTTTTATATTCAAGCTGTTGCAGCAGTCAGAGCTGAGGGCAGCTGCTCTTCAGTTTGTTGGCCATTACATATTTTCATGATGCTTTCTCCAGACTCCCTGCTTCTTCTTGGGCCCTGCTGACTTGCCAGGTTTCACAGCAGCTGGCATCCAACCCTCCCACTTTGTCCTTCTAGATATGAGAAGCACAGCCTGCTTCTGAAAGCTCAGGCATGATGAAGGAGACTGTATTCAAATGCATTGGCTTGGTGATAGAGACATTTCCAGTGGGAGCTCACTTTTGTGATATGTGAATGTGTTCTGTGGCATCGTCCAGTTCATTCTCTGCTACTGGAGATCTGACTACATGAACATACTAAAAATGCCAGGGCTGAGGGTGCCACAGGCTTTCCCCTGTGAATCTTCTCCAAAGGCATTGAAATTAATGGAAGTCTTGTCTCTGGCTTTGAAGGATTTTGAAATAGGCCCTGAAAAAGAACAAATAATGTTTGGAAATGTCTACAAATAAAGCCAAGCTCTCCAAATGAGTCTACTGTTGGCAATTTCTATAGCAATGTGCATTTTCTTCCTAATCTACGGTTGCTATAAGTTACTCTTCAGCTGCTTGCAGCAGATGGAGAGTGGAAGAAAGACAATTTGCCTCTTTGGCAGTTTGTTGACTTTTTGTACTTTAGTGCCAGGAAAGAATTCTGTCAGTCTATTCTGTTTATCACAAGAATGAGAAAAGAATTTACATGAAAAGAATATACTGCTTTTAAAGCATCAAAATTAGCAGCTAGAGCCTTCAGGAAGAGAGAAACTTCCGAAAATCCTTTTCACTCATAAGTGAGAACTCACTTGATGTCAAGCAAACAGTGCTCCTTGAACTTACCTTCTTGTGGGAAACATGTCTTTTGCATTCTTCCTCAACAGAAAGATGTTTTTTTTAAAAGTAGCTTTCTTATGCCTGAAGTCATTGACTCTGGAGTGGTCCTGGTCTGTACCCCAGTGCTGATCACAGATCACAGCTGCATCATGACAGCCTGAGAACGTCCTGTGATTCAAACTGCAGCACTGCAGAACAGCTTGACAATCCATAGTAGAGACCAGAAAGTGCTAGATTTGAAGAATTAAGGAAGTGAAGATCTGCCAAAAAGAAGGAATAAATCACACCCCCATTCATTTTGGCTGTTGTTCACTTGCCTTGAGGAAAAGCAAGTAAATTTACTCTATAGAAGGATATTACCATCTTTACATTCCTGAATATTACTGAATGTAATATACAGATTTTATCAGGAATATAAACATCTCTATGTTCTATTACCTGAATAAACATAAAAATGGAGAACTGATTTCTATTACTTTGACTTTGAGGTAGAAAAAAGATTATTTTCAGGTATGATGAACTTGAGACAAGATTATGAATAGTCCATTTTACTGTGTCATGTAAACTTCTGCAGTGTGGAGAACATTGTTACCCAGATAGGTAGGAAGTACTGAGTCCTGAGCAGGCTCTACACCTCCACCTCCACCTTCCATCTCTTCAGCTGGCTTTAAAAATGCCCATTTGCCAACTAGTTTAAGAAGGTGGATCACAACCCCACTTCCTTCCTTGCTTCTCTCCTGTGCTGCTTATCCTGATGGTGGGACCCAGTTATTGCTGACTGAAAAGGGTTTGGTCTTGTTGTTGCTTCTACTGTCTAATTTTCCATGAGGCAACTCACTGAACTTACCAGTGATCATTGCCAAGTTGCAATTTTGATGTTATCTTGTTTATAAAACCAGGGAAAACAATTCTTATCTGTGCAGAGTGCAATAATTAAATTAGACGTTCATGCCTGGCATGATGGGGTCAGGATAAAGATAAGTAGGATTACGTTCAGGAGCTGTTGGTTTGAACATAATTTCTGTTTATAGGATGTGTATGGTTACCTAGATAAGTCACCTGGATAAGTCCCTGAGGATCTTCTCATAGGAACTGTCCCCTTGGAAGTGTCTGGCATTGCTTTTAGGCTCACAGCTGGCCTTTCCTCACTGCCACAGCTGATTCCTCAATCCCTGCCTCTTTCCCAGCTATTTCCCTTTGCCTTTATTGCCTTTCAGAGCAGAATTTTGACTGTTAGGAAGAAGGGGATGGGTGGGCCCCATAAGAACATTTATTGAGCTGGGTTTATTGGTGGCTAAATTGAGCCCCAAGTTCACACAGAAAGAAGCAGAACCATCTCAAGAACCCGATGACTCCTCATGTGTCCTTGTGATCATGTTTGACTAAGTGGCACAATTTAGATCTGACATTGCCTTAATATCTTAATTAGAGAACTGTTTAGAGCATTAAAGGTGCCCTGTTTGGGTAAAACATTAACTGGTAGATACAAATGGACTGAACTTCACCCAGCGCATACAGAGGTAAAATGAGTTGCTTGGACCTGAATTTACAGCCATCATTTACAGCCACTGTCTCTGCAGTCTCTCCAGATTCCCTTAAGTGTAAAACTGGCCAGACTTTCAATGTGTTTCAGTTTCCACCTCTTGTTCATTTTATTTAATATGGTGACACATTTTTCTTCTGCTTATTATGAGCTATTTCAGAGCTTAGAGGGTGTGGAAACAGAGAGGAAAAAAAGCTCTATTACAAGTTGTTTTCATTGATAATGTCTCTTCCAAGTAGATATCCAACAGCTTCCAGAAGAGATCAGCTTCACAATCCCTTTAATGAGAGGAGTGGAGGCCCAGCAGCCTCTCTATTCACAAACACTGTTTTTGTGTTAAGCCCTCTACACTGAGTTGTCATCTACTAAAAGCAGAAGGAAGTTCTGCTGAGTTTTTCTTTATGTTCCTCCAAAGATGTACAGTAGGCCACCAGGCAGAATAGAGTGCAGCAACATCAACTTCTGCCATTGTACCCGTTTGTAACCCCATTTCTTCACCTTCAGTCATGGAAGTAAACACCAACCTCTGCATTGTCATTCTGCCCACTTGAAAACACATGACTGAACTGTATAATTTACATATTAAAACATGTAAATAGGGATGTTGAAAGGTGCAGATAAGGTTATAGAAGTCTTACAGCGAGGAAGTTTATGTGGGCACTGTGGTTGTTTATTTGTTTTAGTGGCTAGTGTTAAATATTTGAGCATTATGATCACTGGGCAGGCTCAGTCTGATGAATACCAATATGGCTAGGCCAGCAGTTCCATGCCTCAGCACTTGAAGGGTTTTAATATTAAGTTACATCATACATTTATTTTAATGAACAATTCAATATTTCTTGTGATAGGTATTAAAACTATGACTGTAAAAAAGAAAACAATACTTTTGTTTGTCAAAGAAATTGTGAAATCTCACAAAAAATTCCCCTCCCCAAAATTAAAATCTTATCAAGAAAATTAAAATCTCACAAACCCAGTTATTTTTGTCCAAATAATGAGCACAACAATATATGATGAAAACAGTTTTGACCCAAATAATATATAGTCAGAATAATATTGGGAAACTACTGTTATTCAAATTTGAACAAACTACATTAATATTTTCTGTTTGCAATTATAACTGGACGGTTCAAGAGATGTGTTTCTAAATAGTCTGGTGGCAGTTTTGTGAAATGAGATCATGCCAATAAAAGAGTATTTAACACAGATAAGAACTTGTGTTTCTAGAAAGTCAGATAGCAATCAGTGTGATTTCAGCAAGAACAACTCCTAGGTTCATATCAGTTTTAGTGCTGGAGTTTAATTTGGTAGTGGCAGATAACTGTTGATAGCTGAAAGTTCTTAGCACAGCTTAAAGTCATATATGTCTAGTCAATTTGGTGTTTATTAATGAGCTTTAATTACGACTCAACTTCTATAAGCAAAGGATTGAGATTAAAATAAATTAAGTTCAATAGAGATAAGGAATTATATTGATTTATAAGGCAATAACTTGCTTCTTGCTAAGTGAACCAAAAGTACAAAGGTAGGCACACAGCAATGGCATTATTGTTGTACTAGAAATGCACTTAACAAGCCCTGCTGTGTTGGATGGCTTTGTTCTGATTAACCACAGAGATTATACCCAAAATGTCACCCCCAGCCTCCAAAAATGTCTTCATGGCCCTTTTAAAGTCTGGGAGAGAAGCTCAGGGCAGGCAGAGACTGGAGGGAAGTGAAAGTGAGAAAGGCCCCAAGAGGAAACAGCTTGTGGCCTTCACCACAGTTGTTTAGAGCAGAAAGAAATACAGTGAAGCAAATCTGCACTTGGTGGGGAGCTGGTGACTTCAAAAATATTGTTATGAGGGGTGAATAGAGAGAGGAAACTGTGGAGAGAAATGTGAGATTTGCTTGGGGGAAGACTTATATTTGAAGGGTTTTGCAACAAGAAGAAAAAATTGTGAAATAATAAAATTAGAAAAATCACCTATGCCACATCCTCTACTGCTGATAATTACACATTATAATTGTAAATCAATGCTTTGATATTTTGCCATTTCAATATAAAAATGGGAGAAATCACACAGTTGGCAAGAAGATTAATCTTCACATACTGTACTAAACTGGTTATTTGTCATTAGTGTGATTAAAACAACAACAAAAAAGTGTTTTGCTGGTAAATGAAGTGGTTTTTTACTGACAAGCAGGAAAAACTGACTTCATAAAGCTTCTTTATTTAAGTTGTACAACATGTGAGACAAAACTTTCAGTCAAAGACCTACCAAACACATTTAGGTTGATTTCAGAAGCTGTTGGATGTCTGCATCTCCTTGTTCTTCCATTCAGACAACTTTTAACAAGGTTTCCAATTATCTCGTAATGGCTGAACCTTAACCTACGTGAACACTTGGGGTGGAGGAGGCAAAGAGGTTTGAATTGATCTTTTTATTTCTTGCTTGCTCTATGGAAATCTTAATATCACTATAGATTAGACAACTCACAGGTCTGATAATTAAAACTGCGGCATTAGGAGCTGCCCACATAAATTAATGAGGATACACTGAAACAAACATATTTCAGCAAAACAGAACATTATGGAGGGAGAAAAAGTTGCCATGACTTAGTGAGAGTAGAGTTGGGCAGCTTTGGTTTTTTGCCAGATCCTTTTCAGTCCCTAACATTGCTGAAAAATCCCTTGCTTGGCTTTGTGTATAAAGTGGTTCAATATCTCAATGCACAGTCTCACATATATACAAGTACACACTTGCATATATGCAGTGGATATGCACGTCTATATGTATGTATCTCCACATATATGTGGATTTACCTCCCCTTCATCTCCTACAGTCTTCTGGCTCAATCCTGCTGTTTATTAGTATTGCTAATTCAAACAAAGACCTTATATTTGCTCTTCTAATCTGGCTTTTTATTTTGTTATCATCTGCTTCTGTCAGTGCTTTCCAAAAAGAGCCCAAGGCACGCTGTCCTGATGATCTCCTGGAGTGAAGATCAGCCATCAGACAGACAGGAGGTTTGGAGAAGAGGAATAATGTATAATAAATGTGTCAGAGGAGTTTGTAGCAAATTGTGTTTTGAATAGAATAACTGTTATAGTTCTAAGAGATCAGTTGGTCTTAAGAAGTGATGTTAAACATTTCGGGAACAATGGTGATTCAGCTGGAAAAAATCGGATTTTAGGGTAACCCCATATGAAATTGCATAATATATAATTGTGCAAAGATTTTCTTTATCCTTCATGGTCAATGGAGCCTAAGATTTACTCTGCAATCACATGCTTTATATTGAAATAATTCTCTTTCCAGAAGATTTTAAAATTAACAACGTTGAACTCAGATAAGTACCTTATCTAGAAACAAAAGCACGAAGTTAAAAATCTGCCTTAGTTTTAATGAATCCTGCCATACTTTCATAGGTGGATTTGGGCCACATATGGGAGAATATGGTAGAGTGAAAATATATTTAATTCAAAAATGTGCCACTCAGTTGACTCTGGAAGAGTTTGTACATAAAAGGACTGTATATAAATACATCACATGACTATTCAGTGGTGATAATGTGTTAATTTCCAGAACAGCCCAGTTTAAAATCACAGAATGGAAAGAAAAGCATGATCCCCTGTTTTGTAGTGCTCCCAAAGAGCCAATTCCAGAATAGTGAGCAGAGATTTCTTTTCTTTTCCTCTCTTTACCAGCCAAATGGCTCAAGCATCCCTAGCAGTGTCTAACATTTACCTGGAAAGCTGCAGGTGATATTTCAGGCACTCCAGCTGTCCCCTGGCTGTGCCTGCCTGCCTCTGCCAGGTTCATCAGGAGCAAACAGCAGAGTTAATGCATTTCTTCCTTCCCCTTCCAGCCAGTGAAGGAGTTAATTTTAATACGAATGTGCAAGTATTAGAGTGTATGTGCTAGGGATTAAAGATCAGCTATTATAAATAGTCAATCTATAAGCCACCGGCCACCAGCTCGAGCTGCACTTTGACCTTATCTTTCTATGTAAAAGGAAAGCGCCGTTCGTAGCCCAGACCGGGGGGGACAACGGCGCCTGCAGGAGCGGCCGGGCAGAGCGCAGGCACCGCGCGTTTATTTCATCAGAGATGGACACGCTATTTGGCAGGAATAAGGAAGAGCACCCAGAGCCCATAAAAGCTGAGGTGCAAGGTAAGTGAAAGAAAAAAATCTGTTGTAAAACGAGCCGCTATTTTGGTGTTTTTCCGATCCGTTAAAACTGCGATTCTTCGTCGCCCGAGGCAGGGCTGGAAAGGGAAATAGAGAGAGAGAGACGCGCAAGGGAATTTTGTTTAAAGGACTGATCTCAGATAATGTTTGTGAGCCTACTGGGGGATTTTTCTCACTCCGTGAGCATTTCTGTGTACTTTTCGAAAGTCTGTTTGAACAGGACTCACCGAAGTTGGTGGTGAGGGATAGACCGGGATTTCAGCTCGGACCCCCCTCCCCCATGGCTCTGCTCACACTTTCGGTTTCTGCTCTCTGTAACCCTTCCCTGCCCTCCGCTCTCCCGGGCAGGGTCTCTAAACCCGGGGCTCTTCACCAGCAGCACCGCTAAACAGCAAAGCACAAGTACAGGACGTGACAGGATAGCGTTAAGAAGAGGGTTTAGAAGATAATCCAGGAGAAACTCCGGGATATCCTTCGGGGAGACAGTTTGAAGTGGCTCTCTAGGGATGACACTCGACCAAGCTGTTGTTTTTCCCCATTTCTTTTACTTTACAGAAGACTCTTTTTTTTTTTTTTTTTTTTTAGCTATAGGGGAGATTTNTTTTTTTTTTTTGTTACAGCTACAGGAGAGATTTGTTGCTGGGTACCCCTACTCAGTAAATCTTGGCTGTGTTGTTTGTGATATATAGTCCAAGAAATGGTAGGAATCTACCATTCCCAAATACAAAACTTAAAGAGATGACAATTAAAACTTGCAGAGCTTTGTTGCTGTTCATTTGATAGCCAAATTGGAAAAGATTTTGTGTCAAGTCAAAGTGCTTTGTTTTAATGTCTTTGAATTATTTTATGCTTTTATGGGTTAGTGCCTTTCAATTTTTCTTCTCAAGATAACAACTTATTATCAAAACATTTGAAGTTATTTGCAAATATGTAACTTATTAGACTTGATCTGTATTATGCAATAGCTTATTTTAACAACGACCGCTTATTTCAGAAGGTAAAGTTACACATACAAAACGTCCCTTCATTGCTAAAGAAAATAAAAGACAACCATGACTTCTTAAAATATTTTGGTAGTCCTGAAATCTGCCAGTATTTTGGCTCCTTGCTACTCAATATGTACACTGTAAATATCAATCACACTTTTAACATTGGCTGCAATTATCCCATGCTCTCCTACAGCCATTTTCTCAGGTTCTCTTGTTACCATAGTTAATAAATGTCCAAATATTTTGGGATTTTGCTGTGTCACCAATGTGTCATCATACATTACAGAAAATAATAAGGTCCACATTTTTTAAGCTTTATAAGCACTTTTGGATGCTGATTCGCTACTCAGTGTGATTTGCAGAAATGCTGAATTCCCTCTGAGATGAATAATCTGAAAATCTCACTAGATGACCCTTTGTTCCTTGTTTTTCATACTGAAATTTTGTCAGAAATTTCATGGCATTGCACCAGAAATTTTAGAAACCGAATAAAGTCCACAGTGCTTTAAAAAGATCTTTTTCTCTTTTTTATCCTTCCCAGCAAAATTATCACATATAACAATATACTATAGTTACTACTTTGGAGTTTCTTGTGTTAGAAAGGGAAGTAAGGTTTAGTTTTCCAGGCTCTTCTGGAAAATAACAACAACAGCAACAATAATGATGATGAAAGTACAGCCATTGTGTCAATAATTTTTTATGTACCTCATGTATTGCAGAACTGTAACCCTAATGGAGTTATGCCCTAATGATGGTGCCCCATCTCTGGAATTGCTCAGAGCCAGGTTGGATGGGATTTTGAGCAACCTGGCCCATGGCAGGGGTTGGAATGAGTTAATTTTTAAGGTCTATAGGAGGACATTTCTAGCTGTTGTAAAGGGGTTTTAACAAGAAAGTGTTATGTGAGTGTGGGGTCACAAACTAAATGAGAAGGAGAAATATAAGTTCTCAAGAGCTTTTTATGCAAAGGCAATACCCAGTGCAGGAATTGTGTGGGGATGCTGCATGTGATCCTGAATGTTCCCTCAGAAGTCAAATGCACAAAGAAGCAAATCAAGCTTTTTATTTATTATGTGATATGCTTTTGTTCATCTATTTAAACCTATTGACATTCTTTAATTGTTATTATTCTGTGAGTCAAGTGATAGGTGATGCATTTCTTGCAGGGATTTGATGAGGAACATTTATGATTCAAATCTCAACAGCATCTATACATTTTCAGTACAATATTCCTATACATTTTTTGAGTACAAAACACTACATTATGACTACTGCCACAAAAACACTTCCCAAATGACACTATATTACACTGTGTAATCTAATTAATGAATTTTTTAGAGGAATTAATTTAGCATGAAGTCTAAGATAATATGCTGAAAGCCAGTGCAAGTCATATAACCTATAAAATATGTTTATTTCTGATAAGCTCTAGTTTTTTCTGGCACAAGTAGAAGGGTTTAAATGCATCACTGTAAAATATGAGTGCAGGAAGGAGAAGTCCAATTTTATTTACTTCCTGATGATTAACAAAATCCATTCCAGCAATCTCATTTTTTTATAGCAATAGTCATTCAGAATGTCACTAAGTGCCACATTTTTGAGTAGGGGAAATTTTAGTTAACCCAAACTCCAATATCATTATATGTACTGCAAATCTCAACACACCTACAATCTGTCTGACTACATGAAGCCTCTGCCTTTAGGAAAACTGTCCTGGAACATTCTCCTTGCCTAAATGAGTGGATATTGGTAACTCCTTTCTGTTTACAGGGCAGTTGCCCTCTTGGTTGCAAGGGATACTGCTCCGAAATGGCCCGGGGATGCACACCATAGGGGACACCAAGTACAACCACTGGTTTGATGGCCTGGCTCTGCTGCACAGCTTTACATTTAAAAATGGTAAGTTGTTGCACATTGGATTGAAAGGAGCTCAACAAGCCACGTTTTGGTGCCTTAACATTGCTAATTGTGTTCTGAGTTGGATTGCAGTGTTGTGGGTTTTGTTTGCAGTGGTGTGTGAGGGGAGAACTGCTCTGGGGGAAGTCTCTCCACACACCCCTTCACACCTGACCCTTCACAGCACAGCTGGAGCATCTCTGCAGGGCTGTTTGCAGGGAGATGTTGCATTGTCCTTTCTTCTGCTGTGCCCAAGTTCAGTGCTGTTGTCACCCCAGGACAGCATAAACCCAGCTCTGGGCAGGTCACTGCAGGGAAGCCTTCTCCTTCTACTCGGGGCAAGAAAACCTCTTTTGTTTGGAAAGGAGCAGCCACAAGTACCGTGGTGCCCAGAGGCTGCTCTGGTGTGGATGAACAAGCCAGTTTCAGGAAGGACCAGCACTCCCCTTTTGGGATTTGGTTGCAGCTATAACAGCTGCCAGGAGAGAAACTGGGCCACTGTGTCACTTCACATGTCAAACCTCAGTATATTTGACACCCTACAGTCCCTCCTCCTGCTTGTTATCTTTACGGAGGAAAACCAAGCAGCTACCCTAAACAATTTCTGTTGGTTATTTTTTTTTTTTAAGTTAAAATATTTTTCACCCATTCAGCTGTTACACAGTGTGAGACAGGGTGGTTTACACCTGGATTCTTGTGGCAAAAAATATGTATCTAAAAAAAAGTGGGATTTACTCCTGTTATCCTCTAATCCTAGTGTTCACTTTTCAGTTCCTATTTCTGTGATTGGAAGCATTTAATGCCATTGCAGGATTTCTAGCCTGTCCAGCTCTACAAAACAAAATAACCTATAAAGAGATAATCAGTGTTTTTTTAAATTGCCAGTATATCTTATTCACCTAAAACTAATAGACTCAGTTAGTTAAGTATAGTGATTCATTAAACTGTTCATTCCTTCAAGCAATCTGTTACTCCCATAACTAAATTTTGCCAATACAGATTTTTCACCACCCATAAATGGATTGTATAATTAATCATTTTCCCACATATTGTTTTATTTTCTGGAACCCTTCATCCAAATCCCTCCTTTCCCCTCAAAAGTTCCTCAGTATTAGTACTGGGAGTCAAGGAATCTTGACAAATTGTTACCAATCTCAGCAGCCATAAAACAGGGAGCTGGGGACATTGTTGGTTATTCCAAGTTATTATTGGCTAAAGGACAGCTGCTTGAGAAACTCTGGCTCTACCTGTGCTAAGTTTTTGAAGGGCAAAGTATAAAATATGATTGAAACCTGTTTGTTCTTCCTCAGGTGAAGTTTACTACAGAAGTAAATATCTCCGAAGTGACACGTACAACTGCAACATAGAAGCAAACAGAATCGTGGTGTCTGAGTTTGGGACTATGGCTTATCCAGATCCATGCAAAAACATATTTGCCAAGTAAGCAATGCTTTTCCCAACAAGATTCTTCTATCTCTCTTCAGCACAGATGTCTTTCTGTTTACCCTTGACACATATCTACAAATACAATAGTTGATTTGTAAATTTACAATTGCTAAATATGGAAAAGGCCAAGGGATATGTACTGCCTATAGGTTAGTCTGAGGTAAATATTTTAAATTCATTTTATCAGCAATATTTGCTGCTTTATTCGGTAACACAAGTAGATTATAGAAAAAACAAACATTTTCTTTCTCCAGTGTTAGTGAAACATTTTGATATTCTGTAAGGAGAGAAGCAGCAAGAAAGAAAAAGATTTAGAGATGGGGAAGTTATTAATACAAAGTCTATTCAACAAAAAAAAAAAAAAGAGAAGCATCATTAACTACAAAAAATCAGAACTTTTTGACTAAAGATGGTTTAACAGAAACAGTGAGGTGTAGGCCATCATGTCTTGGTCTTGTAAAATTGGATGTAGGGATTCACTAACAAGTACAAATAGGTCACCCTTCTCTCCTTCTTGTCACTGAACTGCCTCCAGTGACCTCAAACCAGACATTTGGTAAGGACACATACACAGTTACTGCAAAAGAGCTGATATATTGTAAGTTGTTCCCCTGAGATGAGATTTTCTTCCTTCTTCCAACAGCAACAGAGTAACTCTGGCATTTTAAGTTCAAAGGGCACATAGCAACTTTGTCTTGGCTTTTAGTGACTATGATGAAATCATACACGGATAAAGCAAAATGTCAAGCCTATGTGAAGTTCAAACTTCTTCGAAATCATCATTATGATACAGAATAACACTGGGAACAAAAGTATTCCATTGGGGAGTATATGAACCCATCTATTTTATGAAGGCATACACTGAAAAACCTACCAGCTTTTAGGTAGGAACTGATAGGCCAAATTTTCCCAAGATAGGCACAGGAGAGTTATTAACCCATCCTGATAAACCAGTGCATGTCCTAGAGCTGACAGCAGGAATGGGCCCGGATGCCCATTTGTGTGTGGAAAAACGGTTACTTGCATGTCCTTAACCCTCACGCAGGCCAAGGGCATTGGAGAAGTTCATCTCCTCTTCTTTCCCACCCTTTCCAGGGAGCTGCCAGGAGTGGGCAGAACAGGGAGAGGCAGTTTCAGGTCTGTGGCACTGCAGGGTCACTTGTGCTCCATGTGGGGGAAAGGCAGCTCCGGCTTCCGCGGCTCTAATGAAATTTCCCTCTGGACAGGGCATTCTCCTATTTGTCTCACACCATTCCTGAGTTCACAGACAACTGTCTGATCAACATTATGAAAGTTGGGGATGATTTTTATGCTACTGGAGAGACTAACTTCATCAGGAAAATTAATCCACAGACTCTGGAGACATTGGAGAAGGTACAAACCACCATCTGTCATTCTGGTCCCTTGTCTGCTGATGAGTGAATTTCAGACTGACTCATAAGGATGCTTTAACATGTTCAGGACACAAAATATTTTTCTTCTACTGTTGCCTTACTTTTGAAATCGTGGTAAAGTGAAATAGTGAAGATACCAAAAGATAAAAGATATCTTTTAAGAACTCCTGAGTTCAAATTTAAATCCTGTTTAGTTTGGAAAAAGCTGTGCTTGGAGCAATTTCACTTGTACACAATCTAGGAAGGTTGCAGGAATAATAGCACAGTTACATGATTATTTTGGATGATTGCCGTTATTATGTATCTGTAGTTATAAAATTATTTACATAATTAAAAATCAGTAGGTCAGTTATATGACTACATTTCAAGGACCTTATGTAATATATTATTTAATTATTAAATAGAAAACTTGAGATATTGAAATATATACAATAATTTTTTTTTCTAGCCTACACTACAGTTTGAGTACAATTTCCAATCTTTAGATAAAATAGAAATCTTTTTGCACCAGCAGGTTGCCAGACAGCCCTGTTAAATAAAGTGCTTTCAGGGTGAAATGGGCATTTGCAGAATATCTTGCTTAGCTAATCCTCCCTGACGTTATGTGGCTTCAAGAGAGAGGTAGCTGTAATTCAGACTCTGTAACTTCTTTTAGCCTTGAATAAGGAAATAATTTAAATACCTAGACAAGTCATTTGGTTTAATTATTTAAATTTCAAAGCCATTTGCAAATGAGGTCTCAATAAAGGCTGCTGGGGCTAAATATCTGTTGGCTTTGTGCTGTTAGCTGAGATCAATTTTCATCCTGTTACACGTCTCAAATCTCTTCTTGTATCACTTTCCAGGTTGACGTCAACAAATATGTAGCTGTAAATGTGGCAACTTCTCACCCACACTACGACAGTGCTGGAAATATTCTCAACATGGGCACTTCAATAGTTGATAAAGGGAAGACAAAATACCTTCTGTTTAAGATTCCTTCCTCTGTACCAGGTACGACATATCTGTTATTGGTGTTTTCTGGAAACTTGTTAGCAATTTCTTTTCTTCAAAGGGCAAGGGTGGTGATACAGGTGTTCTAGTAACCAATGGTGTTCATTTTCTTAGTTTCAACCTGTTGTGAACTTTATATTAACTGCTTAGCCTGTCTGGGCATGTGCTCTTACAAAGGCTCTTCTTGAGTACTGTGAAAATAGGGTGTTTCTGTAGGAAGAACCTCACTTTTAGATGAAGAATCCAAAACAATTTTCTCTATAGGGCAGTACATGTAATTTGAAGTTGTAAATTTTAATTTCTTTGTAAATGAAAATTCTCTTCAAGTGCTGATACTATGATTATAGGGAAGCATGACACTAAATAAAACCTAGTATAGAGTTAATTCCTTTCTAACCTGGCCAATACTGACCCTTGCTGAAATGCTGTCCATAGTTAACAGAGCAAATCCCTTGTTCTTTTTCCTTCAAGATCTTTTTTTGGTGTGTTGTTGAAAATCAGCTGCTGTTGTGCTGCCTGTCCCTTCCTGAACAATTGAGAGACCTTCCACTGCTGAAAGACCAGTTTGCAATTTCTAGCTGGGGCTCAAATTTGAGAACATCTCCTTAGTAGTTAAAAAACACAGGGGCATTTGAACCCCTTTTTAAAGCTGCTGATTTAATTAAACAAAATTCTACTCCATGCTGGGACTTCTGAAGACAATAATCAGTGGAATCAAATCCCAAGACAAGGGGGCTGTGCCTGAATGGATCCAGCAGTGTGATTTCACTGCATTGCTTCCTGTATGCAAAGTTCTATGTTAATTATACGGGGGTAAACAAACACTTTCTTAACAGGAAAATGCAAATAAAACTGAGAGGAACCAGTTCTTCCCTGCCTGGGAGAAATCCAAGCACAAGTTTGGAATGGAATTTATTAGAAATATAATTTTAATTTTTATCATTCATCTTCAGAACAAGAGAAGAAGAAATCTTGTTTCAAGCACCTGGAAGTGGTTTGCTCCATCCCTTCTCGCTCTCTGCTCCACCCCAGCTACTACCACAGCTTTGGTATCACAGAGAATTACATTATCTTCATAGAGCAGCCCTTCAGACTGGATATTGTCAAAATGGCAACTGCTTACATTCGAGGTGTGAGCTGGGCTTCCTGCCTTGGCTTTAACAAGGATGATAAGGTACTTTTCCTACTGCTGAGCAATGGAGTCAGGCAGGCCAGTGACCTCTTCCACACTCTTCTGTTTTTCATCTGGTTCATTCATTTCAGTAGTCATTCTTTTCTTTTTTCTTTTTTTTTTTTTTTTTCCAAACCTTAACTTTCAAGTTGCGCAGGTTTTTTTAGAAGCTGTCTGTTCTGGAATACTGTCTCCCATATCCAGAAATTTCTCAAATAAATATCTGATGCTGAAGCTCTTGAGAGAAAGGATGGTTTGGCATTGCTGGAAATACTGGGTGCTAGCACAGAAATTTCAGTCTGCACTAGCATCCGAGACAAATCTTGTTGTTTCTGGTCCAAACAAAATTCTGTCTGTGGTGGGTGAGATCTGCTCCAGGTGCATTGCACGTGCTGGAGAGCCAGACTGATGGAAAAGCCTGCACTGAACGAAAGAAGAGTCTTTCACTGTGCAAACTGAGGGAAAAACTGTTTTCTGAGGATCTTATTTCAACATGCTCTGGGCATAAACACATGGGACTTGCTGAGGCACAGCAGCACCACAGAAACTCTCAACCAAGGCAGATTTATTTAACTTAAAAATAGAGCAGAGGATTTTCGAGGTTTTTCTGAAAAACTTCAATCCTCAGCCTAGCCCAAAGAGTAATTTGCAACAGTAAAATGAGCTTAAAGCTGTCCCACATTCATTTTACTGCTGTGTTTTCTTCAGGATGGAACTCTTTGTCTCCTAGCAGCAAACCCCGAGTTCTTAATATCCTTCACTACAAATATACAGTGATAGAATGTTAATGGTTACCATTAGAAAATAGTTTTGTAAATGACTATTTGCTGATTCTGAATGGTTTAAAATAATGTTTTTTCTCTTTCAGACTTGGTTTCACTTTATAGACAGGAAGACTAAAAAAGAAGTGTCCACCAAGTTTTACACTGATGCTATGGTGTTTTTTCACCATATAAATGCTTATGAAGAGGATGGCCACATTATTTTTGATATTATTGCCTATACAGACAATAGCTTATATGACATGTTTTATTTAAAAAACCTGGATAAAAACTTTGAAGAGAACGTCAAACTCACCTCCATACCAGCCTGCAAAAGATTTGTGGTTCCTCTGCAGCATGACAAGGTAGAAAGAAAATTACTTTCTAACCTGTTCTTTCATCTGTAATTTAAAATACATCAGGTGTGAATAATGGGTGCATTATTAGTTGCCAGCCCTTATGTGCACATTTCTGATTCTGGGATGCCCAAAGTATGCAGGAGGTTTGGGTTTTGTATGTCCTGTGGGAAATGGCCACGGGCAGCTGGACATGGTTATGGATCCTGGTTCTGACACCATCCACTCTGGAGAACAGGGCTGTGAAGAACATGTAATTTTCTTCCTAATGAGATTATTTGTTAAATGCCATCAAATAGAAGCAGATATACCCACTGGGCTGCCCACTGCAAGGGCAGGCATGAGGTTTTGCACATTCTGTTTCTTACATTCACTGGAAGCCCACATACAATACACTCATGCTCCCAACTGGTGCAATGGTTCAATTAAAACTAGAAGATTTCATTTAAGTGTGATATATAGCAGGAAGAGAAAAGATTTTATCTTTCAGTTTAATTTAAAGCATCACTTTACATCATTGTTTGCAGAGGAGATTTTATACTGCCCAGCAGCTTGGGCAAGTTCCTGCCTGATACCTTTGGAATGTATATTACTTTTTTTTCTACATCCTAGAACCTTGCTGCTCTGTTTTTGTCACAGAAACAGCTCTGCAGCAATGACAAAGGATGTGTTGGATCACACCAGCTGTTCTGCAATCTTAAGAATTCAGCAGTAGGACATTATAGAGTATAGCACACCTATTTTTGCTCTGGATTTTTAGCAAGTGCAGAAACCTAACCTTGGTGACCTTCAGTGAAAATTTGACACCTCATTCCTTGAAACCTATCTTGAGAATTTATTAAATTCTCAAATTTATGGTACTTCTGGACCATAGCCCTGTGTATCTAAATATTTCTAAGGACTCAGTGTGATTCAAAATTATTATTCCATGTTATATTAAACTACTCTGAATGCAACAAGATTTCTAATGAAAACCTCAGAATCTAAAATGCCATAAGAAAGATTCTTGTTTAATCCCCAAATTGTTAATATTAATAACAAACCTGATAAAAATCTGTCTTAGAATCATATTTTTAGAAATCCATGACTTTTCCAGCATTTGTCTCTTTCAGGATGCTTTAGTGGATTCTAATTTAGTCACAATTCCCTCTACTGCAACTGCTGTAAAGGAGAAAGATGGAAACATCTACTGCACACCTGAAATATTATGTGAAGGTGAGACACATCCTTTAAATATGTGATGCTACATCAGTTTGGTATTAATACAGGATTCCAAGTTTGATCTCACAGCTATTAATACGGTTTGCAAATCTACTTGTTAAAAGAGGAATTTTAGTTAAATAAGTCTGTTATAAGTAGTACTTCAAATTTAGCTGCATTTTATAAAGATTGCCTCTGAAAGAGGATTTTTAACCTTTTATCAGCGGCTAATAACAGGAATATGTAAATATGTAATTACCTAAGGTGAAAATAATTTCTTAGAAATGTAACCTCCAATTCTATCCCAGTTGTTCATGTCATGTATTTATTAAAAAAAACCAAACCAAACCCAAACCAGAAAAACCCTCATAAATTCCAGTCTAATGAATCTATAAGAATGAAAAATTGTTACCTTTTGAACTAACAGCCCTGGCTTACTTATCCATCTTCAAATATCCATCTTCAAATTCTTAGAAATTCAGACATTCAAAGCCTATGCAACACCTTTATTAAGTAGTTTCAAGGTTTCTTAACAGGGCAAAACTTCCTGAAGATTGGTGTGTCTATATAGATGTACATTTGAGGTTCTCTCTTGTCTTGTTCCTAAGTCTTGAACTTTATTTTATGCAGGGATAGAACTGCCTCGCATCAACTATGACTACAATGGCAAAAAATACAAGTATGTCTTTGCAACAGAAGTCCAGTGGAGCCCAATTCCTACTAAGGTATAATTAACATTTATAAAGTCAGTGTTTTCCCATTGGTGGGTCATTCACGAAACACCTAAATTCTCACAAAGATAAATTCATATTGTACCATTTCCCTCATAAAGTATTTCTAAATTCAAGATTCTTACTCCAGCTTTATATTCCCTGAAAGTCTCTTGAATGGTTACTGAGACCCTCACTTCTCTGCTAAATTGGGCTGAACCTTCTGTGGTGTGCCAGGAACTACAAAGGAGAGAGTAGGAGAAAGAAGTATTATTCACATGTATATATTTAATATTTTTTCCCTTTAGGAAAAATAAGATATTGCAACACTACCTAATACATTTTAAATATTAAAACAATATCTAATTTTGTGGAGGCTTTCTATTTTGCTGGCTAGTTCTCTATTAGAGGTAGCAAATGCCTTGTTTACATGTGCATGATGCCAGGAGATAGCCTGGAGTACAAATAGAGTAAAAGGAAAAGTATTTAGATTTAAATGTACAAGTATTATATGGACAAACTCACTCTTTACAATTCATGTTCTGTGACTACAAGGCAACACAAAATGAAGTCACTGTTGGTTCTTGCATATAATTACCACAACTGATTACAAAATAAAGCTGGATTTCTGCATGATGCAAGAAAATTTATTGCAGTACATCTGACAATAACTCAAACAAATCTGCAAGTTCATAATTTACAGTGTAGATAATCTCTGCTTGACTCAAATATAATAATAAATGCTGGTAGGAGGATCTTTTTTCACATAGTTGCAGTTTAATGAATGCAAGCACAACCACCTAATCCTTAGGTAAAGTCTGTCAGTGAAAGTGCTGTCATCTTGGCTAGAAGAGAGCTTTCTAATTCTTCCTCCAGTCATTTGAATAGTTTCACTTTTGTGTAAACATATTTTTTGGCTAAAGATCAAAATGGAAAAGAATAGAACTGCATCTTTATGGATAGAGAAAAGGCCTTAATGGAATTGAACTGAAAATGCCAGGTATCCCCTCTGGCCATTGGTCTGGCCACTCAGTGGGATAAAAATCCACACTCTGTTCCTTCAGTAAACACCAGTGTCTGCCTCACTGGTTTGATCTTTACACCTCACTAGGAACAGCTTTTCTTCTGGCATATGTACCCTACTGCACAGCAGAAGGCCTTGAGGAATATGGAAGTAGCAATAAAAGGAAAATAACTCACAGGATTAGAAAATGGCAACTTTGAATCCTGTTTCCTGCTTTACTACAGAATCTCAGTGAATTGCCACAAGTCACTTAAATATTCTGTGTCTTGGACTCTCTGCAGTGAGGGGCATTACTTACAGTGAAGTGTCTCTTGTGACCTGTTAGCATTTGTGAACTGTTAAACGCCTGTAAATGAAAAGTGCAATTGTAATCTAATTAAATGAAATTAGAAGAACATTGTGTGATTATGCAGCCACAAAACGTGACTCTAAAATTTAACATTTTCCAGATGTTTTTTCTTGTGATGATACCTGCCTTAACACTTGGCATTGGTCCCCCCTGCCAGCAGTCTGTTCATGTTGTATCTTTGGAAAAAGCCACTGTCAGGGTCACTGACATTTTTCTTTTCTTGTCACAACCATTTAGATTGCAAAATTTAATACTGAAACAAAGGAAATGCTCCACTGGGGACAGAGTGACTGCTGGCCCTCCGAGCCCGTTTTTGTTCCCAGACCTGATGCAAAAGAAGAGGATGATGGTAAAATAATGACAATGTTCTGAAAGCTGGGGCTACATGAGTTTTGTATTAAATCTTACAAGTTTCAATATTCTTAGTCAAGAAAGCTGGGTTGATGCTTCTGATTTGAGATGGGGTTATCTTTTCTGCTTAGAAAAAAATTTTATATGTTTCTAATTCTTCATTTGTATGTCACAGGTGTTGTTCTGACCTGTGTTGTGAAGACTGATCCAAAGGATCCACCCTTCCTACTTGTCTTGGATGCTAAAACATTCACAGAGATAGGTCGAGCCACAGTAAATGTGGAAATGCATATGGACCTGCATGGAATATTTATACCACAGCAAGCCATGAAAACTGAGACAGAGTAAAATCTATTTGTTGTACTTTACAGACAGACATAACCTCCTACTGAATGTGGGATAATATCTTTCAGGGACAGCCTTCTCTTATGATAAGAAATGACTAGTTATAACCTCCTTAATATCTACATATAATCTCTTAAAAGAGACAGAAATTACTTTATTACAAATTATTGTGTGCACAACAATCACTATTCCAAAAGAATGAAGTGCTAATGTTGAATACAGCTTGTGGAGCAAGGAATAGGAGACAAAAGTAACAAGAAATGTTTTATTTGAGTAGAACAAAGCTTTCTGAGCAAATGGAGTACTGTATTCATAGGGTGACACATGGCATGAGTCACACATGTCTGCAGGTCATGTAACTTCCATGGGCTGTTGCAAGGCTGCAGCTGACAATGAAAGTTGTCTCCTGCCAGAAAACCTCGTGTTAAACTGTCTACCATGATACCAATAATTCATGGCAATGTATTCTCTTGGTGCTTGATTTCTTAAACTGTACCATAACCAAAGTATTATGCTGAGGTGCTACATTTTTCTTATCCAGAACCTAACCTTCCCCTGCTTTTCTAATAATTTCATAGTGTATTTTTCACTTTTATGTTGACAAAATCAAGTAACTTTATTGAAATAGAGTACCTGGTTATATGTAGCATTTGATTATACTTTAGTGACATTCAATTTTAAGCAGTTTGCATTTAAATCAGTTTTCCTTGGGCAGAATATTTGTCATGACATTTCATGTAATTAGATGAATACATTGTGTAAAAGATAAGAAGAAGTGTAGTATTTGCTATTGCCACTAGTCTCTGTTAATAGCAGTGGGCATGTGAATGAGGGCAGTGTATTTCTAGCAGAACTCAGACACACATGTGCAACAAATAGTTTAGGGAAAGAGTGAAACTTCTAATTTAGGCCTCATGTGAAGCCCACAGTAGCTGAAACTAGAAGCTGTTATTGCCATAACTAAGCATTTGCCTTATGTCTGCTTAGGAATATCCATGTTCTCACGTGTTTATCCTTGTCTGTACCAGATGCTTCCTAATAAAAATGCACAACTTTCACTCCTAGTCACAATTAAAAAGCACATTTCAACATAAAGTTCAAGTGCCAAGCACAGTGTGACAGGTTGTGTTACAGAAATGGCATTTCTTACCCCCCTGAGTGTATTCCTGATTTGAGGTATTGACTTTTCTTTAAGTGAGAGCTTTTTTCACTTTGAATTGTATTATCTCATTGTAAATGTATTTGCTGTTGGAAGCATCTTTACTGATGGAAAAAGCCAGGTGCACATCCATCCATTTTGGATGTTCATCTGATCTGTCTGTATCACCACACAACTCAGGTACCTCTCACTTTGACACACACATTCCCCCAGTGCCTGTGCTGCTCACAGTGTTTCATGGGAAGGAAACAGAATAAAATTGTTGATATTTACTACCACCCCACCCCCTGAAAAACTGTGTTTGGTGACCTGTTTGTGATTGCCTAAGGTCTTTGTGGCAGAGCAGGAACTGAACCAACATCATCCACAGTTCCTGCCTGCTCTGTAACAACCAGACCTCTGTTGCTTTGCTTAAGTCTTTGCACTTTGTTAGGATGAAGATATGCAGGCTATTTTTAATGTAAAAAAACCCCAACACTGTGGTCAGATCTAGTTAAAATATGCAGGTTTGGGCATTCAAATGTTTATGTGTTCCATAAAATGGAAATAAACAATTCAGTAAGGTGTGTCTGCAGAAATAGTCACTTTTAGTGTTTTCAAGGCATATTACCATTATTATTTAATAGCACTTTATCTCTAATGAAGAAATTTCATTCCATTTTTGTAAATAATATGGAACAAGTACTGGAATTGGCAAAAAAAAATTGCCAATATGATATTGGCAAAAGACATCAGCTCTGGGGTTGTTTCTTTTCATATGAAAAAGTTTGGATTTAACATACATTCACAAATACATTTCTAGAATTACAAGGTGGCAATGAATCAAAAGTCTAACCATGGTTACAGATTTCCTTTTAAGAGTTTTTTCTCCAGAATTTCTTCTGCAGTACTCACAGGATTGTTTGTGGATGATTACAGGTTTGGACAGAGGAGTTACTTCTGAGGAGACAATTTTTACTGGTAGAGATGACAGGATAGGGGATACACTCATCATGAAAACAACCTGTAGTCTAAGAAAGCAAATGTGTTATTTACATTCATGTAGAAATAACGCAGAAAATAAATGATAAGAACTTGTCTTGGTGATTTTTTAAATGAGATGTGCCAAATTGTCTTGATTTGATTAGTATTCAGTTTTTAGTTAACCTGAGAAGAAAAACAGTGATGTAAATCTGCATTTGCTAATCCCAATATCCTCCTGCAGCAGAGACAATAGGAATAAAACCATACAGCTAATCACAGATTTGTTCAAGAATGTTTTGAGTAGTTGCAATACCAATCTGATGAAACATTTACCCTGGATATGGTAACACACTATCATTTCCAGGCTGACAGAAGCGAGGGGAAATGCAGATATGCTTTGCCAAGTGGCTGCAAGACTTGTAGGGTTTTTTTGATGTGGTAACATGGCACGTGGTAATGAGTGTCTTTTGGTTTGCTTCTGACACCCTTCACTGTGAATGAAATACCAAACGCCAGAAGGGTTTGATTCTTATTTTGCACCAATTTAAGTCATAAATTAGCCCAACAAAATTCATGGAATTATTATAATAATGGCTTAACACAAATCTAAGTGGAGTGACTGCAAAGAAAAAATAGTATAGATAAGTATCTCCATTAAAAGAAAAATACATAGTTGAGTGAGAGAATCAGGCCACGGGTATGCATACATGCAATTAGTTACCTCAGAGGTGCTACAAATGGACCTTCATAGAGTGGTTTGGTTTGTTGTTGGTTTGGTTTGGGGCTTCTTATTTTTGGTGGTTTGTTGGTTTGGTTTTTTTGTTTTTTGGGGGTTTTTTGTTGTTGTTGGGGTTTTTTTTGTTGTTGTTTTGGGGTTTTTTGTTTGTTTTGGGTTTTTTTGGGTTTTTTTTTGGGGGGGAGGGGTTGTTGTTGTTGTTGTTAATACACCCATTACATGGAACAAATAACAAGGTATAACAATGAATTTGTTCTCTGGAACTGGATATTATCTGTTACACCTCATCCCATTGCCCCACATAAGCAGCAGGAGGAAGCAGAAACAGTGTTTACCAGGACGCATTAAAAACCAGAAATGCAACAGTGTAACAATCTGTGCAGGTGGCAGGGAAACACACCAGTGTCTTTCTTTTCAAATAACCAGGCCACTCAATGACAGCTTTTGCAATAATTTAAACCACTGCTCCCTTGGCTCTGCAATTACCTGAGTATTAATGACAAGCAAAATACATCTTTCCCCTGCAGCCAGTGCACTCTCTGCCTTCATTACCCTCAAAGAGAGCTGAGTGTGTCCTCAGGTTCCTCAACCTCCACCTGACATCCTGGATAATTACACCCAAGCAAGAAAAAGTGGCCTTCTAATATCTGTAAATGGGTATGAACGACAACAAATGTTGCAGAGGTGCTTCATGCACATTGCTGTTGGGTTTAGGCCTTCTGTCCCACACCCTCTGCTTCTAAAACTCTTGTTCAGAGCTGCACAAGAAACCTGCAGCACGGTGCTCCTCCCTGTGACCCCTCTCCAGTCAGGGAGCACTTCAGCAAGGGTTCAGCTGTAAAGCCTGGCTGCAACAGGGCTGAGCACACTCTTCACCCAGGCCCTGGGTGTAGGGTTTGGACTGCTGGGGGATGTGTGAGGATGTCCCAGCTGCAGAACACACCAGCATTGTGCCCAGCTTGGAAAGAACAAGGCTGCCTTTGTGAAGGCATTAATTTCTCTTTCCTACGGGGTCACTTCCAGATGCCCTAATTCATTTTCCAAAGTGATAAAATGATTTGGAGACACCATCAAACTGAATGAATTATAGAATTCTGTTACATTCCACTGAAATGCACGTAATAAAAGCAATAAAAGCATGTGACACACCACAGCTTTACTAGATCAGAAAATGTTATTTTCCCAGTGAAGGGATGGGCACCATGACATCCATTTGGGTGCTCCAGAGGCTGGGAGATCCCAGTGCTGTCAGCACAGGGAACACAGAGAGCTGCTCTGCTGTTCCTTCCCAGCAGCACCAGCTGAGTGTCTGTTTTATAGCACATCACAGTCTGGGAAACACTTTCACTCAGTGCAAATAGTTTCACTGTTTTAATGTTGTATGCTGTTAAGAAAGCAGATGGAATCAAGTAATCTCTTGATGTGCAATTAAGCACAATAATAAATGGCCTAAAATTTACCATGTGAACTGTCCTAAAGAAGATCTTTTTTGGTGGAAAAGGCCAGATTTCCAGTGGGCAGCAGTGGAAAGGGGCACTGCCACAATGAGTCTTGCAGTATTCAATTGTCATTCTCTTACATACATTCTCCTTGTGCCTACAACTGTAACATTTACCTCCAGCTCATGCAAGGGAACAAATTAATAAATAAAAGGCCAGTTTTACAGGATCACAGAATCAATTCGATTGGAAAAGAGCTCTGTGATCATCGAGTCCAGCCTCTGACCAAACACCACCGTGTCACCCAGACCATGGCATCGAATGCCACTTCCAGGCTTTTCCTTAAACACCTCAACGGATGGTGATTTCATTATCTCCCTGAACAGCCCGTGCCGATGTCTGATCACCCTTTTTGAGAAGAAATTTCTCCTAATGTCCAACCTAAACTTCCCCTGGCGCAGCTTAGGGCTATTTCCTCTTGTCCTGTCGCTCGTTGCCTGGACAAGAGTCTGATCCCCCCGCGGCTCCATCCTCCTGCCAGGGAGTTGTGGAGAGCGCGAAGGTTCCCCCCGAGCCTCCTTTTCTCCAGGCTGAGCCCCCCCATCTCCCTCCTGGTGCTCCAGCCCCTTCCCCAGCTCCGTTCCCTTCTCTGGACGTCCTTTAGTGACATTCCAAAGCCGTGAGGAGACCAAGCCGAGATTTCCGCGGGCCGTCC